>JAFMOC010000006.1:1765000-2125000 GCA_019802505.1 Corydoras sp. C115 | reverse complement strand
TCCTCCTCATCCTCAGCCATGGCTTCCTCAAATGCCTCACACTGAATATTCAAGTCCTCGTCCTCCTTCTCTCTACAGCAACGAGAAATCAAATGTAAACAACAATATCTAATGCAGATTTATTTCATTTAATGTAGGGCTTTCCAAAACAAGATGCATTATACATAACATTATAAAACCCACCTGAGTGTCGGCAGAAGGTCAAGCAGTTGTAAACCTGGTAAATAAAACGTAAACCAAGCAGACCAGATTATATTACATTTACGATGCAGCATTAGGTTGATAAACATTCTAAATTGTTGAGCAAACGCTGGTCCTTTTTCCCCCCGTTCCTCTTCATTTATCAATTAACTTGTTCATTTTATCTTAGTCAGAGTTAACGCAAGCACAGGGTGAGAGTTATTTAACACTTTCTCTCGGCGACCAATCAGCGAAAAGCGGCGCGGTTCAAATAAAACGCCACAGTTTTAAGTAGTAATCCTAACTAGGGACTCACAATCGGTATTGTATTAGGATGCAGTTTAAAGCAAATTCCACTTTCCCGACACACTTTGTAGGTCATATTAATTATTCTATTTGTTTAAAACGCTTTCCCCTAAGTTTAAATTTGTGCTAAATGATTTCATGTTATTCATGAAAGGAGAAACTATTTCCGTGACGACGAGTAAACAAACACTAATCGCTTTAAAATAAAAAGGTTTCATGTTATATGGAACCTAAATATCTTTAAAGTAAATTTTACTTGAATTTTCGAACCCCTTTAAAACTAAAGTTAAGCTGGTTTATTAAAAAGCCAATGAAATGAAAGGTTTAAAAATGAACAGTTTGAACAATTAGACTTCTTTAAAGCATTCAAACACTTTAGTGTTTACTGTTACTACACTTTAGTGATTACTGTTATTAATGGTCCTGCGATATGTTTTTTGGACCATGCGCATATTTTAAATTTGTATGATTTTGACAGGAACCTTTGTATGGAGAGCAGAAATATTTAAAGACATTTAAAGTGCACGTTTACTTTAATAAAATGGCAATGCAAAGAAAACTTATTTTGTTATTTTTACTTTTGTGGAATAGCATAAATTTTATTTAATTTTTTCATGTTTTTTCTGCAGCATGTTCATAATTGTAACTATGTATTTTAGCAAAGTATTTTAAGTTATATGACGTTTAAGTTTTTGATTGTGGAATAATATTCCTGTCTGTTTTTATTCCTTTTAATGTTCAGACAACATTTACTTTTAGTGTGTTGCATACATGTTTATCCTGTTCGGCCCACAACCTAAAGTGTGCTTTGAGAGTCAACCCTTGGTGCAATAATTTGACGCCCCTGCTCTATATTAAAGGCTAGATCATTAAAATGCTTTCTATATAGCCTGTGCCACAATCAAATGTCTGACCTAATTTGAAATAGTATTTAAACATAATATCTAAGTAATAACCACATTATGGACAGAAATGGATTAAAGCAATGAAATATAACCGTTAAGAAATAGGTTATGCTATGAGACTAAATAGATAAAGATTGTGATTTCAACCAGCTTAATGTTAATTGTAAATGACGCATCTAGCAATTATATGTGTAAGGTTGGGGTGGGAGGGATCTTAGAATGTTTTCTATTTTGTTATACTTATAATACTTATATATATATATATATATATATATATATATATATATATATATATATATATATATATATATATATATATATATATATATATATAAGTATATATAAAGTATATATATATATATATATATATATATATATATATATATATATATATATATATAATTTATAGTGTCTAATTTTTCCAGTTGTTGCTTTTCATATCTAAGCTTTAAAGGGGGGCTTCCTAAGAGGTCACATATGTGTAGTGTCCACCCAAACCAGTGGCACTGCTTTTGACTCATCTGTATATGTAATATTAATTTGGCTATTTATAAGTTGATTTTACTTTATATTTACCAAAAAAATTTATAATTTTGTATTAATAATAAATAATTAATAAAAGTAATAATTTTTTGTGCATTGCATACCAATGAACTCTTTGCGCATCTTGTCCCGCTGCCGCAAATCATCAGTGCTGAAGATTAGTGCGTTGATCACACTCAACAGGGTTACCATATAGGGTACATTATCAGTACTCTGTAGCTCAATTAGGATTACACTGAAGCGGTATTGTTGTGTCTTCACTGCCTGTGAAATATATAAATATAAACAGTAAATAAAATTGAATAAAACAGTTAATAAATAAATATTTACAAATAGGAAATTAATCCACACTCAAAACTTCATTTATCTGTGCAAGGCCATAAAAATATACCTTTCAACAGAAACATATTTATTGTTATAGCAAAGATACACAATCAAATATAATACAAGTAAAAAATAAATAATATTGTTTAAAATGTCATTTAAATGAATTAGTTTGAGTATCAGACACATTAATAGTCAACTTTTGCCCATTTGCTTAAAATAGTTCGTGCACAATATCAGTGCATAGACATTCAATTGTTACAAATAAAATAAGAATAGTGATTTACAGTAGCTTCGCTCCGCATTCCATTTTTTTTTTTTTTTTTTTTTTTTTACATAAAAATTAACTAATTTGTCAGTGAAATTATATAAGTATTTTTTAGATGCAACCATCAATGATCCACCTTAAATGGAGCTGGACAACTCAATCAAAATGCACAACTCAATCATTTGCACATTGTTTAAGATGATGTTTTAACACCTGCCTTATAATGGTCCAGGGAGTCCAACGCCAACCTATATCCCTCTGCTGAGAACATGCTAAGTGCAGCCAAAAGCTCAAACACCTGCTTTTTCACCATGATGTTGGAGGTATCCAGTGCTAGGGGATGAAACAGAACCATCAGGTTAAACCCTTATCCTTGTTCTCCTAAAGACTACAGTAATCTAGTATTCCAGTTATCTTGTCTAACTCACTTTTTTATAAAAATAAATAAAAACAAATAAAGATACACAATTTCTTACATGGGTTCCAAAAAAATAAAAATGAAAATATTTGTATAACACGCTTTTAAATATAAACATTTTAAATAAAACAGACAGAATCTGTGGGTTGAACAGATGTGCTCTGAACATTTCTGAATGTTTTTAGATGGTAAAAATCCTAGACTTTTTGCAATTGTAAATTAAAATGCTGTAAGAAAACATCATTGCTTACAAAGACTTAGCCTTTGATGAATGCACTTTTATACCCTGCAATGATACTATCACCTGATACCAACAATGTAAAAAAATATAAAAAAAAAGTTGCAAGCTGAATATTTTATAAACTTTACGTATTTTGACACAATTCTGAATTATTTTAAAATATCCAAAACATTGTTAAAAAAATCTTTGTAATTTTAAGTTAAGAATTTACCTTAGTTATGTAAAGGTTTTTACATTTTACATTACATTTGCATGAAATTTGATCATTTAGTAGGCGACTGCAACTGCAACAAATGCAACAAATATCCCAACTGCATGGTCAGAGTACCATGGGTTTTGCCAAAACATCTCCAGGTCAATGAGGGTTAAGGGCCTTGCTCAAGGACACATGTTGGTAACTTCAGTGGACCTGGGATTTGAACCCACAGCCTTCAGCTTGATAGCCCAATTGATAGCTCAGTTTTAAAAATTAAAACAAATTAAAGCTTATGCATTTAATATAATGTCCAAACCTATTTTTTGTTTTTCCGCACAGGTGAACAAATATGGCAAGTTCTACCATTTTTCAATTATTTTTATCAATTGCTAATGTCATTAATAATAATAACCTGTACCTACCTTGTGAAAGCTTGCGTACATAGCCATCATTTTCAATAATAAAATGGATTCCTTTGGATGAGTTCATGATGGCTTTAACGCAGTTGACACAGGTCAGCTGCAGAATAGCATCTGTAATACGCATGCAACCACGGCCTGAGAGCCGGTCCAGTGCCTCCAATAGCAGGTCAAGGCCTGACAGCTCCAGAAATTGCAACATCCATGTTTCAGTGCTGTTCTCTAGGCGTTTCTTAAGGCCTGAGTAGTTGACCACAGTGGGCATCTGCAGCAAGCGGATGCACAGCTCGGGTTCCGCATTCTCTAGGTTCGCCTCCTGCATGCCGGAGTCCGACTCCTGAGATGAACCCAGGCGACCCTTCACAGCTGCCCATTTTTTTTGCGCATGGTCAGATGTAACCGACATGATCAAGAAGATCCAGATCCAGATTCATGAAGTACACAAAAAACTGCCAAGACAAAAAACACAGAGAATAGTATAGTTAGTACAGTACAGTCATGGCCAAAAGTTTTGAGAATGACACATATTATATTTTCACATGATCTACTGCCCTCTGGTTTTTATGTGTGTTTGTCAGATGTTTTTATCACATACAGAAATATAATTGCAATCATATTATGAGTAACAAAAGTTAGAATGAATTAATGCAGCAAGTCAATATTTGCAGTGTTGACCCTTCTTCTTCAGGACCTCTGCAATTCTCCCTGGCATGCTCTCAATCAACCCCTGGACCAAATGCTGACTGATAGCAGTCCATTCTTGCACAATCAATGCCTGCATTTTGTCAGAATGTGTAGGTTTTTGTTTGTCCACCCGGCTCTTGATTGACCACAAGTTCTCAATGGGATTAAGATCTGGGGAGTTTCCAGGCCATGAACCCAAAATCTATATGTTTTGTTCCCTAAGCCATGTAGTCATCACCTTTGCTTTATGGCAAGGTGTTCCATCATGCTAGAAAAGGCATTGTTGATCACCAAACGGCTCTTGGATGGTTGGGAGTAGTTGCTCTCAGAGGACATTCTGGTACCATTCTTTATTCATGGCTGTGTTTTTAGGCAAGACTGTGAGAAAGCCGATTCCCTTGGCTGAGAAGCAACCCCACACATGAAAGGTTTCAGGATGCTTTACAGTTGGCATGAGACAAGACTGGTGGTAGCGATCACCTCGTCTTCTCCGAATAAGCTGTTTTCCAGATGTCCCAAACAATCGGAAAGGGGGTTCATCAGAGAAAATGACTTTACCCCAGTCCTCAGCAGTCCACTCCCTGTACCTTTTGCAGAATATCAGTCTGTCCCTGATGTTTTTTCTGGAGAGAAGTGGCTTCTTTGCTGCCCTCCTTGAGACCAGGCCTTGCTCCAAGAGTCTCCGCCTCACAATGCGTGCAGACGCACTCACAACTGCCTGCTGCCATTCCTGAGCAAGCTCTGCACTGCTGGTAGCCCAATTCCGCAGCTCAAACACTTTTAAGAGACGGTCCTGGCGCTTGCTGGTCTTTCGTGGGCACAAGATAGATTGATGCGATAGATTGTTGACTGAGGTGCAATCTTTCTAGCTGCGATACTCTTCCCTGTTAGGCCATTTTTGTGCAGTGCGATGATGACTGCACGTGTTTGTTTAGAGATAACCATGGTTAACAGAAGAGAAACAATGATGCCAAGCACCAGCCTCCATTTAAAGTGTCCAGTGGTGTCATTCTTAATTTATCATGACAGATTGATCTCCAGCCCTGTCCTCATCAACACCCATACCTGTGTTAATTGAGCAAGCACTGAAACAATGTTAGCTGGTCCTTTTAAGGCAGGGCTGCAATGAAGTTGAAATGTGTTTTGGGGGATAAAGTTCATTTTCTAGGCAAATATTGACTTTGCAATTAATTGCTGTTAAGCTGATCACTCTTTATAACATTCTGGACTATATGCAAATTGCCATTATAAAAACTGAAGCAGTAGACTTTGTAAAAATTAATATTTGTATCATTCTCAAAACCTTTGGCCATGACTGTACAGCGCAGTGGCTGTCAAATTACTGTCAAAACACACTTCTCAGCCACTGCATGTATCTTCTCCATCAATATCAGTGACTTTAGACACCTAGTTCATACATTTACTATATAATCACATTTTATTCACACTGAAAACTAGCTATTTCAAATGCTACAATTGTATTGAAGGCATTTATTGCCTTTGGTAGAAATCGCATGCTTACATAAGCTGCCAAAAAAATGCCACCTCTCTCTAATGTGGTTTCATTCCAGTAGCTGATTGGCTTACTGCATGTTAAACATAACCTGCTCAGTAGGTTTCCATTCAGTGAAAAGGACCATGCCCAACCCTATAAACATCTCTTTTTGATTTTGAAGTTTGTAGAAACAACTCTCGTTTTTTTGTTGATGTCATATCATGGATTTTACTAATAACTGCATATTATTGCCTTTAATGTTGATAAAATGTGTCCTAAGTTAGCACAATAGCTTAATTACAATTGAAAACTAATTTTAATAAATGAAATTAAACAAGACATTTCCAATCTGTTTACAGACGCCCTGTGAAAAAATTATTTAAAATTCTGTATCATTCTTAGAATAGGTTTAACAGACTCTATAAGCATGTGCCGCTGACAACCTTTTTTCTAATTTCTAAACTTAATACACCATTCCATTTAAAAAATATATATAAACTGTTAATCTAAGAATAGTAAATAGACAGGTTTGAAAACTCACTTGTTAATGGCAATGTAATTAGTTTGCATTCATTCATTCATTATCTTCTGCTTAATACTCTACCATGGGGGGGGGGGGGGGTTCCCATGCCCATGCCCATCCAGGGTAGAACGTTTCAGGCATTAGGGACAGGACAGGGTGCCAATCTGGGCACACACACTCACACAGACACACACAATCACACTCTATATGGGGCAATTTGGAGCATTCAGTTTACCTTGATTCATGTTTTGGGACTATGGGATCAAATCAGAGAACCTGGAGGAAACCCACAGAGAGAACATGGAAAATCCACCCAGAATGAGATTTGATCCCTAGCACTGAGAAGTGAACGTGCTAACCACTAACCCACCATGCTGCCCTATTACTAGACATGTCTATAAATATTATATTCTAAATATGTCTATTTAATAATAGAGATGAGCAGAGGAAAGTTCCAGTATGGTTTTGACCTTAAATCTGAAAAAAAGCTTCATTTTTAAGTAACCTTTAAAAATGTCAAGTACATGTATCAGCATGCTAAGGTTAGCAAATAAAGTGCTATTGAACATCAAGTTCAAGTAATTTATTTATAGAGAACTTTTTACAACAGTACATTGTCACAAAGCAGCTTTACAGAGTTAAAAGCTTTTAAACCCCCAAAGAGCAAGCCAAAGCAACAGTGGCAAGAAAAAACTCCCTGTTATGTTGTTATTTTAAGGAAAAAACCTTGGGACGACCAAGGCTCGGTGAGGGACTCATCCTCCTTGAGCCGCCAGGCAGCAGTACACATGTGTTTGACCACATTTGCAAAACAAGCCATGCTGATTCTTTATAACAGAACACTATTAAGTTCGCTATGATTTACAGTTCTAAAAAGGGCATTTTGCCCAGGTCCTTAAATGGAAATATAAAACTGTCTGAGGCCAAGTTCTAACTTGTAAGATAATTATATTACATAAATTTCATGCCAAACACACTGTGTAGGAATATCATGACTGATATCACTCCAAGTATAAACCATGTTTCTGTTATGTATTTTAAAAAGAAAACTATGATGTGAAAGAATGCTCTATAATAATTACTTTTTGTTGAATGTATTGGTTGCTATGAAACAAATCATACACCATGGTACATTACTCGTGGTCATGGTACATGGTGCAATTCTCAGTGACTCATGAGGGAAGTCATGAATGGAAACATGATGTACGACAAAGTTCCTGAAGGAAATATTTAACCCTATATTCAAAATGAAAATTTGGTACAATATCTGCTTACAGAGAGATGGAAATTTTGACAGACAAAAATATTATTGTTCCTGCAGATGCTAGAGGAAAATGCATGTCCTAAAGCCCCCAAGAATCTTAAATATATGAAACAATAAACAACATCCACCCATTATCTTCCGCCTTATCCTCTACTAGGGTCCTCATTCCCATCCAGGGGAGAACGTTTTGGGCGCTGGGCAGATACACCCAGGACAGGGCACCAATCCATCACTGGGCACACACTCACTCACACAAACAAAATATACTATATATGGGGTAATTTGGAGAGTTCAATTGACCTTGATCCATGTTTTTGGACTGTGGGAGGAAACCGGAGAACCCGGAGGGAACAAAATTTTTGAAAAATTATTGAAAAAATATTATTATTTATTATTGCTGGTAAGTGACATCTTTGTCCATTCCATTTAATCTACTATATTAAAATATTAGCTGAAAACATTTACATTTTGTTTTAAGAGTGCTAAGACACATCAAATCAAAAAATATTTTATTGAATTATGCCTATGCATCCTTCTAATGTGTCAGATAATGCAAGATGAAAAGCAAACTAAAAGAGCAGTTTACAATTCAAAAAAGGCCCAAATCCACTTCCAAGGTGGAAATAAGAGGTGGACCCAAATGCAGAAAGCATATAACTCTTTAAAAAGTAGGAGTGCTCAGGCATTTTAATATTACATTGAGAAAACTCAAATAAGGACTATTTGAACATCTCTTGTTAAAATAACATTGCATTTATAATCATATTTACAATTGTTTAAAAATACTTAAACTTAAAGTACTAGTAATTGTAATTATCAGTAAATATATTATTCAGCTATCAGTGGCGCCTGAATGTAACGTCAATAAACATGAACTTTCATGCAGCACAGTCAGGAAAAAGTCAACTTATTCCTGTAGTAACTAAAAGTACCAAAAAGTACTCATAAAGGAATCTATAATAAAATTTAACATTCATTTGTTGCCAGTTTAATTCAGTATAAGTAGTGAATGCATTAACATATTTTAGACATAAATTATTTACCTGATTAACTGTCACACACAGGTCTCCCTCTCCGGAGTTCTGATCAGGTGCACTCTATTTCCCTAATTAATCTGCACTAATTAAGGCATAGTTGTTCAGTTGTTCTGCATCTATCACTGCAGGTCTCTGTTCCTAACTATTACTCGCAGTGTGTTTGTGTCTGTTTCAGTAGCTGCACCTGATCTATGCCTCACAGTTTAACGCTCCCTTCTGGAGATATATATGCTTAGCAAGTGTACCTGGGCTTACCGTGTGATACTTACTTGTGTTTCTGCTTATTTGTGGACTGAGTGTGCACATTAAAAGACTCAGTTAAATGTCTAACCAGTCTCCTGCCCTCAGTACCCATCGTGACAGATACAACCCAAGTAATTCCCACTTACAAAGAAATCATAACCAACAATTGTATGTATTGAGTAAACTGAGACAATACCTTAGATATGTGAGCCCTACAAGAAGAACCATACTCTTACTACTGCATAGAAACAACATTGTTTACCACAGAAAGAGTATGCATCCTACAGAAAATACATTTTTTTAAAAAGAAAAGGCTGCTGCGCTGACCGTACCGACCTTGGGAGGAGTGACTTTCTGAATTGTCATTCCGAGACACTCCTCCAATGGAGCGGAGCAATGTGGAAGCAAAAAAAATGTAAAAAGCCTCTAGCCACTAGGGGTGCTGAAAAAAAACGATTCTTCAAAGAATCGAGATTCATAGTCCAGGCGATTCTGAATCGATTCAAAATGCCTAAGAATTTATTATTTTTTTTATTATTTATTATTTTATTATAAAAATTTTAAAAAGTTTTATTTTTTGCCGCCCCCTCCCGGGCCTATTGCATATCGCATTACGTATCCACTCTGCCACCATACAGCACGCTTGTTAACCAGCTCCAGTTGTCTGAATAGAGTTCACTAGCATGCTAGTTCATGCTAGCGGGAAGCATTGAGCAGGGGGAGAGAGCGATTCGACCCACCCCGTCATCGTTAAAAGCCAGTGTTTGGCTTTTAAAGCCAGGAAGAGAGAGCTCGACATGAGCACAACTGTTTGCAAGGAGTGTACAATGAAATCGAGGTATTTTGGAAATGCACAAGCTCGTTTGGCACGATATCACCCTGAGCTAAAAGAAGTTGAAAAATATATTTAATATTTAAGTTTAAGTTTTGAAAATGTAGCGAATGTTGGTGCAATATAGTTAAAAAGACTGAAGTATGTATTTTATTTTCAATGTTAAGTTTTAAAGATTTGCAAAATATAAATGCACTATGACTGTAAAGTCTGTATTTTAGTTTCGATTAAAGGCTAATGCACCATGATAAACTTTTTTTTTAAATATATTTTTAATTATTTGTTCATTGATAGATGTTTTTTATGTAAGAAAAAGCCAGGCAGCTAAGCTAACCTAATACTGCTAATTTTAATTCAGCGAAATTCTATTTTTATATAAATGTAAAATGATGCAAAAAGATTTGTTACAGGAAGGAACCTGAAAGTATTGTTTTAAATAAATGTTCTATTTGTTTACATTGTTGTTTCATCTTGTCAATCACATAATTTAAACAAAATTTAAAGACAATTTGAACTGAAAAATTTGTTTCTGAATCGAAAATTGTTTCTGAATCGAAAATTGTTTCTGAATCGAAAATTGTTTCTGAATCGAAAATTGTTTCTGAATCAAAAATCATTTCTGAATCGTATTGTGACCTCAAAAATTGGAATCAAATCGAATCGCCAGACACTGAGAGATTCGTACCCCTACTAGCCACGTTACAGGACCTGGTTACCCTTCAGAATTCTGCTAAAGGATTCAACAAGTAGGCCAATTAGAACTTATATTAATTTGGGATAATGCTAAAATGCACACATTTTCTTAATGATTACCAGTTTATTGTGAATATTAGGAGTGTAAATATTAATCGATTTGAATCAATGCATTAATTATGCGGCTGTGGAGTCACTGCATTTATGTGTCCGCAAGAGAATTGATTAATGTGTTTATATTGCTGACTTTCTTTTTCGTCTATTTTTAACATCAGCTCTACGTCATTATTGTTTTCCAACTTCCCTTATACCTCACAAGAGGATAAAGTAAAATGTTACACACTCAAATATCTCTCAGCTGATCTGGGAATGCCTCGGGGTTCCCCCAGTTGAGCTGGTGGAGGTGGCTGGCCACGCGACCCGAACCCACGACAAGCAGAAGATAATGGATGGATGGATGGATGGTTACACACTCAAAATATGGAATCGTCCTTTATTTAATATTCAAATGTTGATTTCCATGCAATTTCCATAACAAAATTTCCGCTGAAATCAAACTGTTAAACGGGTCAGTGAGTATTTCAGTAACATCAATACAAATATGATTGGACATCAGTGTTACAGTAATTCATACGCCAAACATCCCCTGAGACTGATGCTGTATAGACCATTATTTTGTAATAGATTTCATATCTGCCTGTGCTTTTTAAATATAGATTTATAATATATTCAATATATAATATAATATTTTCTTTAATATGTATAAATATACACATTTCCTAGATTAAAATATTTGACTGTAGAGATGAGTCTTTTTGTTGTTTTTATTTAATAGTGACTAAATGACTAAATGTAAATGTCATAGTGAATAGTCTAAATCTACACAGTAAGCATTAGACTTACTTTAGTATGTTCTTATTACAATTTATCTAATTACACTTTAGTTTACGCTTTTTATGGAGAAACTGTTCTATTAAACAACTTTTAACACTGCACTGCAATATTTGCACATAAAACCACAACTCACTTTAACTCACTTTAACTTTTAACTTATAAGACCATTTCAGTTCATATCTGTTAGTGCAATAATTGTACAGTTCTCCTACTTTCAAAATTCAGTGTAAATACATAGTTAAATTTTATTTTATTTTTATTTTATCTTTATTCTATTTTTCTTATCTTCTTAAATTTAAACTTTATGTGGAGAAGTCTGGAAAGAATTTCACTGCTGGCTGTACAATGTATATCTACGTATGTGACAAATAAACTTGATTCTGATTCTATTTACAATGTGTCTATAGTGTATAGTGCCTATATCCAAATCGCTATAGTGTGATAAACATTATATGAATAGAACACTGTAAATAGAACATTAGACTTACTTTAGTATGTTCTTATTACAATTTATCTAATTACACTTTAATTTACACTTTTTATGGAGTAACTGTTCTGTTTGCAGTGTGTCTATTGTGTATAGTATATAGTGCCTACATCCAACTCTCTATAGTGTGATAAACATTATATGAATAGAACACTGTTTCTGTATCTCAATAAAAAGGCAATTGTTTTTTTTGTTGTTGATTTATTTGATAGATTTAATGTAAAAATGCATCCAAAAAACAGACCAATGTCATGAAGTGTCCGTTCTTCCCCGGGAGGAGGGCGGCTAACGCGGAGATATGGCTGCGTTCAGCCGCTCACGCCTAGTGAGCGCTCCCGGGTACCGACCACGCGGGGAAAATTACGTGCGTCGGTCCACGGCGAACGCTCCCACGGTACACGACCCACGCGGAGAAGGTGCGCAGCGCCGTACCGTGGTTTTACGCGGAAGGAGAGTCCAAGACACCGGGATAAAATCCAAAAGGTTAAATTTAATAAAAATTGGTGACGGGACACCAACGAAAATGGGGAACAAACAGAACAACATAACATTGGGTATAGAACCACAAAATAAAGACGTGCTCCGTATGGAGGGGTAAAACAGATTAAATAGAAAATCAACTAAACATGTGAGAAACCCAACCAATCACCCAAGTGAGATAATGAGGACCGACAACGAGGGACAGGTGCAGCAGGTGCTCATGACACACAGAGCAGGTGCTCGTGACATACCCCCACCCCAAGGGTCGCGCAAAAAGGAAAGCGACCCAAACAAAAAGAACAAAAATAATAACCATAATATACGCATGCAAAAATAATAAACGGGGGGGGGGTAACAAGTCCCTCGGGCTGAACCAGCCGGTTGCTCCCAGCTGACGGCGAAGACGCATCCTCTCGCAGCGCAGATCAACGCCTTCTGGCTGCGAGGCTGGGGCATGCACCTCCTGGTGCTCCGAGTCCGAAGTGGGCGGCCTCTGGTGCTCGGGACCGATGGCGAACGGCCTCAGTCGGTCCCGACTCGACGACTGCCGCCCTCCAGAAGCCGGGCTCTGCCGCTGGCGGTCCCCGGACTCGGTCGGAGCGGTGGTTCAGCGTCTGGTCCTCAGCACACGTGGGTGACCCCAGGTGTCCGGAACTCTCCAGATAGTTTGGCACGTCTTTCTGTCATGAAGTGTCCGTTCTTCCCCGGGAGGAGGGCGGCTAACGCGGGGATAGAGCTGCGTTCAGCCGCTCGCGCCTAGTGAACGCTCCCGGGTACCGACCACGCGGGGAAAATTACGTGCGTCGGTCCACGGCGAACGCTCCCACGGTACACGACCCACGCGGAGAAGGTGCGCAACCAATCACCGTGGTACCGTGGTTTTACGCGGAAGGAGAGTCCAAGACACCGGGATAAAATCCAAAAGGTTAAATTTAATAAAAATTGGTGACGGGACACCAACGAAAATGGGGAACAAACAGAACAACATAACATTGGGTATAGAACCACAAAATAAAGACGTGCTCCGTATGGAGGGGTAAAACAGATTAAATAGAAAATCAACTAAACATGTGAGAAACCCAACCAATCACCCAAGTGAGATAATGAGAACCGACAACGAGGGACAGGTGCAGCAGGTGCTCATGACACACAGAGCAGGTGCTCGTGACAACCAACTTGTTTACTTTAACATTTTAAATGTGTAATCACAGTGACACAAAGTAATCCTCTCTGATTTATTTTAAATTATTAAATATGTGCTTTCAATTTTGTAGCCATGGTTTGATGAAGGCATATTGCTGTTTTTTACATGAATGGACTTGTGAGCAAAGTAAGGAATGATTGGTTTTATAAGTCTGGTTAATTACCAGGAACCTGCATTCCTCATGTCAAACCCATTGACAAATTCTGGGGTAAAGCCAGGTGACTTCAAACCAAATCCTACTCCTTAACACAGTACCTACTGCAGAAAATCTGCTTCTAGCAATGGACAATTACCTCATATTAATAATCATGTTGGAAATAGGATGTCCTACAAAAATGCTACATAGCCAACTATTTAAATATTGATCATTTTTATAACTTTACTTTGTAAAGAGTGGGCTTTTTTAAAGAGCCTAATGTTCTCAATTCATCATAAGACAGACCAATACATAAACACATTCACACCTTAGTGTGAGTAGCCAATTCATGTACAAGCATGTGGCATTTATTGACGGGGGTGGGGGGGGGGGGTTAGAACCCTGGAGGAAAAAACACAATCCTAACACAAAATTTGCATGAGAATTGAACCATATTCTTGCAGTAATGCAAAAAAGAAAAACATCACTGATTTTACATCATTGAATGCAACATGTTGGTATCAAAATATGTAAATAAAATTGTATCAAATTTAAATGTTATATAAACCACTTTCTCTTTCTTTCTATCTCTGTCCCCATCTCCCTTTCTATGAAAACAACCCTTTTCTTTATTCTTACTTTAGCAACTCCTCTTAGAATTTGTACTTGGATTTTTTCCAATCTTGCTATCAGTGAGTACGAGTGCTTGTGCTTGGTGGTGCCTACGCAATTTGTTTATCCAGCCTCTTAGATAATGCCTCTTTGTATAAAAAATGTTAAAATTTAAATTAAAGTTAAAGTTAAATTTTTTAATCATATTTTAGTGTACTGATCTGAATTTGACAGTGAATTTGATTTTTTTAATGCTGTAGCTCCACAATCACAATAATCAGCTTGTGACTTTAAACCATTTTAATATGTGTTTAATTTTTCTTTGGTTAATTAACTGACTCCTCTGTTCTATTAATTGGTTAAATGACTATCAGCCTTGGTTTTGTTTTGCTTGTTTAGTTAATTAGTCATATGTCTGTCTTTGTCCTATTTATACACCACATTACACCTTGATCAGACTAGAGGCTTAGTTACCATGTCTTGTATTTTTATGCACTGCTCCCCACAGGCATATATTAGATTTAACTGACTCTGAGTTAAGGCCTTCATACCATATAAATACAAGTAAATATATGACCATTTACTATATATATATATATATATATATATATATATATATATATATATATATATATATATATACTGTATATAAATATACAAATGCTGTATATTTGAAGGTGTCAGACTTCCCATTTGAGTGCTTTCCTTTTCAAAAGTAGGAAACTAAAACTTTCCACTTTTTATATGTATGAATCATTAAAATATATTCTATATCAATTATTTTTTCATTTATCACCATTCTTATTCTTATATCCTGTTAGGTCATTTCTGACTCCTGGCTACATGTTTATTGTTGATCTTTACTGAAATAATATATTCTAGCTTGAATAACATGATCATACAAAATCTGTCCTGTCTGTTTAAGCTGAGACTGTGACTGCACTAGCCAACAATAAGGTTTTTGTGCATTAGATTACACTCATATGTATCCTCTGTCCACTGACCTCAATTTACATGATATTTGCAACAATATCTTTAAATAAAATAATTAAATGTTACAAAAATGTGTAAATTACAAACTCACAAAAGTAAGTTGTCAAGGTTCTTGTACAGTCACTGCTCACATGTTTTACTGAAGGACGCAAAGAAATGTCTCGTTTCCTTTATGTCTTAATGTATTGTCTGGATAACACAATCTTAAAGGACAACGACAAAAATCATTTTCCTCTGTTTCAGTTAATTGAAATTACTATATTAAGCTCTACTATCAGAACACAGCAAAAGGCTTCATAATAATGCATGTGTCATCGTACCATATGCTATCAGAAAGTTACAAGCTAGCAGAATATTCAAATATAGCTACATCAGTAATAGTAATGTCACTAAGAAATCCACCCACCTAGAGTCATGGCTTCTGCCCTGTTAAGCCTATATAAGTAATATAACATTTATAGATGTCCATATACACATTGATAAACATAAGGGCTTTGTCTTCTACTCAGTCGAGTCAACTCAATGCAATTGGGCTAAAGACCAAGAAAGGCATTAAGCAATTGTTAGGGAAAGAAGCCTAGAGAACAAACAACACTAGGCTCACAGTGCTATATAAAGGCATTGTGATGCACTGCAAGCCTGGAAGTTTCATGTTATTAGCTGCATTAGCTGTATGTGTAAACAGAAATGTCTGAATCAGCTTTGATCACTTTAACTCACCAATTACCAAATATATTTGTCACAAGATTTCCTTTCTTTTGTCCATATGTAAACGAAGTTACATGTAAACTGAAAAATTCAGAGCAAGCAAACAATTGTGTTGATATTTCTATCATGTGTTTGTGACTAAATCACAACTAAGCAACATTTCCCTATGTATTTGCCTCATGAGTTGCTGTCACCGTGTCTACCCTACCCCATATATGTGCATTCCATATTCCTTCATTTTTAGTTGTTCATTTGGAGCAATAAGGGTTTAGGGTTTCTTGCTCAAACAACCACATTTGGTTACTTGTTTGGACCTGGTATTTAAACCCACAACCAACATCCTAACCACTGAGCTATCACACCCACAGAAAATGTTTATTTACATACTGCTATTAATTTCTTTCTTACCTTTTCTGATGCTACACAGTATGGATACAAGTAAAAAACATTGCATGTACTGGAGCTGTTATAAAATCACTTTCTAAATTTGGGCGGCTTGTTGGCTTAATGGTTAGCACGTTCGACTCTCAGCAATGAGTGTGTCCAGCGATAGATTGGTGGCCTGTCCTGGGTGTATCTGTCTAGCACCTGAAATGTTCTCCCCTGGATGTGCATGAGGAACCCCCCAGCGACCATGGTAGAGGATTATTCTAAGTTGGTCTTCAATATAAAGCAATTTTCTCTCTTTTCAAAAGATTCTTGTCAATAATGTGTGTCTTTAAAATCTGATAAATCTTATTTTTCAGTGACCCAAGGTAACACCATACTATTATAACCTCACATAACCTGCTGCTATTTGCTGTCTTAGAACAAGTTCTGTTTTGTATGTTCTATGTTTCTCTTGTTTGGTAAAAATATTTTTGTTGCTTTGAAGAGATGAATTTCCTTAGTGACATAACCCCACCCTTATTAAAGGGTGCTCTAGATGTAGCAAGAGAGAGCGGAGTTGGGAGGAGCACAGAAATATTACAAAGCAGAAATTCATGGAAGTGAGAAGTGAAAATACAAGGCTTTCTGGTATAAATTCCATATTTCTGGCATTTACGTAGCACATTCGGACAAAATATACTCTCAGTTAATTACACTGAAATGATATTATATTTAACCATGCTGCAAGATAGCTTACTGTAAGGCATTTAATTAAACCTTAATATCAAATGTATGGTTAGATTATAATAATTTGTAGTGTTTGGTCTATACACACACACACCCACACACACACACACACACACACACACACACTTATCAAGCGAAATATTTATCGCATCCAAGAAGCAAGAGCTAAAAAAAAGTTCAACGAGATTTTTCAAACGAGTTTTTTTTTCTTTACACCCACACACAGATTGTAAAATAGAGACATGAAACAGATGTCTGCAATTAAAACAGAAATGAACCAATCCCAATTGATACGTATCGTCTCGTCTGCTGGAGCTGCAGCACTTTAAAGAGTCTTTGTTTTTTTAAATAGTCAAGGTAAGATCCTGTTTTCCAAAAGGATAACCATTCAGGTCACGAGATCCCGCTGGAATACTGCGCCGCAGACACATTTCATTCGCAAGATGGACCGAAAGCAAATCAAACAGCTCGGATTTCCCGAGTCTGCGACATTGTTGCAAAACCGTAATAATGGCGCTGTCTCACTAAATCGGAGATTTCATCATGCACTAATAACGTCACTTCTAAATTGTGTCATTTTACTAACGCCTTATGCGGATCGATCATCTGTGATAAAGAAGAGGAGACTTACCTCTAGTCCATTGTGTTTAAGGAACGCTGGCAGCCAAAGGGTTTTCAATTCCTACTGTATATGAGCACTGATCTAAGCTAAATGATTCATGCACCACAGACAATGTCTCACACTACTGGAGCTGGCCGATCATCCTGCCTGTGTGTGTGTGTGTGTGTGTTTGTGTGTGTGTGAAGAACGCCCACTGGCAAAAATGCAGCCAAAACAATGTAAGGTATGTGCTGAGGTCATGAAGAGCAAACTGCTCAGTACTGAATGACCACAGTGATAAACAGATAAGTGGTTTTCTTCGAATTAAGTGTGGAAGAAAACCATGTAAATGGACATGCAACTTTATTTAAATATTTAATATAAAATATTTAACATTTATAATAATGGCTTACTCATTTATGTCAAGTGTTTGCAATTATCAATTATATTAAAAATCAATATAAAGTATAATGGCATAATAGCACACAAGGGTTGTCGTGTCACCTTACAGTAATATTTACTTAACTGTGTGGCTTTTCTTTTACAGTGGAACTATGGGAATCTATTGTCACCAAATGTAAATGTAAAGACAAATGTGTTCCTGTCATGCGATGGACTGAGAACTTGTGTATTAGTCTTTGAGAAGAGTTTTAGAACATTAACAAAAATGTTTATATATTCATGCATTCATTCATTATCTTCCACTTAATCTTCTAGTAGGGTTGTGGGAGGTGTGGGGGTGGTGCTGGTTCCCCATGTCCATCCAGGGGAATTTTTGGGGACTGGGCAGATACGTTTGGACACACCAACGTCTTGCTCCTTTGTCTACTTTTTCTCCACTTACCATATAGATGGACTTTTGTAGAAATAAGCAAACTTTTTTTCTTGAATGTGTTTTATTAAATTCATAATAATTGTGCATGATTACTGGTTTGCACTATGTCATGTTTGGTATGCACATGATCATGTTGTAAAGGTGATTATGTATAAAGAATGTACACTACGCTAAGGTACACATGGTCTGCATGGGAAAATAAACCAATTTTTGTCTTGAAAATTATCACAGGAATCAATCTCAGAATCTAGAATTTGTCCCTAAACCAGTACTTAACCAGTTTTTCACTGCCTGATCAAGTTTCAAGTAGTTTATTTATATAGCACTTTTTACAATAGTACATTGTCACAAAGTAGCTTTACAGTTTTATAAGCCTTTAAACCCCAAAGAGCAAGCCAAAGCAACAGTGGAAAGAAAAAACTCCCTGTTGTGTTATTATCTTAAGGAAGAAACCTTGGGAGGACCAAGACACAGTGGGGGACTGAACTCAGTGGGGGAGTGATCACCTGGCTTCCTTAACATATTAATGAAACAAAGATTCTTGGGGACATAGAGTAAAAAGAGATGTCCACTCTCTCTCTCTCTCTCGCAATCTGATTTAAATTTTAGAAGCTTTATTAGCATGACAAACATTACATTGGAATTGCCCTAAGCTGGGGCAAAGACAAAAGCAAAGACAAAACTAGAAAAATTAACATGATTTTCAACCAATAACAATAGAATGTAAATGAAAGTAGAATATGTGTAGCACTGTAGCTTTCAGACACACTTCCACTTTACACATTCACTGCAACACATTGGGTGGGAGGAGGGGGAGGACGGGTCCTCACACGCCTGGCCCTGTGCGCCCTACCTGGGGTGGGGACTGGCTGGCTCCCTCGCTGGGACACTGCGGGCCCAATGCCGGTGTCCCCTGGCTCACGCCAGTTGTCCTTATTTGTTAAATGTGTGTGCATGAGTGTGAGATTGGTGTGTACAATTGGCGTGTGCAATTGGGATGAATGTGCACGTATGAATGGGCACTTGTGTGAATGTGAGAGTGTGGACGAGGGGTCCTGGATCTGTAGCCTGCTGAGCTCGTCACTTTCAGTGATGCTGGCCGTCGCTGTCACCACTTCCTGGGGGTGCGTGCCTGTGTGTCCTGGGGTGTCCAGCTGGGTGTCTTGCCGTGGGGTCTGACCTGTTCCCTTGGTGGTGATGTCGTGGGGGTGGTTTGGGCCTCCTTGGTGTGGGGGGGGCTCTGCCGGGGGTCGGGTCGCTTGTGGGTGCTGAGACCTTGGGGGCCGCATGCTCGGCTCTCCGGGGGTGCCGGCCTGGGGGGGAGGGTTGGATGTCTCGTTGCCTCCGACTCTCCGGGTTCCTGCCCCCTGTCCGTGGGGGCCTCGTCTGGGGTCTCCGTCCTTCCTCCTCTGCGGTGCGTGTGCGGTGGCCATTGGGTTGTGTGGCCTCTGGTCTTCAGGTTCCCGTTGGCCTCGGTTGGTCTGGGTCCCCCTGGTCTTTCTCTATCCGTCGCTGGGCCATGGGAGAATGGTCGCGGTTTCTTGCCCTCATCATGAATGCATTCCATAACAGGGGCACATACATACGCACATAAAGAGACACACACAATTTCTAACAATATTAGGATGTGTGTGTGTGTGTGTGTGTGCGTGTCTGGGGGTGTGTGTGTATAACGTATATAATGCATGTGTGTATTTATGTATGTTTGTATATAGGTATGTATGTGTATATAACTGTGTACATATGTACAGTATATAGGAATGTATGTATAGGTTGTTTTTTTCCCCTCTCTCTTTTTTTTTTTAGGTTGTTTCTTTATTCCACCTCTCTCTCCTTTTCCTCTTTTTTCCCCTGTCATGCATTGGCTGAATAATTCAAATCAATCAAATAAAAGCACAATTAACAGGAATAGGCTACAATAATCTGTAGAACTGTTCCTGTAAAAATGTAAAAGCAAACATGTATGGTACATCAGTGCAGTCAGATTACCATTCAGATTGCAAAAGTACCAGACATGACAGGTTAATAAAAAAAAATTAAAGTAGAATAAGTGTGTGTGTGTTTAGTTGTTTAGTAGTGTAATTTGGTTTGTTGGGGTTTGAAAACTGAATGTGATCTTGAGTCTGTAGTGTTTTAGTGTGTGTGAGTGCTGTGTTAGTGTGCATATGTGTGTGTGTGGTGTTGTGCAACAGTGACTTAGTATCAGTTGGATGAGGGGACTGGTGTGTTTGCTCACTTCTTGGGAATGCAGAGCTTTATAATGATAAGTGTCTCGGTCACTCTCTCTCAGGTAGTTATAGAATTTAACTGCCCTTTTCTGTATTTTAATATGTAATGGATAACGGCCTGCATGCATTATTTGTGTTTGTGCACCATTAAGATTATTTTACAGAACTCTACATGCAGGGTTTCAATTGGATATTTGTCCTTTTTGTTAAATTGGACAAGTGTGACAATCTCTCTCTCTCTCTCCTTTTCTCTCTCTTTCAGTTCTGAGATTCCAACTTTCTTGCTGTACTCTTGCTGTGAGTTTAAGGGGTGTTCATTTTCCATATAATCAGTAGTTATTGTTGTAACTTTGTACTGTAATCTTTTATTAAATGTAACTATTTTACTTGTAATTAAACTTTGTTATTACATAAAACTAATTATCCAGCTGATCATTTAGGACATTAAGTCAAAGTCTAATGTATCTCCTGTTAATGGTAAAATATAAGCATCTATAAGATTAATCTCTGAGGAATATAAATTAACTTATGTTCCACAGTTTCTGTCCATGTATTAGAGAAACCTTCCCTTTATTAATACCATATCAATATTCAAAAGACCTGCACTTTGTTGTTTTACAATTACAGACTGTAGTAAATCATTTTATGTTAGTCCCCTGTTGGTTCTCTGTTTTCTATTGGTCAGGACCATCACAGAACAGGTATAATTTGGGTGGTGTATTGTTTATTTTCAGTTCTATAGAGACACTGATGTGGTGAGGGGCTTTTAGGGCAGCAGTACTGCTGTAGTTTCATTTAAACTCCTCAGTGACACTGTTGGGATAGGAATAATGAACCAACCAAATAATACCTGCTTTTTGGTGCTACTATTGGGGTTCTGATCATTATAGAACAGTGAAAAGGGTAGTACTGTACTGTAGTCCACAAACAGATGGACGACAGTCTGTAATTGTAAAACTACAAAGTCCACCTATTTAAGGTAATAAGGTAACATGGACAATAAGTGGAACAAAAAGCAGGTGTGTACCGCAAATTTTGACGTTGTCTCGCATTGTTATTAAAATCAGACTCCAGTTTTAAAATGCGTGTTTTATACTCTGGCATTGGACGGCTGTGTTGTCTATTATCGGGGGAGAGGCGGGCTGTTTGAATATCAACCAATCGGGAACGCGGACCAACACAAAAAATGCAAATCAGTTCAGAAAAGCACCGGCATGCAGCATGCCTCCGAGATATGGAGGAACGAGAGGCAAACACGACCTGTACAGCTGAAAAACCAAAATGCAGCTAAAACAAAGATTGGGAAACTATACAAGTGCAAGGCGAGTCTGAAAAAGTTTTGTGTGGTTTTTCCGTTTCACACTGAGGTGAATACGACGTGAAACGCCACAGACAATGCGAGACTCACAAAAAACATGTTGCTCAAAAGGAGGTTTCTCAGTCTATGAACTGAGAACTAACAGAACTGTCTGTTCTGTTTAATTGTACACACACACACACACACACACACACACACACACACACACACACACACATATATATATATATATATATATATATATATATATATATATATATATATATATATATATATATATACATATACACATATATATATATATATATATATATATATATATATATATATATATATATATATATATATACACACACACACACACACACACACGTTTTATTTGGCAGTAAATTGGTGTCCCATGCAAACATAGTCTTTGTCCCACATATGGTGAATTGGAATCTGGTCCATACCATAAAAACTTCCTCTTGTAAATTGTTTATTGTAAATCAAATATTTTAGAAGCTATTTCCAAAACAAAATAAAAAGTGTTCATTGCTTCAGTGTTATTATATTTAGTTGTGTTTAGTATGGTTTGGGCACTGGGCACGTTCATTGGGGGCAATTAAGAGCATTCAATTTACCTCTATGCATGTTTTTGGAGTGTGGAAGGAAACCGGAGAACCCAGGCTTAGATTTGAACCGGAATCCCTAGGGCTAAGAGGCGAATGTTCTAACCTTCAAGCCACCATGCCACTCCAAATAGTAATCGGTTAACCTTGTTTAAAACATTTAATAGACATAAGTATTTTCAGGGTGGCACGGTGGCTTAGTTCGCCTCTCGGCATTAGGGATTCCCGGTTCGAATCCCCATCTGGGTGGAGTTTCCATGTTCTCCCCGTGTCTGCGTGGGTTTCCTCCGGGTTCTCTGGTTTCCTCCCACAGTCCAAAAACATGGATCAAGTCAATTGAGTTCTCCAAATTGCCCCATATAGAGTGTGTTTGTATATGTGTGTGTGAGTGTGTGCCCAGCGATGGATTGGCGCCCTGTCCTCCCCTGGATAGGCATGGGCGACCCCCCCGCGACCCTAATCTAGGATAAAGCGGAAGATAATGGATGGATAGGTATTTTCAAATTGAATGTTTACTGAACGTTTACTCTATCTTTATATTCATTCAGAGCTGCATTATGTAGAACTCCTCCCATGGGTTTCTCTCACACAAAGAACGTCAGAGACTATGGACTCACCCAGTGCCTTCTGCTGTTTACTGGATACTTGCTTTCAGTACCTGGTGTGTACTTCTTGTGCAGCAATAACTGCAACTAATGGTGTCTGATGATTTCAATTCAGCTTGAAATTTTAGCCCATTCCTCTGTATAAACCAGCTATCGTTTGATTAAATGATCCAGCAGAAAATAAATTATTCAAAAAAGCACTGCAGAAATCTCATCCACACTCTTCAACAACTCTACAACATTGAATCTGTCGCTAATTTGTTTTTTTTATAGTGCACTATGAGTGTTATGTAGTAATTTTAGTATTATATAATTGTTATTTATCCATCCTATCCATTATCTTCCATTTTATCCTCTACTAGGGTCGCGTGGGGGGGGGGGGGGTTCCCCATGCCCATCAAGGGGAGAATGTTTCGGGCGCTGGGCAGATATAAGCAGGATAGGTTGCCAATCTATCACTGGGCACACACTCACAGAGACAGACACACACTCTATACACACTATACATGGGGTAATTTGGAGAATTCAATAGACCATGATCCATGTTTTTGGACTGTGGAAGGAAACCGGAGAACCCGGAGGAAACACACGCGGACATGGGGAGAACATGTAAACTGCACCCAGATGTGGATTCGAACTTGGAATCCCTAGCGCTGAGCGGCGAACATGCTATCCACTAAGCCACTGTGCAACCAATTGTTATTTAAAGCTCTATAAATGACCTCATATTATTGAAGAACATTCAAAACCGCCCGTTCTTGTAGATTCCTTCTTTATAACATAAGGAAGATCAGACCCTTTCTGACTGAACATGCTACCCAACTGCTTGTTCAAGCCCTAGTCTTATCCCGGCTTGATTATTGTAATGCACTTCTTGCCGGTATCCCAACTTCCACCATCAGACCTCTTCAACTAATTCAAAACTCTGCAGCCCGACTCGTGTTTAACCAGCCCAAGCGAACTTATGTCACTCCATTACTCACTTCCCTCCATTGGCTTCCTGTAGCTGCTCGCATTCAGTACAAGTCGCTGACTCTGGCATACAGAACCATTTCTGGATCTTCCCCCTCTTACCTTCACTCTATCTTTTCAAAATACACTCCGACTCGTTCACTTCGCTCCAGTGAGGATTGTCGCCTGGCGATTCCACCTCACCGAGGAGCTAATTCTCATTCTGTGGCGTTCACCACTGCAAAATGGTGGAACGATCTTCCCAACTCTGTCCGGAAGGCAGAATCTCTAAACAGTTTTAAGAAACTACTTAAGACGCATCTTTTTAACAAATACCTGTTATAAAAAAAAAAAGGGGGGGGGGGGGGGGGCACAGCTTCGAATAACAATCAGGTTTGATGAACTTACAGTATAGTTGGTTTTCTCCATGGCTTCTGACTTGTGGTGTTCTCATTTGTAAGTCGCTTTGGATAAAAGCGTCTGCTAAATGACTAAATGTAAATGTAATGTAAATGAAGGAGGATGTATATTGATTTAATTACATTTATATTACATTATATTTGGTCATTTAGCAGACACTTTTATCCAAAGCAACTTACAAGTTGAGCACAGGGTTAATCACAACATCTCAGGAGCCTAAGGGCCTTGCTCAAGGACTCACATTGGTAACTTCAGTGGACCTGGGATTTAAAAGCGCAACCTTCTGACTGACCTTGACTGAACCTTGCTCAACTAACCACTGAGCTACCACACCCACACACAATTGAATTATTGATTTAAATTATTGATTTAACACAGCTCTGTATTATAAAACCTACAGTCACAAAGTACTTCTAAATGCTTATCTTAATATCATAATTTCATTTTCAAAGTTCATTATTTTTTTCTGTTTCTTTGAAACTTCTCATAAAACTAATCTATTAAAAGTCAATAGTGAAATACATGACAAAACGACAGCTTCTGTTATCTGAAGAAATGCATCTTTATAGCCATTCATTCATCGATTATGGCTCACTTAAGCCTACATATGTGCCCCATATTTTTCTTAATTTGTGTTTATTTTTCTTATTTTTTGACATAGATTTTGCAGTGTTATTCATGTGCCTCCATGACAGACTGCAGTTTAAATAAAGTTTCTGTAGTTCTGGAGTTTGCATGTCCTCCCACGTACCTGCATTTACTCGTCTACTTCGGTTTCATTACACATACCAAAGCCATGCTGGCAGGTGAATCAGTAATAATTTCACTTTTGACTGACATGCCTGTAATTGTTCACATCAGGAAATACTTATTTATGCCAGACATGTCCAAAATCCGGCCTGCGGGCCATCAGATTCCATACTATCAGCACCATTCTATACTATCTGTTTGCCTCATTGCCTCTAGCAGAATTGAGGACATATAGTCAAATATTCAAAGGCAACTAGGGGCCAAAAGAGAAGTGGCTTTTGATTATTTTATTATTATTTTTATTTTTTTATTATTAACCTGTGATAAAAACAGATGCAGTTAACAGATGTGTTAACCACAACATGAACGTGACAGAGGAGCTGCTTGACCTTAAACTTAAATTTATTTATTCATTCATTATCTTCCTCTTAATCGTCTACTAGGGTTGCTGGGGAGTTTCCTGTATCCCAATACATAGGTGTGTGTTCAGGGACGTATGTGTTACAGATCGGACCTCACAGTTCACACATTGCACAGACACGATCACTCTTGCAAACACACACCTTAGATTACACACATACATACACACACACACACACACACACACACACACACACACAATAATAATTCGTAATAGTATCCTCGTCCACACTAAGTATTACAGCTCTGGATGTTTCAAAGTTCTTAAAGCATTGTATGGACAGTAAATACAAAAATACCTAATAATATTAATAATAAAAATACCTGGTTAATAACGCCCAGGTGTCACAAATCATTATTTCAGTCGTGTGTAAGTATTTATATATATATATATATATATATATATATATATATATATATATATATATATATATATATATATATATATATATATATATATTGTTGCCGTTGACCACAAACACAAAATTTCATTTTCATTGGTATGCAATGCACAAAAAATTATTACTTTTATTAATTATTTATTATTAATACAAAATTATAAATTTTTTGGTAAATATAAAGTAAAATCAACTTATAAATAGCCAAATTAATATTACATATACAGATGAGTCAAAAGCAGTGCCACTGGTTTGGGTGGACACTACACATATGTTACCTCTTAGGAAGCCCCCCTTTAAAGCTTAGATATGAAAAGTAACAACTGGAAAAATAAGACACTATTAATTTATATATATATATATATATATATATATATATATATATATATATATATATATATATATATATATATATATATATATATATATATATATATATATATTATAAGTATATATAAAGTATAAGTATTCCGGCCCGTAGGCCATCATATATTAGTACCATTCTATACTATCTGTCTGCCTCAGTGCCTCTTGCAGAATTAAGGACATATAGTCAGATATTCAGAGGCAGCTATTGGGCAGCATTGATGTGGCTTTTGATTATTTCTCATTAGTCTGCGATAAAAACAGACGCATCTGAAACAGCTACTGATTTTTTAAGAGTTGTTTACCACAGCATGAACGTGACAGAGGAGCTGCTTGACCTAAACTTAAATTCATTCATTAATCGTCTTCTAAGGTCACTAGGGGAGAACGTTTGAGATGCTGGGCAGATACACACAGAACAGAATCTTGAATTCATGTTTTTTGGACTGAGGCGAACATGCTAACAAATCACCCTCTAAACTCAAATTGAAATACCCTAAATTTAAAGTTTTCTATACAGTTTGTTCAATGTTGTCTGTGTCCTTAGACTTGTTCATGCCTGAGTTGCTTATATTCAGTTACATTTCCATTTGAAATATTAAGGTAATTGTGACAATGAAAATTGTTTTACAGCAGTGTGTAACTTTTTGTGTTGAAAAAATATCAGAAGGAACTATTGGCCCCCAGTGTCTTCACTTTGTCGAATTTGGACCTCTTTGCGAAAAGTTTTTGATTTATGCTGTTTAAACATTACACATTAAACAAAATAAACAAAAAGGGGATTACAGGCACTGTAATCTCTTAATTTCCAAATAAACAGTGGCATTCGGAACGTGGGGGTTCTATACAAACACACTGCTTTTCAGAAGGTGGCGTTAAAGCACTAAATGTTGATAGTCCACTGCCATTTTAAGAAGACTTTTATTTTGTACGTTCCTAAACCGGAAGTTTTCATTTTGCTTCACAGTTTGAAATTAGCCATTGAAGAACAGAACACCAGTTTTAGATTTAAACTGCCTTATTGCGATCACCATGGCTGCAGCAAAAGAGATTTTACAGATGGATCTGTACTCTTTACTAGGGATTAAAGAAACCGCCACAGTAAAGGAGGTGCAGTAAAGTTATCATTACCAGTGACTGTCTATAACGATAACCCCGTATTCTATTTAAGTTTAAATCCCCATATTATAATAATTTAATGAAAATCAAAAAATCAAATGGTATGTTTGTGGTCACCACCAACAATATATATATATATATATATATATATATATATATATATATATATATATATATATATATAAAACATACTTACACAAGGCTGAAATAACGATTTATGAAACCTGATCGTTATTAACCAGGAGGTCTCTGTCAAACAAAGTTTAGGTATATTTGTATTTACTGTCCATTCAATGCTTGATACACTTTGACACAGCCAGAGCTGTAATACGTTAGTGTGGACAAGGATATTATTACGAATGACTTGTGTGTGGGTGTGTACTGTGTACTAGGTGTGCGATCTGTAATACATGCGTCCCTGTACATACACACACCTGTGTAAGGGATACGTGGTTACTGGGAGGGGTGTGTGTGTTTGCTTGCTTGCAAATGAGTATTTGTGTGTGCTTGCAAATGTGTATTTGAGTGTGTGTGTGTGTGTCTGCAAGTGTGTGTGTGTGTGTGTGTGTGTGTGTGTGTGTGTGTTTGCAAGAGTGTGTGTGCATGCGCTGTGAGGTGTGGGTACAATGAGGTGTGTGTGTGTGTGTACTGTAATGTTTTTATATGTAAGCATATAAATAGTGGAAGCCACATTATTCAAATTAAAGAATGAAAAGCAGTGCAAATCAAGGATTTAATAGTGTGTGTGTGTGACTTAATATAAAAAATGTAAATTGTGGTGTTTTGTAAAATATTAATATAATTATTTCTATCCGTTGATCAAATGCTGAAATTACCTAATTGCAGATCACAAAAAAAAGCTTTATCTGAAAAAAAAACATAAATTGTTTTCAAGAAATATTCAGTAATAAATGTTTACTTTTTACCCTGTAATTGTTTTTCTCTATGTGGTTTTATAATATAGCAACAGAGAATAAAAATAAACTAAAAAAATGTGTGTGGGTGTGTGCGTGCGTGCTTTGGTGTAATTTGATGTCTGTCAGCTATAAAAAGGAGCAGCTCTAGAAACATTGCTGATTTATTTATTTTTTGTTCTCTAACACTTGTTAGTGTTACTAAAGCCAGCAGGTGGCAGTCTTGTCCTGTTTAACTGGCAGTGTGTTTGTATGTTGGTACTCTGTTCTCTATTGGTCCGAACCATCACATAACAGGTATAATTTGGGTGGTGTATTGTTTATTGTCAGTTCTGCAGTGACACTGATGTGGTGAGGTGCTTTTAGTGCAGTGGTGCTGCTGTAGTTTCATTTTAAACTCCTCACTGCTGGGATAGGATTAATGCACCGCCAAAATAGTACCTGCCCTGTGGTGCTACTATTGGGGTCCTAACCTTTAGAGAACAGAGTGAAGGGGACTTAGACAGTATGTACTGTAGGCCACATCCCCAGTGCTGAAAGGCGAATGTTGTAACCACTAAGCCACCGTGCCGCCCTTGTGTGTGTGTGTGTATTTTATATATATATATATATATATATATATATATATATATATATATATATATATATATATATATATATATATATACCTTGAAGACAACAGTACCTGTGGGAAGAAATTTAAAACATGCGGTACTCTCTGAGTCATGCTATGCCTCAACAGATTGTGTCTGACGCCTTCATATCACTGTAGATCTGCCGTATGTTGCTTGTGTCTGGTTCAACGAGTTTGAGCTGCAATGAGCCATGAACTTAACTTCTCTGATCATCTTTGATATGATGTTTGAACAACATTTTATGCCTGAGATTGTTCCTCTTGTGTTTTTCTCTTTCTTGTCTGTAAATGTGCCACACTGAAACTTGTTTATGCTGTCTGAACACTAAAAAAATTTTAAGTATTTTGTCAGTTTTTATGGACAGATGAAACAATGTTTGTTTTGAAATTCAAGTGTGTGATTTGGTAAAAGCTAAACACAGCATTGACACCAAATTACACCACACCTTGTGTAAAGCTTAATGGTGGCATTTTAGCAATTTGTCCGATTTTATAATGATCATTATTACAAATACACTGCCAGAAACAATTCATTAGCATTATAATCAGATTTAGAAAGATTCTCAAGTGGCAAAGTGTGTAAATAATAATAATGTTTCAAAATGTGTTTTATGCACCTCAACATCGTCATGACAATCAAGTGGGTCATGGAACAATAATACAAGTTACACTTGTCATTTACTTTGCTCTTACAGCAAAAATCAAGTTTCCTTTTAGTTGGATACATATTTATATATAAATATCTAAGCTCTCTCAATCTACGTTCCTACCCTCACTTATGGTCACGAACTCTGGGTAGTGACCGAGAGAATGAGGTTGTAAATACAAGTGGGCAAAATGAGTTTTCTCTGCAAAAAACTCAGGGCAGGGCAGGGCTTTTCTCTTCAAGATAGTGTAAGGACTTTGGTCATTTGGGAATGGCTCTGAGTACAGATGCTGCTCCTCCAGGTCGAGAGGAGCCAGCTGAGGACGCCTCCCTGGTGTGGTGTTCCAGGCATGTTTAAACAGACCCAGTACAGGATGGAGAGATTATATCTAGATATGAGATTATATATAGATATGTATCTTTTTAGCTTTCTTACTCACTGTCCCTTTGCTGCTGTGACCATGTAAATTTCTCCATGGTGGCAAATCAGATCAGATCAGATCGTATGTTTTTCTTTTTTTTTTTATCAAATCAAAAAAAAAGGCTCATTAATTTATCCTTTTCTGATGCTCTACTATCCCAGTTAAAGCAGTTTGTCGCAGTCCTGAACCTACTGCAATGCATTTTACTGGTTTACCTGATTCCAACATACCTGATTAAACTGATTGGCCAAGTAACCATAAAACTAACCAATTTCTCAGACCATTAACAGCTCATTATTGAGCTAAAGTGGGTGTAACAGAGTACAGAGGAAAATTTATTCCCAGAGTGCGTGTTTACTGAGAAAATGCTAATTTAAAATGTTTAACAACATTGACTTGTAACTTTTGAAAATGTAATCAGCCTTCAAAGCTCATTATACTGAATAATGCTTTGTATTTTTGTTGTTACCTTAAAGACAAAGGACAGAACTGGTTTAGTTGTAATTATGTGCCGTTGTCTACACTATATTGCCAAAACTATTTGCTTCTCTGCATTTGCACGCATATGAACTTCAGTGATATCCCATTCTTAATCCATTGGGTTTAATTTTGGCCCAATATTTGCGGCTATAACAGCTTCAACTCTTCTCTGAAGGCTTTCCACAAGGTTAAGGGGTGTTTATTGGAATTTATGACCATTCTTCCAGGAACTCATATGTAAAAGTTTGTGAGGTCAGATACAGATATTGAAAGGGAAGACCTGGCTCACAGTCTCTGCTTTATTTTATAAAACTTATGATATATTATAGGGCGGCACGGTGGCTTAGTGGTTAGCACGTTCGCCTCTCAGCACTAGGGATTCCCGGTTCGAATCCCCATCTGGGTGGAGTTTCCATGTTCTCCCCGTGTCCACGTGGGTTTCCTCCGGGTTCTCCGGTTTCCTCCCACAGTCCAAAAACATGGATCAAGTCAATTGAGTTCTCCAAATTGCCCCATATAGTGTGTGTATGTGTGCGTGTCTGTGTGAGTGTGTGCCCAGCGATGGATTGGCGCCCTGTCCTGGGTGTATCTGCCCAGCGCCCGAGACTTTCTCCCCTGGATGGGCATGGGGAACCCCCCGCGACCCTAATATAGGACAAAGAGGAAGATAATTAATGAATGAATGTTTTTTTTTATGTTGAGTTAAGAACTCTGTACAGGCCTGTCTGTCTGTTGCTCTGTGTACTGATGCTCAGTCATTTTGAAACAGGAAGAGGGCATCCTCAAAATGTTTCCACAAAGTTAGTATGGTGGAGCATTAAGAGTTTATTCCATAAACTCCAAGCCCAACTTCTGAAAAACAATCCTATGCTATAATCCCTCCTCCTTTACAGTTCCATTCTCCTGGCAACTGCCAAACCCAAATTTATCCAGCATCACTCATATTTCCAGAAAATATTCATTGCTGTAATGTCCGCTGCTATACTCCACTGCATCTTATATTTTGCATTCCCCATTAAGATGAAAGGCTCAGTTATGAAGCGCCACACTGTATTTGACCTAATCTGAAATTTGGAGATCTGTGGCATTTGGCCCACTCTGTTGTTTTCCATTGGCTGACTTCATTGCTGAGTTGCTGTCATTCCCAAACACTTTTAGTTTGTTACAATACCACTGACAGTTGATTGTGGAATGTTCAGAAGAAAGGAAATTTCATAACTGGAATTCTTGCCCAGATGGCATGTTTTCACTGTACCATGCTGGAATTCACAGTGTTCCCGAGAGCAATGAGGGTTAAGGGCCTTGCTCAAGGACCCACATTGGTAGCTTCAGTGGACCAGGGATTTGAACCCACAACCTTCAGAATAAAATCTTAACACCCTAACCACTGACCTACCACTCCCTCTAGGTGCTTGGTTTTGTACAACTGATGCCATGTAAATAATTGGAAAAATTTTATATAATGATGTAAGTAAAGATGAAGTAAGCAAATACATTTGGCTATGGCTTTGGCTAATATATTGTTATGTAGTATACTGTGTGTGTGTGTGTGTGTGTGTGTGTGTGTGTGTGTGTGTGTGTATGTATATATATATATATATATATATATATATATATACTGTGTGTGTATATATATATATATATATATATATATATATATATATATATATATATATATATATATATATATATATATATATATATATATATATATGGCGGCCCAGTGGCTTAGTGGTTAGCACGTTCGCCTCTCAGCGCTAGGGATTCCAGACCCACCCCTCTATCGACTCCAAAGCACATGAAGAGTTGACTCTTGTATGCCAAAAACCATGTGACAAAGCACAAAGGTTTTGGGACACTGTTCTGTGGATCGACAAGACAAAATTGGAACTTTTTGGGCCTATGGCTCAAAGATATATTTGGAGGAGGAAGAATGAAGCCTATAAAGAAAAGAACAGATTGCCTACTGTGAGGAACGGCAATGGGGCTGTTTTGCATTTCCTGGTACAGGGAATCTACACTGTGTGCAAGGTATCATAAATTCAGTTAAATATCAGGAGATTTTGGGTGAAAATGCAATCAGTGACAAAGCTGAAGCTTGGGAGACGTTGGACCTTCCAACAAGACAATGATCGCAAGCCTACCTCAAATTCTACCAGTGCTTGGTTGCAGAAGAAGGGTTGGAACATTCTGCAGTGGCCATCAAAATCACCTGACTTAAATCCCATACAAAATCTCTGGTGGAACTTGAAGAAGGCAGTTGCAGCATGCAAGCCCAATAATGTCAATGAACTAGAGGCCTTTGCCCATGAGGAATGGGCTAAGATACATTTAGATCGCTGCAAGAAACTTGGCAAGCTATGTATCACATCTGAAGGATGTTATTGATGACAAAGGGAGTTGTACAAAGTACTAATGATGTATGTGACTGAGGGGTTGAATAATATTGTCAATGAGGAAATTACTAAAAGAACATTTGTTGTTATACCTGAAAAGATATTGTTGTAATTTAAGTTGCATTTGTTTATTATTAAATTCCTCCTTCTTTGGTTTGATTGTGAACAAGATAAAAAATAAACGTCAAACTTTCTAAAACATTTTACTGTAGTGGGAGTTGAATAATTTTGAACACAACTGTTTGTATATACAGTATATATGTATGTATGTATTTGTATGTATGTTTGTGCAAAGTGTGCAGTCTAAAATGTTTACAATTGTTTGAGCAGTTTGCTGTAAAGGCACAATATTTGCTTTGTTCTTTTTACTCTTTATTAATCCGCCTCACTGTGGTTACATAAAGAGCCTTCTGAGGCTTTTCCAAAATTTACAGTACTTGGCATTTTTTATCTGAAAGCTTGAAGTGAGGTTTATGTCATTAGTGGCATAGTACATTTTTAGTTGTTTACTAGAGCACGATTGGTCAGTGTTTGCTTTGCATGTCTATTAACAAATATGTGTATGGATGTGGGTGCCTGTGTGTGATGATATTCACTGTCAAACTCACTGTTAACGTGCATCTTTTGGCAGGCTTACATAAAAAAAAAACAATTGGTACTAACTGTTAGCAGCCTCATGCCATTAATAACCTGTGGTAAACCATTACCACAGCCATTTATTTATTATTTTTTTTAACTCACTAATTTTAATTTATGTTTTATGTATTTTTTCGTTTGTGTTTCTCTGCCATTTACAGCATTAATAACAATGGATATTAAAATTGTATCATCTTATTTGCTAAGAAGCATACGGCGGTTTGGACTTGTCTCAAGAAAAGCAGTGCCTCCATTTTTTGATACAGGAACATACCATTACAAGCTGATTGATGTGGCGTGATACTTGTGCTTCTTAAATTCGAGTAATTGGTGGTGGTCCGTTTAGAAGGAGCAAAGCAGAATGTCATTTAAAAACCACTGTTATTCTTTGCCAATTTATTTTTCTAATCAATTCTTTTTCTGCATTGTAGATTAAGAAGGCATATAGACAGACAGCTTTAACCTGCCATCCAGACAAGAATCCAGACAACCCAAAGGCTGGTAAGTATGTTTTTTATTTAACAGTTTAGCCAAAGCAATTTACAAATAAGAATCCAAATTCAAAAACAACGCAGTGCAGTCAAGATGTTTGAACATGTTACTGAATATCTAGGGCTGGCTCAAATAATTCAAGTTCCTTCATTATGTTCCCTTCTCCTTTCAGTATTAGGGTAATATGAACCTTCTTGCTTCATGTCAACAAATAATAAATACCCAGTGGAGCATTGATTACTTTGGCATCGGTGATTCCTACTAGTCAGTTTCACATGCAGTGTTGAATTGTCATGTTTAAATCACATATTTTTCAGCTTAGAAATGTTTTGGTGTTACATCTTGTGGATTTTGGGATTTAATGTTTATGTTCTGAAATTTATACCAATTCATTGTAATGATGTAGAGACAGCAATAAATAACAGTATAAAAAAGTAGCGAGGCCACACTAACTGTGAATAAATAGTTGACGTATTTTGTAATATCATAACTGCTACTTTTAAAAGTGTGTGGATGTTAGCGAGTGTGCATGCGAATGAGTGTTGCGAGAGTGTGAGAGCCCCGGCACGTGTTTGTATGTGTGTGTGTGTTTGAGTGAGTGAGTGAGTGAGAGAGAGAGAGAGAGAGAGAGAGAGAGAGAGAGAGAGAGAGAGAGAGAGAGAGAGAGAGAGAATATGTGTGTGTATGTGTATATGAGCGATAGAGAGAGTGTGTGTGTTTGTGTGTGTGAGAGAGAGTGAATATGACTGTGTGTGTGAGAGACAGTATGACTGTGTTTGCGTGGGAGACACTGTGGGAGACTGCTACTTTAGTGTGAGTGTGTGAGTGTGCGTGAGCATGTTTGTGAGATTTATGTGTGTGAGAGAGTGTGTGCTATGGAGTGAAAGAGTGAAATGTGCATGTAAATGTGAGTGGGGGTATTTGAGAGCATTTGTGAGTATGTGTATGTGCGAGGGGAACATTTGTTAAAACATGTTATGGTAACTGCATTGACCGTTAGGTGCTGTCTTATGTGGTCATGGACAAACACATCAGCACCCCTGCATACTAAAATGCATCATACTTTTTAGCACATAGTTGCAATTACACATGTTTTGGTGTTAGTGTTTCATTTGTGTTTATTTTATTTGTTTGTATTACATCAACACAAAAAAGTAATGCAAAGTAATTGTACCGAATTTCTGATAAACTGGACAAAAATCCTGACGCCTTCTGGCGAACATGTCAGTTCACTGTAGATAAGCTCTATGGATGGGAAAGGAAAAAAATGAGATACACCAAATCTTTAGTAACAAAAATTATTTGATCAAAAATGGGCCAAAATGACTTAAAGTCTCAGAATCGGACATCTGCAATATTCTTCTTGCCACCAACCCGACTACTTGTCCCTTTGATTCCGTCCCATCTCACCTTATTTAGTCCATTGCTTCCTCTATCACACCAGCACATACACACATCATCAACTCCTGTCTCACCTCTGCTACTTTCCCTGATTCTTTCAAACAGGCCATAGTTAAACCTCTGCTCAAAAAGCCAACGCTCAACCCAAATTTGATCGAGAGCTACAGACCTGTATCACTTTTACCTTTGCTGTCTAAAACACTTGACATCTACACAGGTCTCCAGGTTTCTTACCCAGAACAACCTCCTTGATCACAATCAGTCTGATTTTAGGGGTGGTCACACCACTGAGAAAGCATTGCTTTCTGTGCAATCCTCTCTTTTCCTCTCAGCAGTAAATCATCAGATTCTACTGTCCACTCTATTTGAACTAGGTTTCTCTGGTACAACACTTGAATGGTTTCAATCAAAGGACCTTCAAAGTGTGATGGAATGGGGTGATTTCTAACTTTCACCAAGTACTCACTGGCATCCCTCAGGGCTCTGTACTTTGTCCCCTCCTCTTTTCATTATACATTAGATTAGTGATCGACCAATTGATCGGCTGGCCGATTAATCGGGCCGATTTTTGGCATTTTTAGATAATCAGCATCGGCCGATATATGAGCTCACAAGGCCGATATTTAAACAATGCCTACAGGCAACGCTGTGCGCAGCTCCGTCATTCTGGCTCAATGATTGAATATAGTCATTAGATCTAACTTTTGCTTAGAGTGGCCCCTAGTGTTCTTCCGGCAAAACGTCAGTCAATGCTCAAGGGAATGAATTGGTGTTTTGAAACTGCTCTACGCCTCCATGAGAGAAAACGGTTTCTCTTTCAACTCTCAGTATTTGTTACTGGCTGCCCTTTGTAATGTATAAAGTGCTTACTGTCTGCATAATTAGAGCGATTATGTTATTTAGAGAGAAAATGCCAATAGTTTTATTTGGAACTGTAACCTTAGCAACCACTTGAACAGCTAAACTGGCCAACTAATACTAATTAGCTCTAGCTAACGCTATAATAATGTTCCGGGATGCTATTTGTAACATATATAGTGTTTACTGTTTGTATAATTAGGGCAATTTTGTTAAACTGGCTAGCTAACGCTATATATCGCTAGCAATAACTGACGCTAGCTTACAGGCAGTGTTGTGCCAGTTCACGGCTTTTCTGAACTAGTTCAATTTCAGTTCATACATGCTCAAAGTGAACATTTCATGTTCAAAGTTTACAATTTTAATTCTGAACTAGTTCAAAGTTCAGTTCATTTAATTTTTTTCTTGAGATATTCAAATAAGTACTTTTTTTACACTAGAAACTACAATATTTGTTTGTTAATATTTTATTTATTTATCTAAATTAGCTAAATTGGCTCATTAGTTCAAAAAATTCATTGAATGTTGTTCTGTGTGCATTGTGCAATGTTCATCAATAAATGTTCATTCTAAAAAGATGCTGCTATCTGCTTATGTTTAGGTACACTGAAACTTTAATTAATAATGTGTAATTTAAAGTTGTATGTTTTTAATATTGCTCTCTGTATTACAAAAAGTAGAGTAGACAGTGATAAACTGTCTGATTACTTTTGTGTCATTATTATTATTATTATTATTGTACTTTATTAGTTGCAATAAAAACTGGTAATATCAGCTTTATATATCGGCCATCGACCACTTCTGTCGTCTAAATATCAGCATCGGCCATTAAAAAAAACATATCGGTTGATCAATACATGAGATCATTGGGCACAGTCATTTAGGCACATGTTTATTTCTTACCACTGCTATGCACTCAACTTTGTAGTGATATTTGATATAATCAGATATCTGCCTCCCTCTTCGACTTATTTGTTTATATGAAGGCCGATCATCTCAAATTAAATTTGGCAAAACAGAGCTTCTCATAATACAAGCTAAACCCTTAATTCATCATGAATTGATGGCTCCACTATCTTTCCAACCGACTCAATTCGTAACATTGGTTTCATAATTGACTCACATCTTAAACTATCTGATCAGGTCATTAAAACGTCCCGTTCCTGCTGGTTCTTTTTTTTTACAACATCAGGAAGATCAGACCTTTCTTGACTGAACATGCTACTCAGCTGTTGGTTCAAGCCTTAATCCTATCCTAGCTTGATTATTGTAATGCAGTGCTTGCCAGCTTACACAATCAGGCCTCTACAACTGATCCAAAACTCAGCAGCCAGACTTGTGTTCAAGCAGCCCAAGAAAACTCATGTCACTCCGTAGCGTTCACCACTGCAAAATGGTGGAACGACCTTCCCAACTCTGTCCGTAAGGCAGAGTCACTTGGCATCTTTAAAAAACAACTAAAAACACATCTTTTTCACAAACACCTGATACAAAAAGGGGATAGGATAATGATCAGGTTTAATAATTCTACATTGTAGCTGGGTGACTTGTGTTCTGACTTGTGTTCTTGTGTATTTGTAAGTTGCTTTGGATAAAAGCGTCTGATAAATGTAAATGCAAAATGTTCAGTATTCAATAAAGGTTTTCACATTGCAATTCAGAAAAATATTTATTTGTTAAAAGTCAAGACAAATATATTTCGACAATTAAATATATGCAATGTTGAAAAAAATGGCTACATTAATAAAAAAAAAAAAAAAAACATTTTTATTAAAAAATGTTGGGTATTCAGCCTTAATCCAGAATTACCTTTTTTTTCAGCGTCGGCTATAAACTTTTCATTTTGGTGCATCAAAAAAAATTTTAAATTGCAATAAGGATTTGTTCAGTTGATTGCTGAAGAACCTACATCAGGCCATGCAAATGCAAGTTGCCATATAAACACAAGATATCATTTTAATCTCAGTTGTCCTTGTAGCTTTTAGTTTTTGTTGATTAATTGAGCCTCTGTTATAGTCCTTTTGTTTGTGATGGGAAACTCATACATTTAGAGAATAGTTTTTGAATAACGATTTAAATAAACATTTAAACTAAAGGTGGTATATTGGTTAGCATGCGTGCCTCTCAGTGCTGGGGACCAGGTTTCCATGTTTTCCACATGTCCGTGTAGGTTTTTTCTGGATTCTCTGATTTTCTCACAGTCCCAAAACATGAATTCAAGGTGAACTGGCTGCTCTAAATTGTCCCATCTAAATTGCCCCTATATAGTGTGTCTGAGAGACTGAGTGTATGCCCAGCGCCTGAAATGTTCTCCCCTCTAGGCATAGGTACCCTGGATGGGCAAGGGTGCCATTAAGCGACATGCAATGAGATAACACTAAAAGTACACTGGGTTCATTACTATGTGTTTATTAATATACTTTTTTTTGTATTTTATGGTGATAATGGCTTTAAAGGTTTTCAGGTTTTTTAGGTTTTCAAAGGAAAAATAATTGTTTAGATTAAATTCACCAAAAATCACCAAATTATCAATATCAATATAATGTCAATATATTAATTATCAGAGAATAATTATAGTCATAATTGGTATACCTAAGTTTTCTGCTTTGATTATACTGAATGTCATCATTATAGAATGACATAAGCACATGATGTAAAGATGATTGGAAACACATCTCAGGAACAGAATGTGCGGAAGTAAGAATTCAAACAAATAAGGGCCATTACTTACACCCGCACAAGGCTGCAATTTCTGTTAAAATAATCACATACAATTGTCTGTACCCTGGCAAAAAAAAAATTCTTGTGATCTGATTAATATCTTAGTTGAGATCTTGAAAAAAAATCATGTAGCAAGATAATAACTTAGATACCACAGAGCTTTTCATGAATTACTGAAAAACCACAGAATTACACAAATGCCACAGTCACACAACCTTAGCACAGTGGTATATTTCTTTTGAGGAAAAGTAAAATATTTATGCTGTTCTATGAGACTTTATGCTGTCAATGCAGTGAGAACTGGTTTAAATGAAGCTTAAAGAAAAATTCAATATTGTTTGACATGAACCCATTTTTTCATCTTTTCAAATTTAAACTGTTAAGTTTTAATGCAAAAACCTGCAATTGTTAAAATGACTTTACAATGTAATTTAATAGCGTAAGCATTCTAATCAAAGTTAAAAAATTTTTGGTCACATAAAGGACCATATTGTAACCTGCTGCCATGTGGCTGCTGCAGCCTAATGAGCCACCAGTGAGTGGTATTTAAAGGGAAACTATTATTTTTAAAACCTTTTTAAACCTCCCCTAACTCTTTAGGTCCAGGAATTCAAAATCAATTCAATAATGAGCCAGAATGCAAAACCTTGCAATCTTAACATGACAGTACAATAAATTTGTAAAAGATGCAGGATTCTTGCTTAGATTTATTAAATAAATATGAAAATGACTCTGAAATGAATGCAAATATATATTTTTTGCAACATCATGTACTCATTTCTTACTGAAGTCAGTATGAAAACATGAAAAACCTGACAATTTGAAGCAGGTGCTGCTTAAATCAAAGCTTTTAACTTTATTTGTGGTGCATTGCAGACATCTTTATACCACACCATGCTATATACATTGCTTTTCCTGCCTAACACAGGTCAGACCCACTACTTAACTCTTAACACCCCACACTTCCTGGAGAAAATGTCATATTTTTCTGTATTCCATGGCCATGTCCTTGTCATTTAATTTGTTTTAATTTGATCTTTACTTGTTTTTTTGTTTTTATCATAAATTTATTTATTTAAAACTAAGTTTTAAAACAAACTGGTCTTCCATGATGAAATCTAGTCAGCTTGGCTCACCAAATCAGATTTCAAGACCGGATTTACCCTTTTTATAATATTCAGTAATTTGTGCATTTGTTTATTATCTTCCACTTAATTTTCTACTAGGATTGCGGTGGGTTTCCCATGTCCATCCAGAGGAGAACGTTTTGGGCACTGCACAGATACACCCAGGACAGTGCGCCAATTTATTGCTGGGCACACTCCCTCACACAGACACACAAACACCAATATATGGGGCAATTTAGTGCATTCAAGTTACCATGAATCCATATTTTTGTACTATGGGAGGAAACCGGAAAACCCAGAGGAAACCCAGGCGGACACATGGAGAACGTGAAAACTCCATCCAGATGGGATTTGAACCAGTAGGAAAAATCTAGGCATTAAAACCAAATTGGTTAGTGATCAGGTTAAATAAACTACAATGTAGCTGGTTCCTCCTTAACTGTTGTAAAATTTATAAGTTGCTTTGGATAATAGAATTTGCACAATGTAAATGTTATAAAAGTTTGCATCATTGCATGTGTTTAACTTTGAAACCACTTTTTATTAAGTTATTTATTATTCACACACAATTTTTTTTACTACTCCTAACTTTAATCCTCTTATGCTTTAGTGCACCCCTCCATCTCTCTTGGCTCCTCTCGATCTGCTTCCTTTTTTAATAACGGATCACAATGTCTGCAAACATCAAATTCCACTGAGACTGCTGCTGTTTCTAGTAGGTCACAGATGACCCTTGATGCAGCCCCACATCCAATTCAAACCTGTCTTGTTTTTGCTTCTTGCATATCTCATTGCTGTCACACCATCTTTATACATATCCTGCACCAACCTCACATATTTTCTGCCACTCCTGATTTCCTTATACAATACCACAGTTCCTTTCTCAGCACCCTATTAAAACCTTCCTCTAGATCTTCAAACACCCAGTGTAGCTCATTTTGACATGATGTTTCTATATCAACATTCTCAAAGTATACATTGCATCCTTTCATAAGTTGATTCCTTTGCCTTCAGCTCTTCTCATTTGCTTCACACCTCATATTTATGTATGCCGGTCTAGTTTGTTAATCTGTTTGGAGGTCTCAGACAAACAGTTTCCTGTCTATTTTTCTAGTCTATTTTTTTCTTCCAAGTCTATTTTTCCTTTTTTTTCTCTTCTACTTCTGTCCAGATGTTAAACTAAGAACCTTCCTAAATGATTACCTGACTAATTTAGCTGTTTGTAAAATTTGTTCTCTTCTGCTATTTCCTTGTTTTTTGCAAAAATTCAGCACTGTTGCATTTTTGTGCATATTCCTGTCCCTACACCACCATATGGACTCAACACCGTCTTATTTACTCTATTACTTTTGTTAACATGCCTATTAAAGTCATCTCCAATCACAACTTCTCTTTTTTGAGAAGATTTTTGAAACTTCTAACATCTAACACACTCAAAAAATCTTCTTTCTTCTTAATATCACAATCCACTATTGGGGTTCTGACCATTAGAGAACAGAGTAAAAGGGACTAACACAGTTAGACACAAATGGGTGGACTACAGCCTGTAATTGTAGAACTACAATTCTATATTCTTTATGGGAAGTGGAACTGATAAAATGGACCAAAAATGGGGTGCGTCCAAAATTTGGACTGGTACTGTATGTTAACTCTTCTCTTTTTTCATCATATCAACTAACTCCTTTTCTTTACCAGAACAAACAATTCTGCCTCTCTCTCTTACTTTTCTGAAGAATATTATTCACCCCTGTTTTTCCTCCTTTAAACATGTTACAAACCATTAGAAAAAGCAGGTTGAAGAAATTACTACTGTGCAGTGGATGGATAATGGCCCAACAGTGGCTTATTCAACTTTGAACCCACAAAGTTAGTCACAACTCCAGAACCACTGTGTGGTTTTTGTACATTTTAAACAGAATTGTCATTGAAGTAGGAATTTTACAGGACGTTTACATTCCTGCTTGTGGTGTAATGTTTATAGAAACTTTCAGCAGGAACAGTTTTGCTCAGTGCTTTTTTGCCATCAAGTTATTTAGTGATTACATTTGTCAAGCAGTAAATATACTTATTGGAAAGAAGGACAGGAATAGGTTACATGACCAGATTTTTATTGCTAAAATCAAGCACATTGCTGATTTGTAAAACCACAGATGAACAAATATATGATTTTTCAGCTGTGTTGTTGATTGTGGGCTACAGCTGAGTCTCTCTCTCTCTCTCTTCTTCTTTCTCCTCCATGCACAGGTACACAGACCATTACCTCAGACAAGCCACAGATAGGATCTATTATGCCACCTGTTACCCTGTTCCATCGCAGCATTTTATTGTGACTGAATATCGAACTGTAACCAACATCCCACTCTTCAGAGGGAGGCCTTTACAGATGTGCATCAAATCTTAGTGCGATCTGGACTGCAAAATTGCCCTGCAAAATAAGAGATGAGAGATAAAAAAAAAAAGGAATCATGACAGCATACCCACAACATTGACAAAACTTTACTATCATGGTCATCAGAAATATTGATTCGGGCTTGGTAAACTCTGGGTTCAACTGTCCAAAAAACACTGCACCTGTGTGAGCCCAAGTAAGAAGTGCAGAACTTTCACTTTTTCCCCCACCCAATTCTCACCACCCAGTTTGTCCTTCTTGCAGACCACCAACATGGTACCTTTTGGTACTATGTGTGCCCACTTTGTGTACTTCCGGCATAAAAGTCTTGGCCCAATTACAGAAAGTAGCAGCAAAGGAAAATAATAATTTTTTCTTATAAAACCAATAACATATGAAAATAAGCTGTCTCTGGTTAGTCAAACCCTGTACCAATGCCGGGCAGAAAAGATGATGTTTACACCGTGTTAAGTAACCACTCTTATTTTTCTGCGGCCACGAGCAGACACATCCTCACCTTGAAACACGACCATGTTATTGCTTCTTACTGTTACATTGCCACTGGTGTCTTTTAAATTGGAATTACAGGACACTGCATTCTGCGAGAGGAGAGCATTATTCCTACTACTGTACTCTCTCAACCATTCGCTGCCATCCTGACATCAATGCCAGTTTTAGCTTGCCTATCTTACAGCATCCACTATCCTAACATTGGTATACTCACCCCAGCCAAATGCCCCCTTTTCCAATCAGCAGATAAAGCAGGAAAAAAATTAACCACAGCCTTTACTTTAAATTGAGCTCTTTAGTTCTGATATACACGTGCAGGTGTCACTGTCACGGCAACATGTTGGCTTTAGTTGGCTGACTTTGTTTGCTAAAGAATATCTGTTAGGAATGCTGCTCTTCATTCTGCCTTCTGTCCCACTTTAAAAGGGAGCAAAGGAACAGCAGGTACTCGAGCATTCTGCCTAATTATCTTCTGCTTCACTAAACTTCATCAGGGCACCATCCACTTGCCCTAGACCAGCACAACCTCCTAGTTGCACACTTGAAATCAGGCTCAACTTGGCATCTAGTGTCTGTTGAACCATGTGATTTCACTGTTGTCTTGAGTTTCAGAACCAATGAACAAAATGAAGTCTGTTCTTTTTGCCTTGTTTTTTTTTCCGTTTCCAACGCATGTTCCCCCTTTGCTTATGTAGGTTTCTTTCAGCGATCCATCTTTCACCCATAGTGCCTTGACATGTAAGTTAGTGGATAAAGGTACTAAATAGTTAAATGAGTGCTGTGATGGGTTTTAGCACCTATCTTAACCTTTAAGACTAAATGCTTAGAAAACAATCTTACAAATTGTACCTGATATTAATGATGATGGAAATGTGTACATGTTTTATTTTTGTATTTTTATGGACTATTTATGGAGTATTTACTTGCCAGACCCAGACCCCAAGGAAACCATGGGGAACATGGAAACTCCATCCTGATTGGGTTTCAAACATGGAATCCCCAGCACTGAGATGCGAAAGTCCTAAGTTACCGTTTCACTCAGTTTAGATTATTGCGATTGTTAAAAGTTGTCATATTATGATGTTTAACGAAAATAACATTTATTGCATGATTTTTGTAGCTAGTGTGCAGTGAATTAAACTGGATTAAACTGGATTGTATGTTGGTCAATAGTCAGTATTAATATAAAGAATTTTTTTGTTTATTTTGTACACCTGTTAAGTCAACTTGCATATCTGATAAGAAGCCAAACCTGAAACTCAATTCCTTTCAATTCAATTTTAATTCCTGATAGTGATGGCAGTGTTGCTCATTCAGATGCTTTGCATTTTCTGCATTGTATTTTAGGGCACGTATGGAACCATTCCAATCTATTTATACTAGCTTATTCCTGTCTGTAACCCTAGCATCATTTTCACAAAGCCCTGTGGCTACAGTGGTTAGTGGTTCAGACAGATCCAGGCCATTTCTCTCATTCCCTACACTGCGGCTTCCTTGGACCCATCTTGAGAACACACTCAACAGTCTTGGAGCTGCGATCCAGCTTTCAAAATGTGAATCTGCAGCTTGGACAGGGAAACTGTGCAGCATGGTTTTGATTGAGGCTCATGTGGTCTCTGGATGATGCAGCTGAATCCTGATTAAGTCAGCAAACAAGGGGGTAATGGAGGTTTAGAGCCCAATGAGACACAGGGCTGGTTTTCCCAGAAATGAAAACCGAGAAGGCTACATCCAGTGCGGTTTCAGATGCATGCCATTTACGCGCTCACGCGACAAAGAGAAGCCATGGAGAGGGCAAAAAAGAGGGTAATAAGAAGGTTTACACGTGGACACTTGGTTCGTCTCAAAGCTAACCGCTGTGGACCGGCACATGTAAACCTGACTTTTGTGCAACAAAACACAAGGCGTCCTAAACATTTTCCCTTTAGTATCTGGAGTCGTGTTCATGTCTTTTTTTTCATAATTGGTAGTTTGTACATACAAAAGAAAAACAGTAAATGTATTACATTGTCTAACTTCTATATTGCTCCGCTGAGGTACTGTTTGCAGGATATAAGATATCTTTATCGATTATCATTTTCTGTTTTTTGGAAACACATCCTATAATAAAAAATAAGGCATGCATTTTTGTGAATAAATCATGTTAAAGAGATGTTCGGCTTGACGCATAGCAGTGGATTTGTTCACCATAATGTATAAGCTTGAGTGCCTTATGGCTTATATGAAATGGTTACAAACACACTATAATAAAAAAGCAAGGTTTGATTAGTAAATGCATTTATTAAAAGCATAAACATTAATAAACTGTCTTTTCACAACATAATATAGTCTGTTTATTGAAGTGAACACTGATCGCTGATTGACAGGTTTCTGGTTTCCGGTTTCTCTAACAATCAAATACTGTCAAACTAGTGGCCAAACTACAGAATAGTTACATCGGGAAAAAATGTATTGTATATCACGCATTGATATGTGAAGCGGTCAGAGGTGTGTTATTGTCAATGTCATGTCTGAACAAATGGCTCAGCCAATCAGATTTAAGGACCGGAATTATCCGTTTTATAGTTGTATCTAAGATCGGTATGATGAAATCTGGTGATCTTTGGTCTTATTGCTGGGGCAAAGTTAAATTTGTTTGTTTACTTTAAGCAATCAGTAGTAGATGGATTTAAAATCAATAAACAATGGAAATATTATGTGATTAAACATTTTGTATTATGGTAGTTAGGGGATAGGGTGATATGACGCTAAAATAATATCATGATATTTTAGGGTAATTTGATAATAACACACACACTACTGCAACAACATGAATGTCAAAGTTTTATTTAGTGAAAAAGGTTATTAAGTATTCAGTAAAATAAAACATAACTGAAAACCTTTTTACTTATCAGATTTTGTAAACGAGAATAATAAATAAAATTTCATGTCAAATTTAAAACACAATCTAAGAGTGCAAAAATGTAAATAATTACTCAAAAATAAAATTGAGTAGTTACCACATGGTTTTAACCATTACTACATAATGGTAGTAATGGTACTAATGGTAGTAGTTATGGTACTATTTTTGGGTTTATGTCACAGTTCCTGTTGATGTCCATATAGGAGAAGATGACTGTCTATTCAAAAAGGGGATTAATAATTATATAAAAAATAGTTTTATTATTATTATTATTATTATTATTATTATTATTAGCAGCAGTAATAATAAAATTCAGCTTTCATTGAATGTCAAAATGAGAAGAATAACTGAATGAGTTTATCTTTGAAATGCTTATATTCATCCACTTACAGTGATGTAGAACACAGACCCATTAAATAGCAGACAGTTGTCTCTGCCAAGAGAAGTGTAATAGCGCATATTATACACACCTAAAAAAATCTGTTGCCAGTGGGGTTACTGTAAGTGTGGCCAAGTGTAAAGTTTTTTTAAATGGTAAGTTGAGAAAGACAAGGGGAAAAATCCTATTTAGTCTTCAGTGCCTATTTTACTTACTTTAATAACATGGTGCTATAATCATATATTTTGCTGTTGGTTTTTAATATTTACTGACTGTGGGCTACGGTGTTTAAATAGTATATTTAGGCAACTCTTTTCTGGTCCTTTGTATTTTAGAGTTGTAGGTCCCTACAATCCAAAAAATAATTATTGACCAACTGTTGATAGAATTTTTTTTTATTATATACACTTTATCTTTGATCTTTATGATAGTCAAAAAGCACTGACATGGAGTTATAGCAGTACAATAAACATTTGCCTACTTTGCTTACACACAGAGGAATTTAACACATCCGTTATCTGAAACACACAAATATAAACACACTGGTGAATTGAGCACACATTCTCGGAGCAGTGGGCAGCCTTGTACACCCGGGGAGCAATTGGGGTAGGGTGCCTTGCTCAAGGACTCTTGAACCATAGTATTTAACATAGTATTACATAGTATAGTAACCATAGTGGGACTGGGAGTCAAACCGGGATCTTTAGGTCAGGAGGCTGGTTTCTTAATCACAAGTCTACAACTGCCCAATGTATCTACATATGTGTTTGATTCATGCTAGACTATATTACGAGATTAAAGGGTTTGACAAAGTTTACTTTTCTATGACAACCATGAGATCAGTTGTCCAATTAAAATATTTTACCCAGCAAATAAAACCTTTTGAGAAAACATCAGTTCAAATTTACTTAAATGAAGCTGCATAGCTTAAAGGTAAGGTGGTGTGAAACTCTCATTGTGTAGGCACTATTTTTAAAATCATAAATCCAAATCATAAAAAAAATCTTAATCATATATTTTTTTTATTATCTATGAAACACAGACTTGACCTTATATAGATGGGTACATTTAACAGGCTATAATGTATGACTTTATTAAAAAAAAGTATATTTAATAATTAAATGTTATTGGTGAAAAGAAATAATCGGTTTTTGCTTTTATTTGGTTTGCACATTACATTTAGATCAGATTTTGGGATTTTGCAGTGCATTGTTGTAAAAAATGCTAGAAATAAACCTGAATTTAAATAAATCAATTTTAAAATCACTGGTTATGACTAAGACTATGGGTTTTGTATTGGCCTAATCTCCCATATAGTTTCAGTGTTAGATAACCAAAATGCTGAGTGATTAGGTCATAATTCCTGGTGGCTTAAAACGTATATTGCACACAGAAGGTTCTTGCATGATCCTTCTGTTTAGTCTTCATTCAGAGTCTGAGAATAAAAAGGATTTTAGCTGGAACTAGAAAGGCATTTGGGCCAGAAGCAAGTAATTAAAATGCTGAAGAAGCGTGGGCTCTGAAGTGAAGTAGGGGGTGGGCTTCCTCGATGGCCATTCATGAGCTTAATAGGAGTTGCGGCAGGGGGCCTCCAGGTTTACGTGAGAAAAGCTGCACGCCATCAGTAGAGGAAACAGCTTTCGTGAGACTGTGTTTCAGTGCTGGAATTGTGGGTTAACACAAGCCACTCACAAATTGCCCACCCTATCATTATAATTAAGATCTCTTATTTGGATGTGGACATGCACATGTAAACCCTGCTGGAGTTACCAGTTGTTAGTTGAAAAAAAATTTCCATTTGTGTTCTACACTTTTTTCTCTCTGCTTTTTTCAGTTTCTTTGTTTCTCTCTCCTCTTCCTCTCTCTCTTTCTGTCTCTATTTCTTTCTTTCTCTCTCTCTCTCTCTCTCTCTTTTTATATTCATTTTTTTCTGGGTAACCATCAGTTAAACATGTGCTTTCAGTGATTTCATGGTTTTGTCTTTCGTGCAAAGACAACACCCAGACATCACTGTCCTTAAACCTAACTATAAATGTGGCCTGTTTTTAATTGTGTTTGTTCGTTGTTGTCTTTTGTACACAGCTGAGCTCTTCCACCACCTCTCTCAGGCACTTGAGGTGCTAACAGATGCTGCTGCCAGGGTAAGAATGTTTTGTTTAAAAACCTTAATACAGCTTATTCCACACCAATCCAGACATACACATAGACAACTACCCTGTCAGTAATGCAGTTTTCCACTCTAAAGTAAGCATACTGGTTGTTTTTATAAAATTAATTTATAAAATCATGTTTAACATCGGGCGACACGGTGGCTTAGTGGTTAGCACGTTCGCCTCTCAGCGCTGGGGATTCCCGGTTCAAATCCCCATCTGGGTGGAGTTTCCATGTTCTCCCCGTGTCCGCGTGGGTTTCCTCCGGGTTCTCCGGTTTCCGCCCACAGTCCAAAAACATGGATCAAGTCAATTGAGTTCTCCAAATTGCCCCATATATGTGTATGTGTGCTTGTCTGTGTGAGTGAGTGTGTGCCCAGCGATAGATTGGCGCCTTGTCCTGGGTGTATCTGCCCAGTACCCGAAACGTTCTCCCCTGGATGGGCATGGGGAACCCCCCTGCGACCCTAATATAGGATAAAGCGGAAGATAATGGATGGATGGATGTTTAACATCTGTATTCGAGTTTGCAGTCTTTACCTGCACCATGACAGTATGTTCTTTATCTTTTCACCATGCATTACTTCTACTGTAGTCACGACCCACACTGCTTGTTGCAGCTAATAATTTTGCTTTGACGCAAACAGTTCACCATAAGAATGCCTGTGGAGTGCACTATATAGAAAACATTACCCAGTCAGTAAGCTGTTCCTGTTTACCAAATGTAAATGGTTTCGAGCACTGTTTACTTGTACATATTAAAAAATAATTTGTATTTTGATGAATCACTTAATTATTTATGATAATAATTATGAAGAACTAGTTGGGAATATATGGGAATAGACAAAACTTGCAGTAGTTAACATCTGAAGGATTTGAAAAGAATAATAATAATAAAAAAAAAACATTATTTTATTTTATTTTATTACATCTTCACTTGGCCTTATACAGGGATACAAGCTAAAATGTGCTATCTAACTGTTTTTACCTGGAAAACATATGCAAGTTATTACAGTATACCTAGAGTTAATACATACCAATATATGAGGATTAAGCACCCATATATTATTAATATATATATATATATATATATATATATATATATATATATATATATATATATATATATATATATATATATAATTATGGGCTATAGACTACAATTAAACCGTTTAAAAATAACCAAATTAGCTTGTGTGAGGTCATTTACAGCAATGAGATTTTACCAACCATTTGTTACTTGTTCTATTCATTGAAGTGGTAACCACTGTAATAAAAATTTTATTAATTCTATAATACTTGGATCTAGGTTTAGTCATTATACTCAAAGAAAAGTGCTATTGTCTAGTAAGAATTGCTCATTCAAAGCTTTTTAAACCAATTAGCCAGTTTAGTTTTGATTTATGAAAATTCTTGTGGATCATGGTACATTTTATACAAAGAAACATCCTTTAAAAAAAAAACAAAAAAAAAAAGTAAATCCTGAATATCTGAGTAACTATAGTTTGAAGTCCTGCTCAAGGCCACAGTACTGAAGCAATGGTATCGCTGGTGGATAAAATTCCAGTGTTTTATACACTGAGTCCTAGTCTTTTATACTCCTACATCTACATGCATAAGTATTTTTAAAGATCCACATACAAATACACATACCATAACATAAAAAATAATAATACCATAGTTATTGGTAGTGTATATTAGGCATTCAGCTTTAGAAAAGATATGTGCGATTTCCTTTCAAGTAACAAAATTATAAACACAATATGTGTAAGCCCAGTAAACAGTAAAGTGTAAATAAGTGTTAACATAGTAAACTATCTACCCAGCAGATGACGTCTGGTTTTAATTTTACACACATTTTGTATAATGTCTTTTTTTTTTTTATCCTTCCTTTAGGCTGCCTATGACAAAGTACGTGCTGCGAAAAAGCAAGCAGAGGAGCGAACTAGGAGATTAGATGACAAAAGGAAGAAGATCAAGCTAGGTGATGTCAAATCTTGGCTTATTAGCTCTTGGGTCTCAGATGGGGAATCAGATATCATCTCAAATTATTGGTCATCCTAAGCAGCTTTCACTTTTTCTGAATCATTTCCAACAGACTTGGAGGCCCGTGAACGTCAAGCGGAAGCTGATGCAGAGAAAAATGAGGAATACAAAATTACCCAAACACTGGATGAAGTAGTAAGATGCTTTTATACTTTTCAGTGTGAAACAAACTTAGAATTAAATATAATTTAAATATAATGTAATTAAATATTATTTAATTGGAGGTTAACTTTTTTTTCTTTTGGAAGCGTCCATGTTTTTGTCTGAGGGTTAACACTTTAATAACTAAAACTGTGTTCTGAAATTAGACTTTTTCTTGTAGCAGTGATTCAGATCACTGCATAAGGCACACTGTGTTTATTGGTTACCTTCCTAGTTTCTAGCTAATCTTCCTTACCTTCTAGCCAATCCATTGGGCACACACCCACTCACACAGACACACACACAGACACAGACACACACACACACACACAGACACACACACACACACACACACACACACACACAATATAGGGGTAATTTAGAGCAACCAATTTACCTTGAATCCATGTTTTTGGACTGTGGGAGGACATCGGAGAACCTGATCACAGATCAGGATTCGAACTTGAATACCAATGCTGAGAGGCAGATGTGCTAACTTCTACATCAGTCTGCTCTGATGTATTCTGTACATCACTTAGTGTCCTGTTGATATTTCTAAACATTTTTCAATTTACCTAAAGTAGATGTATATAATTCATTATTGCCTTTATTAGCAAATATATCTCTATATTTGCTAATAAAGGCAATAATGAATTAAATATTTGGATTCCTGTAGAGAAATTCTGATCTGTTTCTTATCTATCAGGCATGGTTTAAATTTATTTATGACCCACATTAAAAGTCGTGGTGTGTTCACAGACAGTAGGTGGCAGTATTGCATGTTCTAAATCTGTTTAGGGTTATTGCAGTTCAAGTCGCTTTTGGGTACTAGATGGCAAACTGTGGTTTTCAGGCAGATTTAGTAAATTCCTGTATTCATGAGTATGCATTGGTCATTGGCGTGTTATGTAAGCATAATCTCTGGTGTGTGTTTACATTCTGTATGATTTGGAGGCACATCCTTTACAATGAATTCTGTCTTCATACCGTATGTGTGCATATGTGCATGTGTATGTATGTTTGTGTGCGTGTCCAGATTACTCGCTTGAGAGAGGAGGGTTCCAGACAGCTGAAAGAGGAGCAAAAACTGATTCAAGAGCAGATCCAGCAAGAGAGAGCATCTAGTCTACACTCACAGTCCTCACACACAGGTACAGTACAGACAAAAGTATTGGAACATTCAGAATTCAGGTCTGTCATTTAGTCCTATTTCCATTGGTGTAAGGAGTCAAGCAAATAGCCATACATTTTTATAGCTGTAATTGTATCTTTTAAACTTGGGGAAGGTCTTTTTTTATTTAGTTTACCTGTGTCCCAGAACACAAAGCAAGGTCCATAAAGGCGTGGCTGGGTGAGTTTGTTGTGAAAGAATTTAACCAGAATAAGGTAATAATTTAAAGTAAAATAAAAAAAGAAATGAGGACATTATTTACATAATCCACACCTCTGACCACTTTACATTCGTATCAATGCGCCAGTTTTAGTTTTGCATTATTGCGAAAAAATCATGGGAAAAGGATCTGCTGTGTTGGGCTTAATAAAACCTCTTTTCCGTGATTTATTCACAAAAATGCACACTTTTAATTACTATTGCGTTAATAAAATGTATATAAAAGCACTATAATAAAAAAAAAAAACAAGGTTTAATTAATGAATGTGTTTATTGAAAACATTATTTTATTTTATTTATTTATTTTTTACTTAATTGGGTATCGGATTGCTTTATATAATAATCTGTATTTATATTAATGCTACATGATGTAAATGAATGTTTAACCACATTGGTACATGTCTTTGCTGTTGAGCTGGAACAGTTTGGTGTGAAGCCTTTTCGTTTTTGTTGTTCTACGCTCACAAGAATATTGCTCCAGCACTTTTCTTTAGTGAAGTTAGGATTATTTACTTCAGTGACCAGTTACATAAAGTAACAAGACATAATTTCCCATGCTCCCATTCAATCATTCATTCATTATTTTCCACTTAATCCTCTACTAGGGTCAGGGGATTCTACAGGCCCATCCAGGGGTTTCGGGCGCTGGGCATATACACCCAGGACAGGGCGACAATCTATCACTTTGCAAACTCACTCACACAGACACGCACACAAACATACTCTATATGGGGCAATTTAGAGCATTCAGTTTATCTTGAATAGCCTCTCTCTTTCTTGTTAGATCTGAATTATAGAGCAACCTACAATTAACTTGATGTCAAGGTCACAACCATAAATGAGATATGAAAAGAAAACTGATCTGCAGTTCCACTTACCAGCCCATAACGCACATTATGTTGAACCCTATTGTTAATACAATGTTTTTAACTATAAGTTCACAAAAGGAGAAGAAATCATCTGCAGCAAGAGAAGAGCTGTTGCCTATAATTTACATGTTGAAGATTTAAAGTAGGTGTGTCTAATAGAGTGCACAGTATGTGAACAATGCAGATGCAGATATAATGCAGAATGCAGAAAAAACAAATGGACGACGTTTAAGTTAACATATTAGAGCTACTCAAATTTGTGTAATTTAGTTTTAGTTTAGTTAATTTTTTTTTACACACAATGCTACATATTGTGTCAGTGTGTGTGTGAGATTTGTGTTTAATTGCTCTTTAGGCTACTTAGATGCCTTAAACTCATACTGTAAATAAAACCAGACATTTATTGATTTTTTTTTTTTATCCGTTTCGATTATTAATCGATTATCAAAATAATCGTTAGTTGCAGCCCTATTAATAAGAGTTAAGACATAAAATGTATTGTATTTAAAACCACCTCAATCCCTCCTTCTCATCCCCTCTTTCCCACTCGGGTTTATCTCGTTGACAGATGCATCAGTGCATAAGGGCAACGGAAATATCACCCCGAAGTTAAAGGTAAATGCATTACAGTTGTTACAAATTTTTCTAATTTGTGTTTTATCAAGGGACCTGCATAATGTAATAACATTGAGAGAGATAGTTAATGCTATTGCAGCATGCTTTACATGCTCGTGCTCAGTGTTGAAGCCAGGGCCTTTTTAAGAATTCTCACAGTGAACCCAAATAAGGATGAAACTTAAAAATATTTCATGTGTTGATTATGGAAACCAAACTTTCTGGCCAGGTTCTATATAACCCTATAACCTTTCTTCCATTTTTCTTACATTCACTTCAAATACAGCTTTAAGGAGAAATTTTTCATTTCATCTGTCATAAGAGCTATAGTGCTAGTCTGCTTCTCTTGGACAGTTTTCATTTTTTTAATGGAACAGTTTAAGAATAATCACATGGCAAAGAGCAAGTAAAAAAAAAATTAAAAATAAAAAAAATAATAAATTTTTTTATATATATATATATATATATATATATATATATATATATATATATATATATATATATATATATATATATTTTTTTTTTTTTTTTTTTTTTTTTTTTTTTTTGTAAACTTGGGTTACATTTTGGCTGTATATATATTTGGCTATATATATTAAGTGCTATATTAATAAGATAAGAGAATGCTCTACACTGAAACACTAAAGCTGATCTGCTGATCACTTCTTAAATCACTTTCACTTGATTATCTGAAAGCCATTGCTCTATTTATTTGACCTGTCTGTTAATTTCAGGTCTTTATATTTCAGGTCATATCAAGAGACCTGTCTGTTAATATTGCACATCAATACTTTTAGTATTTTAAATCAGTCATTTTATTATACACTCTCTTTGGTTTACATTGCAAATCTTGGAGTTAAAGAATTTCTGGTATGTTGTGGGGAAATGTGATAAAAACTATCAATTACCACGAGTAAAAAAGGAGAGGCTATATAACTTTAAGGCCAACAATCTTGGGTGTTTTTTTTAAAAGAAATTAAACATTTTTTTCCTTTTGTTCTCCTTGTGTGAGGGCGCTTGCTTATTGCATGGAGGGGGAAAATTGATTTTTAGTTATGTATTCTAAAGTGTAACTAAGAGGATGGCAACATGTGACAGCCATTGAGTGCAGAACATAAAGGCTTATTTTTGCTGGGATGTTTTAATATGCCCATGCCCATCCAGAATGGAATGTTTCGGGCAGTGGGAAACCTATGTTTTTTGGACTGTGGGAGGAAACCGGAGAACTCGGAGGAAACCCACACGAACACGGGGAGAACATGGAAACTCCACCCATATTGGGATTTGAACCTGGAATCCCAAGCACTGAGAGGTGAACGTGCTACACTGAACGTGCTAACCACTAAGCTACTGTGCCATCCAGGAAAAATATTATGAATGTTAAAATAAAAAAATTGTGTTTTATTGAAAAAATAAAATCACCCTTTACACACCATTAATTATTGCAAGTTGTTAGCACTAACTAAACTCTTACTGCAAATCTGAGTAAAAACCTTTCAAAACCCACAGCACAAGTTAATAGCTATGAATCAGTCAGAAAGTTTCAGTCGAAGCGGGGAAAGGCACGTCTACTTTTATGTAATGTGGACCAGTGACTAGATTTTCATTGTTGTTTTTCACACCTTTTCAGTGCTGTTCTTCTAATCCATTATTAACAGTCCTATACGCTCTGTTAATCTCTCTGGGCAACTGTTAGTGCTTCATTAAAATATCTGGTGGTGAGTCATTTCTGTTGACACTGCAGGGCCCCACTGCTGATTTAATCAATCTTTTCTTTTCTCTCTCTCCATTACACAAATTAATAGTTGGTTGTGAAGTTCTGGGTATTAAAACATGTATTTTTTGAAATACTATTTTTTGACTTATTAATTTCAAGCTCTACATTAGAGAGGCATTGTTTGGTTCACAGCCACAGCAACCGTGCCAAGTTTTCTCTCATGTTTTATTATTTTGCTTTTTTGAGATATTAAACAGCGTTTTAAAGTAGTAATCTGTTTTCATAGCATGCCATGTTGAATTGCTTTATTTTGGTATATAAACTTTGTCTTTGCACCTTTCCTACAGCTAAAGTGGAAGTGTAAAAAGGATGACGACATAAATGGTGGATATTCGCAGGATTTTCTTCTGTGCCTCTTTCAAAAGGTGACATTTTTATATTTACCTCCAGCTGCATAAGGGGCACAAACTAGAAAAAGTTCCTAATTATGTTTTCCTCGACCTGTTTAAAGATGCTATACATTTCACTTTCGGTTAGTTGAGTAAAAAAACACTCCATGATGGCTGGTCTGCTGCAGTGTGCTTTAAAAGTGTGAGAAAGTGGCCTTGTGTGTGAAAGAGCAGTTTCTTTTCCTAATGAGCCAAACCTGCTGTCCGGCGCCCCAGGTTTTGGGGCCTGGATGATATCAAGTGTTTAGGCACTTTAATTTTACCCCCTTGTGCGCGCACCATTAAAATTTTGTAGCGGCAAAATGTGCCGAGGGCAGTGCAGTGCCCTCTTAAAAATTTGCACACCACTCTCACTAGCCCACTTTGCTGGCATGTTTAGTGCTATCATAGGAGTTGCTGGGAAATATGCTCTTCTCATGCAATCGAGCAACATGTGCACTACCCTCCTGAAGCACATAGTCTGCACTGGAGCATCGGTTTGTGGCAAAGTTTAAGTAATATGCTAGTTTTTACTTTAATATCAATCCTTGCTTGTGAAAGAAGGAATTAACTTGGTTTCAAATGGAGAAACGTGAATAGAAAAAGTCCAGATTACTGACCATTAAAAAAACAGTGGAGTCTGAAAGCAAAAACGAACACTTTAATTGCAAATAATTATCAGACAACACAATGAAAGGTTCTCCTTGAGGAATACTAGAACGTTGAAGGCAAAGGGAAATTAAGTAATGAGTTTTGATAGGACAACGATCAAGTATTGTTGGCAGAGGAGAGACAGTCTCTAGTCTGTATTTGGCAGTGGTGTCTGTATGTTTTGGACGTTGACAGCGAAGCTGCAATCACACTGACTGGCCTCTCCAAGTCTAGCTCCCCAAAGAAATCTTTGGAAACATTTAGATATATGAAATAGAGGTCTACTGGGAACCTTCTTTTGTCACTGTTGGCAAAGGTACTGGTCCTTAGTGTCCAACTGTGTTTCATTTTCTCCTTTTTCCCAGCAAATGAACTGTGGTTTCTAGGGACTTTCAAAAAACATTCTCTGCTTGTCATCGAGTTTCTAAATAAGAACGTAAGTTGCTTTTGTCTGTGGCAGGTGACATTTTGTTCTTGTGCTGTTTGGAAGACTTCCTGTCACCATTGGTGAATGTTATTTTAATGACCCTGTGACAACATCCTGAACAAAAGTGATGTGCAGTCCAAATGACTTCTTCACTCCCCTAACAGGGTTAGGGGATCGTTAAATGAACCAAGCCAAAACCTCCTATTACTCCCTAAATATTACTGGAAACCATTGGGAGCAGTGTTATTTAAACAGTCCCACACTTCAAAAATCCTGACATCTAACAAAACAGAAATGACCCAAACATCTCAGAGATTAATTATTTCTTAGAAAAGAAGGACTACCACTGATAAAAATATTTAAGCAGTACCAGTGTTTTCTAACGTAATATTTCTTTATATTATAATATGATTTGTATTAAATTGAATCTGGTGTTACATTGCACATAACTGGTGCATAGAGCCTAAACATTCTTTGTTTGTTACTTTCCCACCGATTTAAAAAGTATGCAGCCGAACTGATCTATATATATTACACTGAACTATATTCTATAGTTCAGTGTAATTACTGTTATTGTAAGAATTGCTGAATTTGCTATTTAAAGTCATTAAAACTTTAACTTTAAATGCCATATTCATTTTTTCATTCACTGTCTTCTGCTTAGTCCTGTATTGGCGGGGGGGGGGGGGGTTCCCCATGCCCATGCCCATGCCCATGCAGAGCTTCTCGGGTGCTGGGCAGATACACCCGGGACAGGGCACAGAGCACACTATCTCACACAGACCCAAATACACTCCATCTGGGGCAATTTAGAGCATTCAATTTACCCTGAAATGATTTTGGACTATGGTAGGAAACCAGAGAACAAGGAGGATACCTATACAATTCTCCCACATGGGGAGAACATGGAAACTCATGGAAAGTACAAATATTTATGTTTAAATGTTTAAATAGTACTTGCTTTGTTCCTTCTCCAATGCTGGGTTTTCAATCATGGCCCACATTTCAGATTTTAAGGCAGCTCTGCTTGTAAATAATAAAAAAACACTGCTATTATATATTTAATATTCAGACATGCACATTTATGCACACAATGCCCATGTGGTGTTGTCTGTGTGTTTTTTTTTCTAGAACCAAGTTGAACAATGTAGTTGCACTGTATAATGATTTTTTATACATATTGTAGGTTTATTGGTCATGGTACCCCATTGGTTAGTGTGTTGGGCTATCAAGCTGAAGGTTACGTAGCCCACAACATCCATGGAGCAATTAAGGGTTAACACTTTGCCTTGCTCAAGGACCCACATTGGTAACTTCAGTGTGCTTACTTTGTAAGAGGCTTTAGATAAAACTTTCTGCTAAATGACCAAATGTAATGATGTGAGTTTACTTTTGTTTAAAGAAGTAGCATTTCCATCACAGTGGTCTTACTGATTTTGGCATTTCACACTAAACGTCTTTAGACAGATGTGTCATAACAGCAGTATATCATGTATGGTTTTGCAATTTATTGGATGTAATGATGTTCCTATTAAAGTGCTCTGTGTGGGTAAAATTTCAGTCTCTATTCAATATACTTATTATCTATTCAATATACTTATATACTTATATGTGGCTAATTCACAATGATAATTAGAAGTACTTATAACTCAGATGTTCATGTGATAAGGATGTTTCTTTTTCCCTTTGCAGTATGGTGACATCTTGAACATTGTAGTGTCAAGTAAGAAGAAAGGCACTGCTGTAGTAGAGTTTGCTACAATAAAAGCAGCAGTGAGTATTGTCAATCATAACACTGTAACAATTTTTGGGGTTTAAAAAAGTATAGGAACTTTGTGTTTAATATGTCTGTAATTTTTATATTTGCATAACTGTATTCTCATACATGCCAAGTGTGGTACTGCTGTGCTGAATATGTGTTTTATAGCTGAAATAATTAGGTATTTGTGGCAAACACTACCAGAATAGATTAACTGAGTTAAATTGATAAGTAAAAAATTGTTAATTTATTTTGTCAGAATGTTAGTTGAATAAACAATTTAAATAAAACATTCAGGAATGTGATCTTTTAAGAAATGATAGAGTGCCTTAGTGACAGTGGATCGTTAGCATGATTTATTGTAAGCTATGTACTTCTATCATCGTTAGTATTATTTGTGTAACCACTGGATTTGTTTGAAAGTTGTACTAAAGTCCTCAAAGGATATGCGTCTGCCTGCAAGCAGCATTCATGGTTTAACTGATTTGAAAATTTATGTGCATATATTATGTGACAAAGCAAAAGCAGGCAACCATTTTTAATGTAGACCAGAACCATACGTTCGTGCACGCGCATCTGCATGCATATGTGTGCGTGTCTGCATAAGCATGCTTGTGTCTGTGTGTGTTTGCACAAGACTGCATGGAAACGCTTGTGCGTGCGTGGGCGTGCTAGTTCTTTTGTTCATTCTTGCATTCATGGTTGTGTTCATTCGTGCTAGAGTGCATGAGGGTTTGTGTGCATGCGCTTCTGTATGCAGTACTTGATGTTCCTTGGACAGTCTGAGGTTCTGGAGCTAGCTCAAGTTCATTGCACTCACGCACATACAAATTTAGTAACATGCACAGATAATGATTCATTTAGTGTTATTACTTTGACACTAATGACTAAAAAAAACTGAATTAAAAAAGAATTAACTTTTCTTTTAACTTTGGTCAATTTTATGTGCAAAAAAAACAAATATCGAACAAATTTCAATAACAAGTAAATATGAGTTTACATTGCATTAGCGGTGTAATATTAAATAAAGTAAACATAGTTAGTTGTTTTCCATCATGTTTACATTTATTACATATGCCAATATAGGAAAGTAAATGTTTTTTTACTCGTTTGAGTCGTTATGTACATACATTTAATTATTTCTGTCAAATTCCACAGCGTCATTTACTTCCATTGTTTCCTTCAGGGTTGAATTTTTAATTTTAACAAATTGGATTATATTCCTTTTGGAATTCTATTGTGTTACTTTCATTTATTCATTCATTATTTTTGCTTAATCCTCTATTAGGGTCGCGGGGGTTTCCCCATGCCCATTCAGGGGAGAACGTTTCGGGCGGATGTTCAGGCACATACACAGGGCGCCAATCTATTGCTGGGCACACTGACTCACACATACACAAACACACTATATGGGGCAATTTAAGGCATTCAATTTACGTTGAAAGTTTTTGGACTGTGGGAGGAAATCCACCCGGACACGGGAGAACATGGAAGCACCATCCAGATTGGGATTCTAACCTGAATCCCAGCGCTGAAAAGAGAACGTGCTATCCACTATGCCACCCTGCCACGTTGCTTAACATATAAGGACATAATTAAGTTCTAGTTCCTGGGTAAATGCCACTTAAATGACACGTACAACACAAATTACAACCTGTCATTTATTTAACAGTATAACTCTGTACACCCAATGAATCATCAATCAATCTCTCCATACTAAACTTTGATTAAATTTGTTCCAAATCAACAAATTGCCTGAATGTTAACTTTAATGGAGGTGGTCACACTTGTTAAGGATCATTATGTTAATGGAATGTGATTAGCAATAACTAGATGCTATTTACCCTCTTAATTCTTATGGATACATCAAAGGTCCACTGTAGTAAAAGAACATTAGACTAAGTGTGTTCCTGTGAAAAATACCACAGTTGTTACTTAGTTGCAGACACAAGCTAAGTGCTGTACATGATCACAGCCATGATGTTTTTGGCAGCAACATATAACCTTATACAGTTATACAGTTATACAGTTAACAGTTCAACGAGAGCTATTTTTTTAGCATTAAATAAACTTTTATAGATTTAGATTTCTTTAAGAAATCTAAATCTATGACCATGCTAGACAAAGCATCGCCGCGTTAAAATGACCCATTAAAATAGATAATGATAGCTAATCAAATTATGTTTCAAATAATGTTAATTAGTGATAATTTTTCTTAATTTAGTTAAAATGGGTGGTGTAGTGAAACAACAGTCACATAGCATTTCACTGCATTGCGGTTTTCCCCTTGCCCATCCAGGGGAGGACATTTAGGGCGGTAGACGTTAGAAACCTATACAGACGCACACTATATGGGGCAATTAAGAGCATTTGATTTACCTTGAATCTGGACACGGGGAGAACATAGAAACTCCGCCCAGATTGGGATTCAAACCTGGATCCCCAGTGCTGAGAGGCAAACATGCTAACCACTAAGCCATCGTGCCTATCATCGTGTGTATATATAATCATCAAAAAACTAAACAAAACAGTGTATTTTATGTTTTTTTACTAGAGGTTGTATGATCAGATGTTTTTACTTTGTCATTATACATGAAATAATACAGATCAAAGAAGATTAAATGCAGAATGTTCGCTAAACAAAAGTTTAACAGTGAATTTAAACTGTTTAGGAACTGGCGTGCAAAAATGAGAGCGGTCTTACAGCAAACCCGTTGAAAATCACATGGTTAGAAGGACAACCTACTCCTCCAACTGCACCAAATCATGTTACAACTGGAACATTTGCTCATTCACAGGTAAGGGAGATATGTTTTTTTTTTCTTGGCACCACTTTTTGTCAGTTTTTTTTTTTCTTAATGTATCATATTCATTTACATTAGAACTGTGTGTGTGGTCCTGTCAGTTCAAATGCATATGTTGAATACTTGGCATTAATTCCATGTACTTTATGGGGAGCAGTTCCAACTTTTTGAAGAGCAATTGTATTTGCCTGAAATTTTCATTTTGGATGAGTAATCAGTTTGTAACACTTTGCGTGCTTATGGTGGTTCTTACGAACTATGTGTTTAGGGATTTAGGGTTTGGATTTGTTTCCTTTGGAAGGTGCTATATGTGCATGTCGTGCAACTTAGACAGCCCCCTGGGCTGTCCCTCATTAAGGCCTGACCCAGCAGACAGAACGTGAGAAGCACAGGACTAGCTGTATGTTTAATGGAAGGCTGGCACGAAAGGCTTCTGCACTCCAACCTCCCTTGAGTGTAGATTTAACCCTAAATACTCCACTGTAATCGCTGCCTGTAAAGGCTGTTTATAAACTATTAACTACGAATTTATCTTAACATTATTTTCTCTGCTCAAAGCATACTGTACCCCAAGCAGTGATAAATTTAACCTCATTTTATTAGGTGTTTTCAGAGCAATTAATAAATGATGTCATGATAATTGTTGTTAAAAAAGTTGTTACGGTAATTTTTTAGCCTTTTAAATAATCTGTTCTTGAAAATGTTCTTGATAATCTTGTTGCTATGACAATTTTTTTCCTTCAGTATTGAATGCTGATTAAAGTGTTCCACTTTGCCTCTGTGCTCACACACAGGAATTTGTCCTCCACATTTAACCCAGCCATGGTGAGAAGCACACACTAATGAAGTGAGCACACATGCCCAGAGCGGTGTGCAGCTCTGTATACAGAGCATGGGGAACAATTGGTGTTAGGTGCCATGCCCAAGGACACTTTAGTCATAGTACTTGATGGTAGCGGTAATCGTACCTTCCAGCACAAGACTACCTCTCCAAACATTTCCAACCCTCTTGACGAAGATGCTAGGGATTGAACACAGGACCTCTTATATGCATAGCAAATGCACTACCACTGAGCTACACCCCCTCTACCCCTAAACCCCCAACTGTGGGTTTGTAGGAGTGATTAAAGTGAATAAAAGGAGTGGAGTGAAAGGAGTGAATAAAAACATTATTATAATGGAGCAATTTTCATGTTACTGTTGAAGAGCAGTTGTTTTGGAGGTAATCATTACCAGTGATGTAAAGCATTGGGTTCAGGGTCACTTTGGCAACATTGGAGGTCTGCTGGAACTGTAGTGTATTTAACCATGTCTATGTTCCTTGGCCATTCATGCCAGCAGCAATTACAGAGAGGATTGTTTGAATATATATGTATATATTTTGTTACCTCTTAAATCATTTCCTTTTTTTTGCATAATGTCTCAGAAGTAAAAATGTTTCAGTTTGGTTACCAAGGCTTTTAGAGAAATTTGATGCTCCTCGACACTTATTTTTTCTTGCAGTCCAAGTTACTTAGGGCTGTGGTTAAGAAACTAGCCTTGTGACCTGGAGATTCCCGGTTCGATTCGCGGTCCCAGCAAGTACAATGGCTGAAGAGCCCTTAGGCATGGCAACTAACACCAATTAGGTGTTTATTTATTTATTTTTTATTTTTATTTTTTTTTAATAATCTTTTTATTGTTTTTAAACATTAAACCACAGCACAAAAGACATATATACATAAACAAATAATGATTAGAGGTACCAATTAGGTGTTTGAATGGGTTAAATGTAGTTGACCAAGTAGCCAAAATAGATCGCTTTATCACTTTTATCGCTCCTCTTTAACTCCTAAGCTTAAAGGCATTTATATTTCTACTGATCTTTATATTGTCCATATTTTACATCCATATAGAATCACGGAAAAGACAATAGTCTTGAAAATTAAAAAATTCAGACACATTGTTTGAAAATATTTTCCAGTTTCTTTGTCTTTACTCTGCAGGCTGCAAATCTTTCCACCAAACCTTCTTTTTTTCTGTTTTGTCACCCCCATATTAAAGACCTTGATCATCTTTATCCATTCTTGCTTCTTTCCTTATATGTTCGATGTAGTGGTTGAACATGAATGCAGGTTTTTTTCAATTCTTTACTTATGTGGAGCAATTTTCAGCCATATCTGTGATTTGTTGACTGGTACTGACATTCACCATTGTAACAATGATATAATCTGGTAGTTCTGTCTTCTTGAGAACATTTCTTAATTTTGTTTGGTCAAAACAATCTAAAGCTTTGCAATAGTCAGTAAAGCATTTTGGCTATTTCTTTTAATTCATTGTTCCCCATAATCCAATTTACATCTGTGATAATATCTCTTTTTCTTCTGCTTGCACATCTGGAAACTCTCTTTCGATGTAAGGCTTTAGTTTACATAGAATTATACTCATCATCACTTTACTGGCATGTGGCTTCAGGGAAATTGTCTGGTAGTGCGTATTCATTCTTGTCACATTTCTTTAGTATTGAGTTACATACTGACCTCTTGTAAACTATTGTCTATAATCTATTATTATCTATCACAATTTGTTCAGCACTTCAACTTTCTCAAAATCTTTCTCAAAATTTGTTTTCTAATTTTGCTGAATAAAAGTGTTAATGATGAGAAATACTTGACCTAAAAATTTTGTCAGGAGCACAAATTTCTATATATTTTTGTGAAGCAATGTAGTGTAATTGTGACAAACATTAGTTCACCATGAGTGATTATATTAGTTGTGGCAACCATTGTTTTTGGGGGTTAAAATAGTTGTCAACAATAGTCTTATGAGGGATTATTGTAGTTGTGGCAACTGTTGTTTATAAGGGATTATAATAATTGTGGCAGCCATTGTTTGCAAGCAATTATAGTAGTTGTGGCAACCATTGTTTAGCGATTATAATAGTTATGACAACCATTGTTTTATGAGGGACTATAGTTGTTGTGGCAAATGTTTTATTAAAAAAACATTTTTTCTATCAAGCATGGACAAGCACTTAAAAGTAACGCAAGTATAAATAAAAAAAACATAATTACGCTTGAAAAATTTCATTAGTTGCTTTTCCAGCTTCATTCCTGTTTCAAGTTTATGTTGATTTTTCCACCTGTTCATATTCAACTTTGGCATTTTATACTCTCAACTCTCAATATTTAATCTATTTTAATTTAAAACTTATTTTTGTGAACTTATTTGGTGATGTTTGCTATAAACTGGATGAATAAAATACTGATTGGCTGTATACGAAAGCAGAGTAACATAAGAAGATTAATAATTGTTCCAAATTGAGAGAGTAATAGTTTATACCTAGCTGTTTTTTCTGCATGAGTTTGCACAAGTCTTATCTGCAAGTACAACCCCAGTCATTTTGTCGTTCAAATCCATTTAACCATCCAAAATTAGGTTTGGCATTGCTTTTCTACTCACCTGAGTTGAAGTTATTACCGTTGTCACCTCTGTAGCATTCTGTCTTCTTGATGAACTCAATCTCTTTTTACTTGAAGCTAATTTGAATTTATAATCTGTAGTATAAAGTCCCTGCTGCACTGTCAAAAATTGCTTCATAAGCGATATTTTAAGTTATGTTCCCAGAGGGATTAAATACATTTTATATTCAGACAGTATTCTCCTGAGCTCTTCATGTTGTTAAGTTACAGATTTGTGGCCAGTTCCCACATGCAGTCACATTATAAATCAACTTAGCTTGGGTTAGTTTTCACTTTGGATTTGTTATAGCTGCTTTACAAATTCTAATAAATTATTGTTTTTTTTATTAGCTACATATGAGTATAGTCTTGTTTTAGCAACTGCTTTTTATAATTTAATGTTTTCTATGAAATCCATTTTTTTCTGAATTCAGTCTGTTCATTTTGGTAGCATCTTAGAAGCATTTTACTCTGCTTTGAACTTTACTATATTAAATACAGATGTCTAACTATTTTATCATGTTTTTTGTTTATGATTGTAAAAAGTTTTCATAAATTTATAAGAAACATTTTCACATTATTGCACTGTACAACCTTATACATTGTTATATAAAGTTTGTTTTGTTACAATATGGAGTGAGAATTAGAATCACCAGGTGACATTCATCACTAGAGCGCAGTGAATGATTCGGGTGTATTTTGGAAATATAGACTGAAGGTAAGAGGGGGCAGATCCAGATATTTTCATGTAGGCCAAAGTCAGTGCCTTGTGCTGAATATGAGCAGCTACAGGGAGCCAATGGAGAAAGATGAGTTATGGAGTTACATGAGTTCGCTTGGGTTGGTTGAACACAAGTTGGGCTGCAGAGTTTTGAATCAGTTGTAGTGGCCTGATTGTGCAATCCGTCAAGGTAGGAGTTGTATGTCATAGTTCATATCACAGCATGTCAGCACAACAAACAATATCAGCTGTCAAGCATGATGGTGGAGTCAAATTTCAGGCCGTCTATTTAGTAGCTTAAATTTGGCCAATACATTGTCATTGATATTTGTAAATGTTTCCATCCAGATTGTACAATTTAGGACAGAATGTCTAAAAGGAAAACAATTTTTTTGCAATTGCCCAGTTAAGGTCCAGCCATCAACCCAATTGAAATATGCAGCTATGTGCATAAACAAAAGTTGTCAATCATGTTCTGTACTGTGGGAGGAAACCGGAAAACCCGGAGGAATTTCACATGGACATGGGAAGAACATGGAAACTCCACCTAGATTGGGATTTGAATCTGGATCCCCAGCACTGAGAGGCGAACATGCTAATCACTAAGCCGCTGTGTCGCCCTTGATAAAGAAGAAATACATTTTTAAATAAATGCACCACTGTATAGTTATGTTCGAATAAATACATCAAAATGGGTCATGTTGCCTAATGCTGAAAAAGAAAAGCCCTTGAAATTTAAGTTTCAGCAGGACAAAGACTCTAAACACAGCATTAAGCAGGCATCATCCTGGTTCCAGACCAATGTCAGATATTCAGACCAGCAGATGTTCTGACGTGGCCAGCCCAATCCCCAGACCTCAGTCTGATTTAGAATTTGTGGAGTGACAATAAAAATGCTGTTTTTAATGCAGAAGAATTAAGGAATGTAGTCCAGTGAGCATGGGCTGGAATATTTTTTGCAGGTGACAGATGTTAGTTGACTCCATGCCACACAGATGTAAAGCAGTTAGAAATAAAGTTAATACAACTTAATATTAGTTTAGTGAATAACAGAAAAGCTAAGTCTGTAAACTTTCAGTTTAAAATGTAAATATACAAGTTTGTAAAAGAAAATAAAGATGGCCCATTATTATTTTTTAAATTTTCAGTTTAAAATCTAATAGGCTTATTTTGTTCATGTTGTCATTTGGAATTAAATGTGCAGTGCTTCCATTGTCTTTGTGTATGAGTGAATATATACTATTATAAGGACTGCGCTTTATTGTATTTATTTATTTTTTTAACTCACAGCTAATATTTGATACATAACTGTGTACAAACGCACACAAAATGCACACAAAGTATGTACTCTCTTTTTTTAAAGAGATGTTTTATAGAGATATAGAGGTTTTATAGAGATGAACTAATTCTAATGTGGTGTTAAATTATATAACACTGATTATATCAGCAAGTGTGACCACCATGATTTGCTGGCCGTGAAGCTTTTAAATGTGTGTCAAGGCATTAAACCATCTGAAATTATTGCTGTTCTATTATTCTAAAAAGTGTTACAATGTAATTTTCAAACAAGAAGTTTTACAGAAGAAAGCATATTCACAAGAAAAAATAAATATATACAAAAATGTTGTCAGTCATATCAGATTGGACATTTAATCAAGGTCAAACAATGTAAAATAACAGTGATGCATCTAAGACTTCATAGGCCTTATTTCATGTCCTATATATTCCAAACACAGCATATCAACAGTAAAGCATGATGGGAGAGGGGTGATGATTTGCACTTGCTTTGCTTCCATAGGAACTAGGCAACTTGCAGTCATTTAGATAACCATGAACTCCTTTGTATAACAAAGTATCCTAATTTTAAATGTTAGGACATCTATAGTTTAAACAGTTTAAACTTGGCTGTTACTGGATCACGATACAGGACTATGTTTCCATGTACACCAAGTTTTTTAACAGAATGGCTGGAGATATTAAGAATTGAGGTTTTGCCTCAACGTCTGGTTTAAACCCTAATTAAATTGAATTTCTGATGCAGAGCTGGCCATAAACAATTACCAACAAGCCTTATTAAACTAAAGCAAAAGACAATATTCCTATTGATTCATGGTGTATACATTTTATTACATGTTTTATTTTTCTTATTTTTGGCTTCATTATCCTTAAATAAATCAACTTTGTTCATTTTGTCATGATGCTCAGAACTACAGTGACATAGTTGTGTTGTGTTATTGTGTTATGCTGATTTGAGCTGAGATACTGACAAGAATTTAATGACTAAACTCAAATTTAGTCATTAAAATAATAGTGGTGTGTTTAGGTACTTTTTGTTCTCATGTTATTTAAAGCCAACCAATGTGTTCAGTATATGGTCACCCGTGTTTTTACAGCTATATTTTTCTTTCATTCCTGATCAACTCTGTCAAAGGTCATGAGACGACAGCATAGTAAGAAGTCCAAATAGGTTGAATGGTGCCTTTTGATTTTAATTCTTTTTAGTATAACTGATCCACTTTTGGGGGTAAATACATTTCAACATTCTGAGGTAGCTAGAATTTAAATATTTTTTTTTACCTCTTTGTTCGTAGTGTGCATGGCAATTTAAATTTTTTTCTATTCATAATTTTAAGACTCTGTATATTATTTAAGCTTTACTGAATTGGTAACATGACCACAATGTTCAGCATAAAATTAGGAGAGCTGATCAATTTAATTTCCAAATTTCAAAATGATCTCAAACTATATGTGTTCTTTGATGCTAGGTTAGCAAGAGCCAGCACTGCCAACCTTCTCTGGTTTTATCATGCACCACTTTTAATGATAATGGGGGTCATGTGCTGTCAATGTGCTATCAAACATATCTTATCTTCATTTCTTATGCCCCAAATAATGTACTGAAATGCACAATTCTCTGAATTGTATGGTATGTTTTGAATTACTGGATCAAAGTCGATTAATATCATTGGGTTGAATTTATCTTAAATTCAGATTTATTCATCTAGCAGTAGCCTTTGTCCTAAGTGACTTACAAATGAGATAACAACACAAGTCAGTAAGTTAAGGAGGAACCAGCTGAATGGCTGTATTATCAGTTATGATCATTTGCGAGATGTACAGAGCATGTCTAAATTGCAGCACGAGTAAGGCAGTGTCACTTGGCATTTTTAAGAAACTACTAAAGACGCATCCTTTTAATAAATACCTATTGTAGAAAAAAAGGGGGGGGGGGGGGTGTGCAGGATCATATAACGATCAGGTTTGATAATTCTACAGTGTAGCTGGTTTTCTTCATAACTACTGACTTGTGTTCCCATTTGTATGTCGCTTTGGATAAAAGTGTGTGCTAAATGACTAAATGTAAATGTAAACGAGTCCTGTGCGTATGGGTCAATTATCCTGCAATATTTCATCCTGTGGAAGCAATGGCATGATGAGTTGCTGTGCTTGGAGGTCCAACATCCTATAAAGTGGTAATTTCTGTGTGCCACTGTGCCAACAGTAAGCTGACTGACAATAATAATTTTTGATTTCATTTTTGAGAGAATTATTTTTTATTAAATACAGTTAATTAGAAATTCAAGTTTGTCTTGAAATTAAAATATATTATTGAAGATTTTTTATATCTCAATATAAGAATATTTTTCCCTTTTTTCTACTCAGATGTAAAATTATAAATACATGAATTAATACATGAGTAAATACATGAAATTGTTGTAAGTGCACTGAGATTAAAAATTAGCACAGTTTACCCATAGTGATATGATACTGCAAGCTATTGAATACAATGTGTTTAGACTGCCAGGCCCAATTATATCAACAAAAGAAAAGTCAAAATGATACATTTTAAGAAACATTCTGTGAGATTTCAGGAGGTAGAAGTGTATACATTATATTATACTTTAAAATGGCAGATTTCTGGTATTCAGGGTGATGGCAGACTGGAATTTAAAGAAAAGTGGTACCATATGTGGTCAGAGTATCATGCACTTTAAAATGTCTGGCTTATTGTGCAGCCCCAAGATAATTTGTTTTCCAATTACTGTCCCCTTATGCCCTTTTGATCTGTGTAAAGTTAGACTGTTTGGGATTCATGTGAGTTTACAATCAAATGAGCATTGTCTTCTCACTTTATTTAATGATTTACTTCATAAGAAGATGGTTTGTTATTTAAATTAATTTTTGATAAAGAATTTTCCGAATGTTCCTTGATATTAATTCTGCAGTAGGCGGACTTGAATCATATAGTCTGCTGTATGATGAATCTTTGTAACGTTAAAAAAAAACTAAAAACATAAATCTTTATTTAGTATATCTTGTAAAAAGAGTATTTGAAAGTTGTTTTTGTATTCTTTAATTACAGTGACTGGAAATACATTTCAGCACTGAGATATAACCAGATTTGTAAGAATTACAAATGACTGTTACATACAGAGGGCACGAAGGCGGCATGGCCACCTGAGGGTACTAAACTGGCGAGGCTCTGTAACCTCGCGGAGGCGATGCGGCCTCTTGAGGGCACAAGGGCGGCGACGCTCTTTGAGGGCACTAAGGCGGTGCGGCCATCTGAAGGCCCTAAAGCATCGAGGCTTCTTACGCTTGCGGAGACGACATGACCCTTTGAGTGCGCGGTAACGACTTGACCCCTTGAGGATACAGAGGCAACGTGACCCTTTGAGAATGCGGGGACGCCATGACCCTTTGAGAGCGCGAGGGCGACATGACCCTCTGAGAGCGCGGGGACGACATGACCCTTTGAGGATGCGGGGACGCTGTGACCCTTTGAGAGCGCGAGGGAGACGTGACCCTTTGAGGATGCAGGGACGGCGTGACCTTTTGAGTGTGCGGGGGCGACATGACCCTTTGTGAGCGTGAGGGCGACGTGACCCTTTGAGGATGCGGGGACGCCATGACCCTTTGAGATTGTGAGGGCGACGTGACCCTTTGAGAGCGCGAGGACGACGTGACCCTTTGAGGATGCGGGGGCGACATGACCCTTTGAGGATGCGGGGATGCCGTGACCCTTTGAGAGCAAGACTTGCGGGCTCAGACGCCGGAGAGACTCCCGCGGACTCAGGTGCTGGAGAGAACAACACGGACTCAGGTATAGGAGAGAACAACACGGACTCAGGTACTGGAGAGGCTAACATGGGCTCAGGTGCTGGAGAGGCTAACGCGGACACAGGTGCTGGAACGACTAACGCGGACTCAGGTGCTGGAGTGGCTAACGCGGACTCCGGTGCTGGAGCGGCTAATGCGGACTCAGATGCTGGAGGAAGCGAGACCGCAGGGGTAACCGGGGTACACGCGACCGCAGAGGTGACCCGAGTAGACGCGAGCGTAGCACAGTCTTTGTCCATCAGCTGGGTGTCCGGCATAGAGTCCCGTGTCTCCTGAGCAGCTTTCAAACTGTCCAGTACGGAGGGCACCTTGTCCAGAGCGGGTGGCACATTGTCCAGAGCAGAGAGCAGACTGTTTTGAGCGGATGGGAGACTGTTCAGAGCGGGAAGTAGATGGTCCCGAACAAGGGGCAAACAGTCCAGCGCGGGCGAATTACGCTCCAGAGCAGGTGAGGAATGGTCCAGAGTGGTGGTTAACTGGACCATAGAGGACCATAGCTTCCTCATCGGACCACTGGACTGCAACCCAGGTGATGCGCTGGACACCTCGCCTAGTCTCGTCTAGCAGATGGCGCGGCGCGGATCGCTGGCGGCACGGCACAGATCAAGGGGCGGATTACCGGCGGAGCGGGGCGACTCACTGAGCAGCACGCTGGCGGCTAGCAGCGGAACGCTGGCAGTGAGCGGCGGATTGCTAACAATGCCCGGCGACACACTTTTACTGGCGGAGCGGGGAGGCTCGTGGAGCGGCCCGCTGACTGCTAGCAGAGGAACGCTGGCAGTGAGTGGCGGATGGCTGAAGATGAGCGGCGGAACGCTCGTGGCGAGCGGCGGATCGCTGACGGCGCGCAGCGGCTTACGGGGCAGATTACCGGCAGAGTGGGGCGGCTCGCGGAGCGGCACGCTGATGGCTAGCGGCGGAACGCAGCTGGCTAGCGGCGGAACGCAGCTGGCTAGCGGCGGATCGCTGACGACGATCGGCGGAACGCTCGTGGCGAGCGGCAGATTGCCGACGGCGTGCAGCGTGCGGCAGGATTACCGGCGGCGTAGAACCACTCGCGAAGCGGATGACCGGTGGAGCGGGGCGGCTCGCTGACAGCACGGGGTGGCTCGCAGGGCGGCTCGCAGGGCGGATCACTGGTCTGGCGGCTGCGAGGCGGATTGCCCACGACACAGGGCGGCACGCTGGCGGCGCTTGGCGGATTACCGGCGGCGTACAACCACTCGCGGAGCAGATGACTGGAGGGATGGAGCAGTTCGTGCCGCGGCTCGTGCAGCGGCTCGCAGGGCGGATCACTGGTCCGACGGCGGCGAGGCTGATTGCTCACGACGTGGAGCGGCACGTTGGCAGCTCGCGGCGGTTCGCAGGCGGCACGCGACGGCATACAGACAGAGCGGGATGTCTCGCGCGGTGGTATGAAAAGCGACTCGCGAGCGGCGTAGAGCGGCTTACAGGCTGAGCGGCTTGATTCGCAAACCGGTACGCTGACGGCAAGCGGCGGATCCCTGATGTCCAGAGGCGGAACTCGCTAGCAGCACGGGGCGGCTTGCAGGACGGATCACTGATCCGCAAGCTGCGAAGCTGATTTCTCAAGGCGCGCAGGTGCTCGCTGACGGCGTAAGAATCCTGACCCGGGGAGAACCTACCTAAGAAGGCCGCCTCGAAACGGCTGGCCGAAGTAAGGCAGTCATCCCCGGCGGCCACTAGGCTCTCGGCCCACCTCCGCGCGGGACCCAGGAGTCTGGAGAGGTAGAACAGCACCCTCTCCCTGTCCGATAGCTCCCGATTGGTCACTTTTTCAAACACCTTGCGACTGCCGATGATGTACTGTGTCGGGAGCTTACACAGACCAGAGAGAGGGAGCACGATCTCACCATACTCTGTGAAGCGGCCGATAATCGTCATCGTAACTGCGCACGAGGCATGAGGATAAGAAATATACTGGCGGGGCTAGCGCCGATGTTAATGCAGCTGATGCTGCAGCCGGCTAACAGCGGGGCTAGCGCCGAGCTAAAGCAGCTGATGGGTGCTGCGTGGTGCTATGCAGTTAATAAGCGAGCCAGACGACCAGGTAAGCAGCAGAGAAGTAATTTATTAAAAGAAACGCAAAACCAAACAGAAATGATCCGGCAACCCGACGCCGGACACAGACATAACACAACGGCAACCCAAAGTAACATAAGCTACACGCTTGTAATGCTGGCCTGCTGACTCAGGGCACATGCGCACTTTAAGTGTAGTCAGCAGGCCACATGTGATTAGGTAGGACCCAATCCCAGCTCTAGGGTATGGGCCCTACCTACGGGAACCCCGAACGGCCAAATCCCACGTGAGAAAAACAGGGGGGAGTGCGTAACCCCAAGCCTGACAGACAGAATTGTATTTAAAATTTTGTTTTGTGACATATTTTGGCCCAGCCTTTAAAATGTTTAGCTTAAAATACAGTTTACTGTTTGTAATTTCGAATCAGAGTGCTTTGATGTTGAGTATAGTGATAAATTACTAAACAATAATATAAATTAATATAGATTTACCAGACCAGTTTCCTAATACTTACAGTTTAAATGTTTTGTAATATCTCATCTCATTATCTTCCAGTCTCTACTAGGGTCAGAATACTCTCTTTACCCAGATACAGAATATAGAAACCATATTACAGATGTATCACAAAATTTTGTTTTATAAATGCATTTTTCAAGCATTTCTTCAGACATATTTTTACTAAAATTAAATTAAAATAATAATCAGGAAAATATATCAAAATCCTGTTCATAATCAATGGAGATACAATTAGGGTGCAGACTAATACCTTCTGTTCTCCTCCTTAATATCTAGCCATCAAATATTATGGAAGCTTTTTTCAGGGGTCATCGGGTGGGCACATTCCTTCATTAGTGTTTGTAAGTATTATGCCCATTATACCTCCTGAATATACCCCCATTATATCTCTGTCCCAGACCAATCCCCTCCAAGCTTGTATTACAAACATCATCCTACCATACTCCTAACTGTAGGCCCACATAGCGTTTTTTGGTGGATATAACCATAACTGACAGCCCCACTGGCACCGCTAAAGCATTCTCAGTGCCATCAGTTCCATGTGAGTTCAAGTGCTTGCAGAATAAATAAATGGAAAACATACCTTTTTCTGTCCCCATCACCCCCACAACCTAGCTGAATTTTTACTGGTTTTATTAGCACATTTTAAATCCTCTGATTCTGTGGATAGAAATTTGAGCAGCAAGGCTTCCATAAGCATCATACCACAGGGGTTTTATAGTCATGTTGAGAGCATCTCTAAATTAGAGTACATGTTCTGCTCTTATGGTTTAGTATTCGGGAAAAAAATTCCCATTGAATTACTGGCATGACAAATTGCTGTAGATAGACAACAGGTCCTATTTTTTTCCCACCTCATACAGGTATGTAAGAGCAGCTGGTGTTACAGCCACAGTTGAATACCACCTTCTTTCTACAATATATTTTGGACTTTGGGTGTAAATGTGTTTGTCTATATGTGTTTTTTTTTTTACCACTTTTCACTATATAAGCACAAAGATAGATTATAGCACTTCTGTGAAGGATTTTAAAAAAGCTTGCTTTAACTTTCATTCCTGTTTTTATCTATGCTCTTCAATATCAAAGAAATATCACTAAGTTATAAATGAATTTGAACGAGTTGGAACATAGACAGGTCCCATTGGGATGCTGATTCCCCTACAGCAGAACTCAGTGATGGTGCAGAGCCCTGTTTGTTCATGAGGTAGTGTTTTAACTCTCATTAGTAGGACAAATGCTAATGGATAGCCTTGCTGCCCAGCACAATGACATTGCATATGTGGAGGTATCGTGTTTCTTAACTTGAACTTGAACTTAGCTGCATACTACATTGTAGCTGAGAAAATGGAGGAGCACTGTAAAAATGGCCACAGTAGAATACAAACAATATCCTGGCCTAGGCCAAGTTTATCGTAATAAAAGCAAAAAGAAAAGCATAATTTTTAAGGGTTGAATTGAAGATAATTGCACTTCAGCAGTACAACAAAAATACTGATAAGGTATTCAACAGGAGAATCATTTGGTATTTTTCTGTTCTATTAAAGTGTACACTTTGACCTAGTAAAGAGTTTTTTAATCTGGTGAAATGAAAAGTGTTGTTTTAAAACTTTTTTTTTGAATGTTTGCAATAACAACGGTTCAAAAAGTAAACATCAAAACCAAAAAATTTCCGCAGAACACTTTTTGAAGAATGAACCTTATAATCAAAAAAATAATAAATTGTATAAACACAGATGCATTAAGAAACAGTTATGTTAAATGTATTATATTAATATAAAATGTTCACACACACACACACACACACATATATATATATATATATATATATATATATATATATATATATATATATATATATATATATATATATATATATATATATATACAAACAATTATTTTCATATATTTAAAACACATTGTATATAAAGTATAAGGAGTACCTAATACAGTGCTTGGTGTATGTAACCATGGATTACATTAGCTTCAGATAATGTATTATTAATGCCTATTTACTTAAGGTATGAAATAGCAGCTTTGCAGTACGAATTTTGCAGTTGAATTCTTTAAAAATACTTAAATTTGTGAGAGATGTGTGCCGCAGACCTAATGTGTCTTATGTTTGAAATTTTCATTAATGCAGTAGTCTTTAAATGAAATAACAATTCATTTTATTTTTATATTTACTAAAAATGTAATTTCACGATGCAAATCAGTTATGGTCATTCATATCTATACATATAATATACTTGCCTTTAACTTTGGTTATAAATAAAGAGAATTTGGATGCTAATTTGGCAAATTCTTAGCTTGTTCATAAATATGATGGAAAGGAGTAAACAAAATCTGATAGCTAAGTAAAAATTGCTGTATCTTTGCTGTATTGCTGTATGTATTGTTTGTATCTTTCCATAAAAAATTTCTTTGACATTGTTTATTCAATGAAATATTTCTGATGCATGACCATTATAGTTTATAGTATATTATGGTATATTTGGCTATTTAGTTTTGTGTGTATATATGTATGTATGTATGTATCCGTTATTTGGATAATCATTATACTGAGCGGTGGCTCATTGGTTAGTGCGTTCGTCTCTCAGCGCTAGGGATTCCCGGTTCGAATCCCAATTTGGGTGGAGTTTACATGTTCTCCCGGTGTCTGCGTGGGTTTCCTCCGGGTTCTCCGGTTTCCTCCCACAGTCTAAAAAACATGGATCAAGGTCAACTGAATATATAGATACACCCAATATAGAGTGTATTTGATTGAGTGAAACATTCTCCCCTGGATGAGCATGGGGACAATACCCCCCCCCCACACACACAGGGTAATTGTTTAGACAAGTCTGAATCTGTCGCGGTAAGTTTCAGTAACAGACTGAACATATGAATTCCACCCAAACTTGCATTAAGCCAACTGAAGTGGCAAATACAACTTCCTGTTAAAAACATTCTTTTTTATGTTTTATGTTATCCAGGTGTTTCCGTTTTTTTTTTGTTTTTTTTTTTATACATGTTTGATATCTGTCCCAGCACTTGTTTACACTATACATTACTGTTTGCACCTGTGTGTATTTAAAATGAAATAATGGAATACCACAAAGCACAGTTAAAAATTGATACAGGTTGTGTTTTAAATATTTGTTATATTAGATGTCCTGCTATTTTTCTGCATTTATTTTTGTGTATTCTGATCTACTGCCCTGCCACTTTTAAAGAAAAACCTTCCCACAGCATGATGCTGTAACTGATTCTTTACATAGTTATGGTGTAGGTAAGGTGTGCCATGTTGTTTTTGCTGAACATATTGTTTGGATTTTAGTCAGTTAGCTTGGTGTTTAATTTGAAAACTGATAAGCATGCTTAAAATGGAATGTTTAAGAGATGACTCATGTATATACCCATAATTTTTTGAGAGACGTTCTCCCCTGGATGGGCATGGGGAACCCCCCCCCCTCCCACAACCCTAGTAGAGGATAAAGTGGAAGATAATGGATGGATGGATCACAGAGGTGATTAACTGATTGTAAGCCTGTCTTATTCCGGGAAGTAAAATAAAATGCAGGTGATTATGCATATACTGTATAGTGCCAGTCAAAAGTTTGGACATACTTTTTGCTTCACTTATCATAACTCCTATCAGTTTCACATACTGTAACAATGAACTTTATAGTTCTACAATTACAGACTGTAGTACATTTGTGAATTTCCCCATTGTGGGACAAATAAAGGTTTATCTTATCTTATCTTATCTTATCTTATCTTATCTGTTCGTTAATGATCTGGACCCTAATAGTACCACCACAGAGCAGGTATTATTTGGTTGGCGCATTATTCCTATCACAGCAGTGTCACTATGGTGTTTAAATTAAACTACACTTTGCTGCACTAAAACCACCTCATCGCATCAGTCAGTGTAGAACTGAGAGTAAACAATTCACCACTAAAATTATACCTGTTCTGTAAAGGTCCTGACCAATAAAGACCAGAAAACCAACAGAGAACTAACAGAAACAAAACAGATGTACTACAGTCTGTAATTGTATAATTACAACGTCCATCTATGTGGTAAGTGGAGAAAATAGACAATGGCACAATAAGGGGGCGTCTCTAACTTTTGACTGGCACTGTATATATGGTCTGTATATATGTTTTTTTCCCTAATTTACATGATTGTGATGCAGATATATTAAATATATATTTTTTACTTATTTTATATGAAATGTATTTTTTGCAGTGAATCATGTTATGATTTTTATTGTTACATTTCATTTTAATGTTTACCTAGTTTGTGTAAGTAATTAGTAGCAAGAATTTTGCTTAAGTAATATAACGTAGTCAAATAGTTAGAAATCCTACAAATACTAACCTTCAAATAATAGTAATTTTATCATTAATATTTTTTAATATAATTTATATAGTTTTTTCACACCAGAAGATTATTACTTATTATAATAATATTTTTATTATTCTAAACTCCATGTAAGAGAAATCATTAACAAGCCACGGATTTGTAGAACATTTTTGGTCCTTCATATGGTACAGTATACTGCTTTAGTGGTCAAATTTGTTCATCACTTGCAGTACATCATCTAATATAGAGGACCCTAAGTCCAGTTTAAAGTCAAAAGCTGTGTCAACCTCTGAATGTGATTCTTCAATATCAGTCTCGGACGATTCTCTTCCAGAATTCAGACTCCCTTTTCTTGGGCTTTGGCTAATAGATGAAGCTTCATGATCTGTGTCACGTGTTGCTTTCTCTTCCTCCTCTGTGTCCAGAAGTGGCAAAGAACTACATTTTTGGTTTATCCGAGCTGAAGGTTGCAGCTGCAAGTCCCAGTTGTCACTACAATTATTTTTCTCCTGCTCATCCAGGTTAAGTCGAGGTGGCTTTGGTGGAGGCAAGCAGGCCAAAAAAAGGTTCTGCTCACTCAGAGAACTTTGCAGTAGTAGACTGTGGCCCTGCCTCAAGAAGGACAGGTCACCAAAGCAGTCCCTGTGCACATCTGTGCCTATGTGGGTAACGTGTCGAAAATCTGCCAGTGGTAGGCTGATCATATTGACTGAACTCTTTCTTTTTGAAGATCTTCTTAGCCACCTTCTCGATGGAGGCTTGCTTTGTAATGTTGTACTTAATGGCATGAATTTGGATTAGGGACAAATAAATATTTAAAAAATTTAGGCGTTCTTTCTAATTGTTAGTACATCAGACGAAGAGGCCAGAGTGTCATGTGGATCTGGAAAAGCAAAGTACAAATTAAGTGACTTTACATTCATTTACAGGAAGTTGAATTTCACACATATGCAGTTGAATGGCATAATGCCTGTGGATTACAGAAAGGTATGCATTGTTTAAAGCAGGTGTAAACCAGTACAGGCATTATAAAATAAGGAAACGTTAAAGTCAGTTGATAAGCACATGCATTGCTAACAGTACTTCCCTTTCTGATATTTATCTTCCCTTTTTTTATCTAAATCAGAACTGTGTAGTATGATATCCAAGAAATAGGCTTGATTTAAATTCTTAGGCGTATGACTTGCAGTTCTTACAGTGATCACTGTAACTAAAGAAAGTAAATGTACTTAAGCAGACATTCCACCCTGCAGATGTTTGAGTAGGAGTCATCAACACCTCACCTCACCCTCACTAATTTATAGTGTACCAATGTTATCACAACATTATCAGGGATGCACATAATGTTTTTGGTCTGGTCCTTGAAAGAGCACATGAAGATGTTCTTGACAACACATGCCCACCACTTATGTTCATTCATAAATACAGCAATAAATTATATTATTAAATAGGTTGCTCCAGTCTAAAAATCTGATCGGTTCATTCATTTGTCCAGCCATGACATTATTGACACTACAAGATCATTTAAAGTCATTAGCATTAGGAAACTCATTATTGTCGAGTAGGGAGCAACAATGTCAATTTAGAATTTTAATAAATAGTGTCTTATAGTTCCTCTTTTTTTTTTGAAACCCACTGGCATGGCACTACAGGACACACTTGACTGCTCTTTCACATCACAAATCACTTTCAGTGAGAGTTTTCTTTCAATCAAGGCCTGTTTCTCTTTAGATCACTAAAAATATATGTTTTTATTTATTTTATCTATTTAATCTGTTTTATATAATTTGCAGGTGTCAGGGTGTCGTGATTATGTGAGAGACTTATGGAACATCTGTAAGACATGGGTTGTTTGGATGTTTGTGTTTCTTTAAGTACACTATGATGGACATAAATATTGGAACACAGACATGTTATACCTATGGGAGCGTATAACATCCAGCTCTAAGTTTGTTCTATGTTTAGCAGCTAAAACAGATTTCTATCATCTTGGGAGGCTTTCTGCAAAATTTTGAAGCATGTTTAATTTTTCATTAAAGCATTTGTGAGGACAGGCACTTATGTTTGATTAATGGACCAGGCTTGCAGTCTCTCTTCTAGGTCATATTAAAGGTGTTTAATGGGGTTGAGATTAGGGCTCTGTGTGGTCCAGTCAAGTTATTTCACACTAAACACGACTTTACTTTGTACACTGAAGCACAGTCATGCTAAATCAAATAAAACTTTCCCCAAACTTTTTATGTTCAAGTTGGTTGCTTACAACTGTCCACAAATATATAGTGTGCATAAATGTGCTTGATTCTGTTCAACTGTGGCAAAGGGACTAAATGAAACATCAAATTCGATAATGATTTAGTCCATATTTTGGGGAAAATTTTGGGGTTGTTGTGTCACCATGTATATTTTCCCATTTGGTTGGGGAAATTAATAGCTAGCCATTATAAAATGCTTATGCCTCAAGAATCTGTACTTTGAGGCACTATTTAAATTTAATGTCAGTATAGATCTTCCTTATGTAATTGATGTTTTTGTTTTCAATACTATAAGATAGATAGATAGATAGATAGATAGATAGATAGATAGATAGATAGATAGATACATACATACTTCACTTACTTTTCTTTCTCTGCCTCTCTCTCCCTCTCTCTCCCTCTCTCTCTTTCTTTCTTTCTTTCTTTCATTAATCTCAAAGAGAAATTTTGTGCAGGCAGCAGCTGTACAATATTGCACAATAAAATAATAAAACTTGAAAATAGAAAAAATAAAAACTTGAAAATAGAAATATAAAACTAAAAATAAAAAGCGTCCAATTGAAATAAAAATAAAGAATACTAAAAAAAAAAGTTTTAAGAAGTACTTAAAATCTAAGTTTAGGCAATTTATTTTTTTTCAAGTGACACAAATAATGTGTTATTTTCATAAACCATATGTGCACTTGTACCCAAGTACTTTTATAACAAGAGAATTTACTTCTAAATTTACATAAACTTTGGGCACCTCCTCTGAGTGTAACTAAACAGTTACACTGAGTGTAACACCTGTGTCTCAAAAAAATCAAATTTTAGTCTGTAATTCTCAATGAATAAAGTGACTTTCATGTTCATTCAGTTTAAATTAAACAATATTAATGAATTAACAGGAAAGTACTTGGCACTGGTTGGCCAGTAAATGGTCAGGTGGACTTTATGAGCTACAGAACTCCTGCAAGTTCATACACATTAGATTTGCTTTCGTGACTCAAAACACTCACTGTGCAAGTGGGTATGGTACTAGAAAAAACGTGTTTTGTTGGGTAATAAACATTTTACCATCACTTTAGTAACAGTGGGAGATGAGGGAGCATGGTTATAACAGCATTCCATTTTGACCATGTAAGAAAAAAGGTGGGAGGGAGTGGCTTACTTAAGAAGCTTTTAGTGCAGTCATGTGCCAAGTTTGTTTATTTCAGCACCTAAACCAACAGTCTTTTTCTAAGACACCTATGACTTCATTAATGCACTTTGTGATCCCACTCATTTATAGTATTTATGTGTGCCCAGCGATAGATTGGCACCCTGTTCTGGGTGTATCTGCCCAGCGAACGAAACATTCTCCCCTGGATGGTGTATGGGGAACCTACTGCAACCCTAGTAGAGGATAAAGCGGAAGATAATTGATGGATGGATAATAATAAAATAAAAAAATTACAAAGTGACGATGATTAGGTTGAGACTCTTTATTTTGAAATAAAATGCAATCAGCTGAGAACCTAAAGCAGTAAATATTATCAATGGCTAATGGCCAAATTTGCATTAATTAGGCTAAAACTGTGACAGTTTTTTTAATGGTTGATAAATTTTGATTTCTCTAACAGAGAAGCTTGACTGGGCTCTTTTACAGATACACAATAACAATGGTAGAGAGTTAAGAAACTGTGGTATTCACATTACCTGTCAGTGGTCATATGCATGTATGTATGACTGTACACACCTCAGTAATCTGATAATTAGCTGTTTTTGTATAGAAAGAGTTCTTTACATTTACATTTGGTTATTTAGCAGCCTCTTTTATCCAAAGTGACTTACAAGGTGAACACAGGGTTAATCACAACATCCCTGGAGCAATGAGGGTTAGGGGTCTTAGGTCTTAGAGGTCAGAACTGACTTAACCAACCTTAAAATTAACCCTATTCTTTATTTATACTTTTGTAGATAAACTTCTGTGCTAAGGCTTGTTGTCTTTCACATGGACAGATGTCCTGCCAAAATTTGTTTGGATTTTTTATCCAAACATAACACTTTGCATTTGAACTAAACCAAAGCTATTTTGATCTTATCCATTCAAAAAACATTGTTGCAATACATTCTAGCTTGTTCATGTGATGTTTAGCAAACAGGCAACATGCATATAGGCAGCATTTTATGTGGGGTAATGGATTTTCTTTTGCAGTCCTATACTGCATACTATTTTTGTTTTGTTTTATTTGTTCTCCTGATGGTTGATTCAAGAACAGTAACATTATCTAAGGGCCTTTAGTTGCTCAGAAGCTTTGCTTTTGGCATGATTGTAGCGTGGCATGATGTGTGTGTGTGTGTGTGTGAGATTTTATATATATATATATATATATATATATATATATATATATATATATATATATATATATATATATATACACTTTATATAATATACACATTTGTTTGTTGAGTATCACACACTTCACTGTGCAAATATGCAAATATATGATTAAAAAAAAAGTAAAAAAACATAAAGTAACATTTATATCGTCCTTAATTTAAAGATGACGTATGAAGTGCTTTTTATTTTGAAATGTTCAGTCACTGGGTCACCCACCCACCCACACATGACAGTGAGTCTAGACAGATGTATTTAGGTAAGGATTTGCTGATTACATGATGGGCCTTGTTCAGCTCTAAAAATTGTAAACGGTAAATTCTCTTACTTTTAAGGGTTTTAAATAATCAATACTGCGCATTTAAGGATTATTATATTAGTAACCTTTTTGTTTTGCCTGTGATTTAGATTTTTTCTTTTTTTCTTTTTAATACAGAAATGTATTTATTTAGACAAGTTGTATAAGTTGTGATAAAGTTATTTCTGTTTAAATTTATTTCTGTCTGTCCGAAACTTCAAAAAACAATAAACAGTAATCTTAAAGTTGTTACATATCCATGGGTTTTTATGGTATATAGTAACTACCTACTGAAACAAAAAAAACATATTTCCTTACCTTGGGTCAAGATATGTTTTTCAAAGAAGCAGGTTTATAATCTTAAGTTTCATTTCTAATCAGAATATTTCAACAGCCCATAGTCCTTTACAGTTTGGAAGTGCAAAATCAGGAGTGGCAGTTGATCGTTTTGTGTTCTAAAGGTGAGGGTTGAATAGAAGGTGTGGCTGCATTAGCAGGTGGAGTAATTCTTTTTTTTTTTTTTTTTTTTTTTTTTTTTTTTTTTTTTGTAGGTCACGATTTGTTTGCTCATGTCATGTTGTGACATCTATAATGTTTTCATATTATAAATTCTTTTAAGTTTGACTGTTCTACATGTCATTTAATATCTGTCCACTTTTCATTTTGTTTATGTGCTGCTATTTATTTTCAGATGGTCTTTTGTGCTGTTTAAAATAATGCACTTTATCCCACTGTATTTGGGTATCTTAAGAGTAAACCTACCTCTTATAATCTTGTAATCCAACATACTTTAACTTCATATCATTTAATATTTGTGTTCCTTAAGTAAACTTGTCTTATAGTACACTACCAGTCAAAAGTTTGAACACCTCTCCTTTTTGCTCCACTTATTGTCCATTTTATCAGTTTTTTTACAATTTTTCGTACTTTTACAATTGCAGACTGTAATCTGTCTATTTGTGGCTTACCGCACATACTGTGTTAGACCCCTTTACTCATTACTGTTTATTCATTATAATGAGTACAATTTCTATTAGGGCTTAGTGGTTAGCACGCCGTCTCTCAGCGCTGGGGATTCAGGTTCGAATCCCGAACTGGGTGCAGTTTCCATGTACTTTTCCTGTCCGTCTGGGTTTTCTCAGGGTTCTGGGATCTGGGTTCTGGGTTGACAGTCCAAAAACATGGATTTGAGGGCCACTCCTGAGGACCTTTTTTGACACAGTGGTGGCATCAGCCATTTTTTATGGAGTGGTGTGCTGGGGCAGCAGCATCACGAATACAGACAGGAACAGACTGGACAAACTAATTAGAAAGGCCAGCTCTGTCCTGGGGAACGCTTAGACCCAGGGCAGGTGGTGGGAGACAAGAGGATGCTAAACAAGCTAGCAACTCTTATGGACAATGAATCCCACCCCATGTTTGAGACTCTAGCATCACTGGGCAGCACCTTCAGAGACAGGCTACGTCTCTGAAGTGTGTCAGGGAGCGTTACCGTAGGTCCTTCATTCCTGCTGCAGTGAGACTGCACAATCAGCACTGCTCTCAGTAACCACTCCAAACCAAACTAAAAATAACTGTGCAATAAATGTATCATTGATGGTGCAGTACATTTAAATCATCTGTATGTAATAACTGTCTGCTGCTTAATCAGACACCACATGTGCAATATTTGATTAATTTCATTCCTGTAGGACTGTAAATAACTAAAATTATAAAATTAGATTTTTATCTTGTATATACAGATTTCTAACTGTATTTAAAAAAATTTCCTAGTTTAAATCTCTTTAATGACTGGATATTTTTTCGCCCTCCTCTGTATCTGCTGCTGAGAAATGTGAATTTCCCCATTGTGGGACAAATAAAGGTATCTTATCTTATCTTATCTTATCTTAAACTGGCTGCTCTAAATTGCCTATATATAGTATTACATGGGGAACCCCCCCCCCCTCCCCGCGACCCTAGTAGAGGATTAAGCGGAAGATAATGGATGGATATAGAAAGTGTGTGTGTGTGTGTGTGTGTATGTGTGTGTCTTTGAGAGTGAGTGTGAGCCCAGCGATGGATTGTTGCCCTGTCCTTCATGTATCTGCCCAGCACCTGAAATGTTCTTCCTTGTATGGGCATAGGGAACCCCCCCCCCCCACGCAATCCTAGTCACTAGTTTAAGATTAAGCGGAACATAATGAAATGAGATCATTTACCTTTATAAATAGATATAAATATTAATATAGTAATTAATGGCAAATCACATTACTATTCAGTAGGGTGGGACAGTTTTATACCGGTTTGCGCCTCAGTACTGTGGGTATTGCAGCTCCTCAGTTAGGGTCTTGGGCGATCAATCTAAAGGTTGTGGCTTCAAATCCACAAATTAAAGTAACCAATGTGGGTCCTTGAGCAAGACCCTTAACCCTAATTTCCTCAGTTATGCTGTTGCCAACTCTGTGCTTTGTAGGTCACTTTGGGTAAAAACATTTGCTATATGGCTAAATGCAGTACTAGTATACTAGTATCTCGGGTTTAAAAGTGAGTTCTAGTAGATAATAGTACTTGCAAAGTTGCGGTCACACTAGGATATTCTTATGGCAAACTTGAGACCAAATGCATAAGGCAACAGAACAATTTATTGTGGGACAAAGTCTCTCCAAAACAATATTAGCGATTGATAAATATTTGATTTTATAGAAAGTATTATTTAAAGTTATTGCCACTGGCAGTGCTTATTACTTGTACTTATTAATGAACAGTTTGTATTTAAATGATTTACATTATTAGAGGAAAAGGGCCGTTCAAGACTCCAAATTCAAGTCCATTATGTTTTTTTTTTTTTTTTTTTTTTTGCTCTGTAATAGAGATTAAATATATTATCAGCATTAAATATTTGACAAATACTGTTTTCCCTTTCCTCTTCTTTACTGAAATGAGTTATCTCTTCATCTGTGTGATCAGTCAGGAAGCCAAAGTAATGACATTATTCACAATTATTCACATTTATGAACATGGGGCCCATAACATACAAACATATTTTATTTCTTTCATCATGGCTTTATGCAAGTCATCTGACCACACTAGGCCTTGTGTTTCATGAGAAGTACAGGTGGAAGTGCTTTTATGGTGGTTCTGTTATGTATCTTGGAATCTGAAGTGATTATTCTGGTCTTAACTAAACAGGATGGATTGCTGACGATTTGCCAAGTTTAGGCCATCACTGCTTTTTGCAGTCATGATTTTGGTTCTGCTTTGTGCTGAGCATTGGGATGCATGATCCTAAATGAGTAAAAGTGCTTCCAGATCTAGAATTAAAAATGGGGGCATGTTGTGTATATTTTTTTGCTGCATGTGGATTTTAATAGACTTGTCTATAAATAAAATAAAAACAGCCAGTTTGTCCAAAATAGCCTTTGTCCAGTTATATCAAGACATTTAACAATTAAGAAATAGCTATGTGAAATTGTACCTGGCCCTACAAACACTGAAATGTGCTGCATTTGATCAATTTATGATGTATATCTTCTTGCCAGACATGTCAATTTGATATAAAACAGACTATATATTTTCTGAAGGGTTTAATGTAACTTTAGCCTCATCTGCTCAGAGAACGGGGAGCTAAAGTTTTATTTCTACTTTATTAACAAAGTTTATTTTAACATTAAGAAAAATCTATGAATACATGTGTAAAAATCTGTGGGTAACTTTGTGCTACATAGGCTGGAACCTTAAAAAATATGATTATTCAAGAATATAAGAATATCTTATATCTTTTGCAAAGACTTGTCATTGTTATTAGACAAAGTTTATAAATTTTTTGGTCTTTCTGATGGTCCAAAAGTAAACTGTTGGTAGTCCTTACTTACCCAAAGTTTGCTACTTTTTAAAAAGTTAGACAAAACATAGAAAAGCCTCCTTCCTACCTTGATGGTAACACTTTTGCATCAGAATATAGATAAAAATTTCAAGCAGTTTCAATTACATTCTTTTGTATTGTTGAGTGCTTACACTAGACACTTTAATAAATGACACTTTGAATTTGGATACAGCTAGGACATATTAAGCCATATGGACGTATTTGTCTTTGATTTTATGAAGCGATGCTAAGATCATTTTGGATCATGGATTTGGATAAAATTTCAATGGAGCATCTTGTTACCCCAGCAGGTGCGTCAAAGTGGGTAATGTCAGTGTTTGTTGTGGCTGAAGACTGGGGGAGAGGATGTTGCCATCCACCAGAATGGTTGTGTACCTGTTGCTTCCTATCTGAGAGAAACCAACCCAAGGCTGGTAGGGAAGTGATTTGATTTGTGCATACATGAGAACACTTAACACTAGCACATCAATGAGTCATCCAGGTCACAAAAGAACCCAGAACAACATATAAAGCACTGCAGACATCACTTCCCATTGATAAAGTCAGCATCCTTGATTCAACTATAAGAAAGAGGGGGAAAAATGGTTTTCAAGAGTGCGTTCTTAGGCGAAAAACAACTTCTGAGCAAAAAGAACTCAAAGGCCTATCTCACATTTGTCAGAAAAATATCTTGATGATCCCAAAGACTTTTAGAAATATAGTCTCTGGACTGTAAAACATTTTAAAAAGTGTGTGTCTCATTACATCTAACACAGCAGAATAACCACAAAAGTGCCACAAAAGAGAGAGAGAGAGCTTTATTGTCATTGTACATGATACAATGAAATTCCGAGTGGTACGCCAGAAGTTTTTCTTTAAAGTCATACTTAAATAAATGGCATTTCTATGTAACGTAGAAAAAAAAAAATTTTTCTAAAGACCTTATTCACATTTTGTTTTAGAAAACTTTTTATGTTGATGCTGATGGAGCTTCATATAGAAGTACTGCTGGAGTCAATAATTTTGCCTATAATTTACAAGATGTTTAATTAGCCTCAACCTTTATTAAGATTTTTTTATTACTTAAGTTTAGATAAAAAAATAATACATGGCAAATTAATAGCATGCATCAAAATATTATGAGTTTTTTAGTCCTATGCATTTAGAGGTTTATAATTATATAATAGATACATGGTGGTTATTAATGAGTCATTACATTTAATTTCAATTTCATAGTAAATTGTCTCAAATCAGCTTTACACTTTTATAATACCCAAAGAGCAAGTCAAGGCGACAGTAGGCAAAAAAAAAGAATCAAGAATCAGTGTAGAACCTATTTTCCTGTGTTCAAATCAAACAATTGAGAACAAAATCAAACAATTGAGAAACACATATTAGCCACGGCCATTCATTTATGCATTTTTAGAAGTTTTTTTTTTAATTAATAGGATAACGAAAAACATCTCTCAAAGTCTGACCTGTTTGAGGTATAAACAAATAAGAATTCAGACTAGAAAATGTTACAAAGCCAATTCTATAGTTACATGAATCTTTGGACAGTCACAAACAGAGTATAAAGAAAACAGAAGACCATTAATAACCTCCCCAGGAGTGTGTGACTTCATTAATCTTTGTAATAATGAACAACAATAGTGTGCATGGCAGGGTTGCAAGGAGAGAAAGAGCAATAAGGTTATTAAAACAATGTTTAATGGATGGATGAAATTTTATATAAAAAGAAAAAATAATAAACATTACATTTAAAAAAAAAAAAAAAAAAGTTCTATCCTGCCTTGGACTTGTTTTGTGGCATTTGAGCCAGAACCGAATTTGGGCTTGCCATTATTGATGTAACTTTAAATGGAATTCTAAAAAGAGTTTGAAAAAAAAAAATGTTAATCTGTCCAAGAACTTCATCTTAACAGAACATGGGTCATGTAGCAGGGACCCTAAGCAATAAACATTCTATCAAAGAATTGTTAGATAAAAGTAAAAAGTCCTGAATATAATCCAATAAAATGATGTTTGGCGCCGGTGAGTATTCAGAGCATTATCACAATTACAAATCCCTTTTTGTTTGCATTGGAACTGCACAGGCTGAAAAAAAGTAAAATCATTCCACACAAAACTCTTTCAGATAAATTATTCAGATAAATTATTGCCAACTTTACAACTTTAAATTGGATTTTTAAATTAAGGGGGAAATGACAAAGGATTGTCTGAGGATGTACAATTAAATAAATTAGAAATAATTCATGTATTATTAATGTAATAGGACAAATTTTATCATTAAAATAATTAATTAAAACTTTGCTGTGAAAACAGATCAAAGCTAACACTGGATGTGATTTGTTTAATTACTCAGACTACACTTTTGTTCCTGATGTGCTAGTGTTAAGTGTTCCTCTACGATTTTCAGTGGAAACCCTGCAGCTGACTCATAACAGATGATACAAGTGTTGTTGTCAGGAGGTGTCTCCTTTGCACTGTTATAAATGTAAACATGTTAAACAACCGTTATTCAGCCTGCAGTGAGACTGAATAAAGAGGGGTTTTTAACCTAAATTAGTATTTTCTCTGACAAAAATAATGATGTAATGCCCAGCTGCGAGATTTTCTGCATGCAGTGCAACTTCCATTTACAGCAACATACATTTACTGTAATGGAACACACTCATATGCACACACAAAATACCCTGATGTCAAATGCCTCACATCTGTGAAGATGCTTAGTCTCTGAGTCAAAAAAGTCACTGGGTGAAGTTTCACAACTTATCATGAATTTGGTCGACCATCTGGTGTATTACTAACCAAACCCTGGGGCTGTTTATTGACATCACCACCATTCCCATAATCATATAAACTGATGAGCTCAGTCATGCCATCTACAAATTTCTGGAGTGTTATTTACGTATTGTCATCCGAACTTGCCATTTATTTGCCAAATGTGCTTCAACTGATAGATGCACTACATTTACCTTTTTTTTACATTGTCATTTAGCAGACACTTTATCCAAAGCAACTTACAAATTACTTACGATAAAACAAGTCAGTAACTTAAGACGTACCACCTGAACTGCAGTATTATCAATCCTAACTATTTTCTTAGATTTCTCCCTACACTTTTTTTTTTCTTTTTCTCTTTTTCCCTAATTTTAGTAAAGGTACCCAAAGAAGAGAGAGTTGTGGTTGAAGGTGACTTTAATGAGCATTTTGACAAAAGGAATAGAGATGATGAGAGTGTGTTGGGTGTTATTAGAGACATGAATGGAAAAAAGCCATATAGTGGTAGATTATCAAAAGTAATAAAAATTTTAAGTACTGTAGTGAATACAATTTTAAGAAAGGAGCACACTGATGAATAATATGTGCATAAGCAAAAACTGAGTTTGCAAATTGTAAGGTGGTGGCAGAAAGAGTGTCATTAGATAACACTGGTAGTGGTTTGATGGATAAGAAGATGATTGTAGAAATTAATAAGAGAAGGTTACATGATGAAGAGATGGTAAGTCCCAGATTAGCAAAGATGTTGTGAGTGCAGCTTCAAAGGAAATAGAGTCCAGTTGAAAAGGAGGCTTGGAAATGTCCAGGAGCCACAGCAGAGGATTTATTTCCTAATTTTTTTTAAATAAAATCTTTAAAAATGAAAAGATGCCTGAGGAGCAGAGAAGTGTAATGTTAAAATTTTTGTTAAATAAGGGTGATGTGCAAAGCTGCAGTCATAACCGAGTCATAAATTTAATGGGCCACAGCATTAAGATCTGGGAAAGAAAAGTGGAAGGTTGAGAAAAGAGGTGAAGATTTGGTATAATCAGCTGTTTGGTATAATCACATCAAAATCCACCACTAATGTATGGTGTCATTTGAGAATGTTGATAAATCATAAGGTTAGAAAAAGCACTGTATGTTTGCAAATCTAGGGAAAGGATACAGCGAGAAAAACTGTGGTTTTGTATAAGGAAATCAGGAGTGGCAGAGAAATATGTGTTATGGGTGCAGGATAAGTATAAGGACAGTGTGACAGATGTGAGATGGAGTAGGAAAGACAGGTTTAAAATGGAGGGGCATCAAATCTTTGGCTGACAGATGAGGTCACTGTGAAATATGATGTTTGCGGACAACATTGTGATCTGTGGAGGGATTAGAGCCTAGTAAGGGAATGAAGTTAAGCAGTACTAAACTAAAACAGAGTACATGTGCATGAATAAGAGGGAGAATGGCAGAAAGGTTTGTTTTTTGGTTTGTGGTAAAGAAAGTGGGTAGATAAATGCTTGGGGTCGAATGTACAAACGTGTTAGAGAGCTGAAGAAGAAAGTATAAGCAGGGTGGAGTGGATGGCATAGAGTTGCAGGAGTGATTTGTGTTAGACATGTATTTGCCAGAGTCAAGGGAAAAGTTTACAGTACAGCAGTGTGGTCCGCATTGGAGTTGCTTTCCAAGCATTGGAAATGAGCAAACCAGTTCCAATTCCTCCATTGGCAATTCGTGGAGAGTATAAGAATAAAAATTTTGCAGAGCGAGCCAGTGAAGTAACTTAACTGTTCTTAGAGCAGAACCAGTTCTCAGTTATGGACTCAGTTAAGGTTCCAGAGTGAGTAAATACAAAAAATACGGGAAGTTCCATTTTTCTGAGAAAAATTAAGTTGCCTTGTAGTCACTTGCAGAATAGTCCATAAAATTTTAAGGGTACACCTGCTCTTGGGAGGAAAGAAGAGTCTGCGTGAGAAGGAAATCACAGGAATCTATTGAAAGCACATGCTGAAGTGGTAGATGTTACCTACTGGGGGTTAACTGACACTCCCCCACTAAAACAATAACATAAGGTTAACAGGATGCTTAAATCAACAACAGACTGAAACTAGAGACCAAAATTAATAATATAAGCTACGAACAAAAACTAAGCAGGCCAAAAGTAAGTGATAAAGTGTATTTTTTTTTTCATTTGTTGATGCCAGACTTTGAAGACATAAGTCCCTCACTGTCATGGAAAACCTTTAATTTACTTTACTCATTTTTACTTCACTACACCACATTCTGAAGGTGATGCATATACAAGTTTAAGACTTGTGCACTCTTAGCTCGTTCTTTTACATCACATAAAAAAGTGTTTGCATTAAACTTGTACGTAGCTTGGTTTACACAGTGAAATCTATTTAAATAATTTTGTTTAATTTATTTTATATTTAATAAATATGTTCTTTATTTTTATCAGCTGACAGCAATATGCATGAAGCAGTATAGTAAGTTGATTTGAATCCGAAATTACTTTTCGTATACTACCTTAAAGTTCGGGTTCCCTTTAGTGAATTTTAGTAAATGAAGCTGCAGAACGGCAACAGGGAATATGGGAAACAAACAGCGCATAACATAAAATGATACTCGACAACATCATGCCTTAAACACAGGAGTTTAAACCAAGAGAATCCAAGGACATTATGCAACTCAGTAACCAATAGACAGACACAACTAATAAACTTGAAGAAGTATGGTATATGACACTAATGAGTAAACCTCGTTCAGGTGTTAACGGCACCTGACACTTAGTATGAATTAAGGAATTAATAGAATAAAGTACTACCAATACCAATTTATGATATAACAATAATAAAAAATATTTGAACAATTTAATTTAAAAATGTAAATTTATTTTCTCTGTTTGTTCTTATGGATTCTATCTTTTATTTTACTAAACAAATCTTGTCTTTTTGCTGTATCCAGTGGATCCTGTTACCTCATTTAATTTTGGGTTAGCTTTAACATTCAAAACTTTTACGACATTCCACATAGGTCCAGCCAAAGAAGGGGACAGTGGCCAAAATGATGAAACTCTAAACAACACATCTTTATAAGCTTTTGGATCATCTAATTATAAAACCATGTTTAGTAAAAAGCATTTTCGAGACCAGGAAATGATGCTGAACAAAAAGGCTTATAATGCAATTGCCATCCTTAATGTTTTTCATTGCTGTACAGTGGGCTAAACAAAGGCTGTGTTCAGGCCACTAGAGTTCATTCATGTGTCCTGGTCAAAACCTGTGTTTACTGACCCTGTTTTGTGGACAGAGGCACAGTCATGCTCTAACAGGAATGTGACTTCTTTCCGAATGTGTGCCACAAATTTGGTACCATATAATTGTCTAAAATGTTATGTATGCTGTAGCATAGAGTTCTAAGAAAATTGTAAGAAAAGTGGGATGAATAATTTTTGCTTTGTAGTGTATGTGAGAAATGCATCAGGCTTTGAACTGGTGTCAGTTTCATGCACTGTTCTGTTAAACTGTTCTGTTCATCTCTGCTGAAGTATTGAGCTTTTAGATACTGCATCTGATTTGCTCCATGAGAGGGTGCAGTCGAGCTGCATTGTAAAGAACTGTAGATAATTTTACGTTTTTCAGGAGGTGCTTTTGTTTGGTTTAATTGAAGATGCAGCATTTGTTTATGGACTTATTTGAGCTTGCGTGATGTTTGGTGGTTAGGAGGTGGACAAAAGATTTGAGCTCACTCAATAGGAATGCTGGTAGTAGCTCTCCCCTTCCTGCCCCCAATTTGTTACAACACTCCCATTCTGTTTCTTTTTATTTTCTCCAGTTGCACATCACTTCAGTTTGTGCTGGTTACCAGACATTTCTTATACATTTTTGCTTACCCTTAAATGCGTCAAGGATAGCATTATATTTAAAAAGTCCTGTTTTTAAACATTGTCCTTTTATTGCCAACCAGTGATAGGGGATCCTCCGTATGTTAGTAGTATTACATCAGGTGTAGCAGCTATGTCATGATTTACTGACCATGTTATTACACACAGACTACATCATTAGTACACGTTTTGAAAAAAACTTATTTATTTGAAGGCAAACCACTGTAGCAAATGGAACCTGCTTAGATTGAAATAATTAAAAAAAAACATATTTTAATCTAGGCTAAACTGTACAGTTAACTGACGAGCAATAGCAAAAAATATTTATTTTTGTCCAGTTTAACTTTCTTGTATAATACTGAACATGTTGACAAACAAATGAGATGTTGTTACTCTGAACTTAAATAAGTGCACCCTTTCCTGCATCCATGTCGCGGATGAGCCTGAGCTAGAATTACTCCAGCGTGATGTGAGAGACTGAAACAGTCTTACAGATAACAATTAATTTAACATTTTGCTGCTAAATGTGGTTCTACAAGCTACAGATTTTTGTGATATACTTTTGTTAAATGAAAAAATAACAATAATTTGTCATGAGTTGTGGTTCACATACTTCTGTCATTTTCCCAATACTACAACTACTACTACTAACAATAATAATACTTCGGGTATACTTGTAAACTCATAGAATGGACTTGTTTGAAAATGGGTCAAATTCACGCAAAATAAATTAAAAAACACACATAAATAACATTATGACCATTTTCGTATCATTAGGTTGATCTTCCTTTTGCTGGCAAAACAGAGACGTGAAGTCCATCAAGCTATGAACTTCACTAGACCCCTAAAGGTGTGCTGTAGTATTTGACACCAACATGTAAGCCAGGTTGGACCTTCATGGAAAAGACATGTTTGTCCAGCACATTCCACAGATGCTTGGTTAGCTTGCAATTTGGGGAATTCGGAGGCCAAATTAATGCCTTAAACTCATTGCTGTGATCCTTAAACCATTCTTGAACCATTTTTGTAGGAGGTAGCATTATCCTGAAGCCAGAATGAAATACAGCTTCCATAAAAGGGTCCACATGGTCAATGATTAGGTAGTTGGTTGGTACTTGTCAAAATAACATACTTTTTAAATGGCAGGACACAAGGTTTCCCAGCAGAACATTGCCCAAAGCATCACATTGTTCCCACTGACTTGCTTTTTTCCCAAAGTGCATCCTGGTGACATTTGATCCCAAGTAAGCAATGCACACTCCCTATTCACCCACATGATGTTAAAGAAAATGTAATTCATCAGTCCAGGCCACCTTCTTTCCTTTGCTCCTTGATCCAGTTCTGATGCCCGTTGTTGACATTTTCAGTGGTGGACAGGGGTTAGCATGGGCAACCTGGCCCCATACGCAGCAAACTATGATGCAGTGCCTATCTGACATCTTTCTGTTAGAACCAGCATTGACATCTTCAGCAATTTGAGCTATTGTAGTTCATCGGTTAGTAAATAAATTGGAATGCATGAGCCTGTCTATGCTCCCCACATGCATCAGCGAGCCTTGGCCACCCATGATCCCATTGCCATTTATCACTGTTCTTTACTTGGCCCACTTTTAATAAATACTGTCGACAGCAGACCAGCCTTCACAATTGAACATGTCAAGCTCACTCAAAGACTTAAACTTGCTAATTTTTGCGGCCTTTAACCCGCTACCTGAGAGTTAAAGGTTCACTTGTTGCCTAATATATTCCATTGACTAACAGGTGCTGTGATGAAGAGATAATTGCTGTTATTCACTTTACTATATATGTATATATACCAGTGGCACACCATGCATTTCACACCTTGATGGCTATAAAAATGTTATTTATGCAAAAATGCAGTATAAAGAACAATATCATCGCAGATAAATAGTGCAGCGTCACTGTGATGGTAGCACAGTGACGCTGGGGGAGAAAGCAGAGCCGCCTGCAATAGACTTTGATTAGAAATAATTAACGCACATGCCGCGACTCTGCCTGATGAATGTGTGCATCCTTTAAAAGCTGCAGAGATTGACCATGAGCTGCAAAAAATGTGAGCGAATGGCAGATACTATTGGCCAACGTGTGTTTTAATAAATTTAAAATCATGTGAAAATAAAACCTGTTTCTGAGCCTGTAAAATCCTATCACCAGTCCTCATTCGTACCCACCCTGTTACACTCGTGTAGCCACACAAAAAGAAAATCACCATTTTAATCGGCTGAAATTGTCCGCTTATCAAAAGTACTCTTCAATCAGAGGTGAAAACGCTGACTTAACTTTACCCTGCTTGAAGGCATCGGTGTCTCCAACTCAAAATCTGATTGGTTGAAGCAACAGGTTTATCAACACTTAACAAGTTGATCAGCAAAATTCATTCTGCAGAAATATTTAAAACCTGTCAACAAATAATGCTGAAATGTGATTGGTTAAATGCTTTAATACGAAATTATGTCTGGAAGTGGTGCAATCTGTGAAACGCTTTGAAAGGAAGCGGACAGACTATTTGGAATAATTCAAGTATTAATGGACAAAATATAATAAATTTATTTATTTATTTTGATCTTTTGGTAGCAGACATTTTGCAAATCTTCTTTCGTCACTCGATCCAGGTCTCTCAGATTTGAAGGCTAATTTTTTCACCTACTATTTTGAGATTCACATGTGTTGTTACAGGTTTTAGATTTGTACTTTTTAGCCTCTCTGAAAAGTATTTTCTGAAGTATGTATCTTCAGGCTCATTATAGGCTCATTTGTCTTTTTCTAATTAAGGAGAATGCTGACACTGGACCCTACACTGTGCTACAAACCAGAAACAAAAGTTTCTAAATCTTTAAACCTTAACCATGTTTAAACACAAATACACTTATATTTTTTATTTGTATGTTTTATATATTGGGCTGCACGGTGGCTTAGTGGTTAGCACGTTCGCCTCTCAGCGCTAGGGGTTCCCGGTTCGAATCCCCATCTGGGTGGAGTTTCCATGTTCTCCCCGTGTCCGCGTGGGTTTCCTCCGGGTTCTCCGGTTTCCTCTCACAGTCTGTGACTGTGTGTCTGTGTGAGTGAGTGTGTGCCCAGCGATGGATTGGCGCCCTGTCCTGGGTGTATCTGCCCGGTGCCCGAGACGTTCTCCCCTGGATGGGCATGGGGAATCCCCTAATAGAGGATAAAGTGGGAGATAATGAATGAATGTTTTATATATATATATATATATATATATATATATATATATATATATATATATATATATATATATATATAAAGGATATGATGTGCTTTTTTGATCCCATCTGAATGCTGTATGTTTTCCTACAAGAACAGGGCTTCTTTAGGGAGAGTTTTTATGTCTCAAAAAGACGCTCCTCCCTCCAATTTAGATAGAGACAGATAGCGTGAGCTGATACTGTTGTACTTTGTATCTGCAGGTTATCTTAAATTAGTTTTCCTGACGTTAATTTACATTCTTTAGTCATCATTTAAACAATATTTTTGTTTTTCTTCAACATCCAAGTAGGTAAGTTACAGATTGTGACACAACGACATTGATATCTTAGATTTTTTTTTCATGCTTATAGTTAAAATTTTGACTTTTTGCCATTCATACTGGTTGAACCTGTGATTCTATATTGTGAGCAACTCTTACTTGCGACAAAATTAATAAATTAATAAAATAAGTGTGTTAACATCAACATGTTTGTAATTTTCTAAAAGACGTAAAGACCTACCAATAATAACTTTAGTCGGGGTAAATAATATTGTTTAAGATGATTTGGTTCCAGAAAGAAGAAAAACTTGATTGCTTTAGTTGAAGGATTTATTGAAGATGATTAAATGCTCTACTCTGATTGGCTGCAAAATGTTGCTATGCCATCTGCTACATATCTCTCACTCTGTAGACTGCTATGCTGTGGAATTACGAATAACGCACAAATTTTCCACAGCTGGTGCACGTTTGAGCTACACAACACACTAGTCACACTTAATTTCCACCTATTTTAGGACATGTGTTCTCTGTCATCTCATTATATCTGCTTGGTATTCTCTGTGTGACATACATAAACCCTATTTGAACAGGAAAACTCCATTTCCAGAACAGTTGTGACATTAAATGTATATGCAGTAAAAGCTGAATTATATAGTTTATTAATTTACTCAAATCATTATTTAACAGGACATTTGTTTTTATTTATTAACTTTTTTTTTAATTGAAGAGTTCAATGCATGCAACACTCAAAAAGATTATAAAAATGTAAGTGAATTCCATGATTAGCAGTTTGGCTGGAAAAATGTGGGTCATTCATATACAATGTGTAATATGAAAATCAACAGAATTTTTTGTAAGCAAGGATGGGCCACTGCTAAACTTATAACTTATAAATAATGTGTATAATAATAATAACTGCCAGTCAGTTAAAAAAAATCTCTTAGTGGAAGACTTCAGTTTATATCTTGAAAAATCCAGATGGTCCTGGGAATGTTACTGCACTAAGACCACTGGTGGCTGCTGTGTGTGTATGACCATCTAATCCCCAAGCTGTTATATTTGAGGAATGGTCATGCTACAGTGATGCACATGGCCACAAAGAAGTACTTTGGAAAATACTTATCAATTAATGTGGTCCTCCACTGCATCAAGAAATTAAACCTTACACTGTATTATGCAAAGAAGAAGCCGTATATTACTTTTGTGCATAAACTCCAAGTCATACGTGATAAAACCAAAGACGGCAAATGTGTCTGGAAATTCAATATTTATTTATTTTTTCTCTCCTTTGAGAGGGAAATAAGCATAGAATGGTGACCATGGACATTTAAACACCTTAAATTAGTTAATATAGTGGTTATCTGTAATAGTATATTTGTTCAAATCAGCTTTACCTTTACATTACATTACATTACATTTGGTTATTTAGCAGAGGTCATTTAACAACACCCCTGGATCAATTAGGGTTAAGGGCCTTGCTCAAGAAGTCACATTGGTGACTTCAGCAGACATGGGATTTCAACCCACAGCCTTGTAATTATAGCTCAACACCCTAACCACTAAGCTACTACACCCTCAGCTTTACAGTTGTTTAGTTTACTGCAAAAATAGTCAAAAAGTCCACTTGCAAACTTGCAACAATTAGCATTTTTAAATGTAAATAATTATACAGTATAATCATAAATGGAGCACCGACCCAGTGGTTTAAACATTCCTCTGTCATAATTTTGCTGACATCAACTTCAAAAAATTATAGTTTGTAACCCAAACCACTGCAAATCCTTTTTTTAAATACTGTGACAGTTAAATAAAGGTTACGATTATTTACAAATGACAGATTTATATTTAATTTGTAAAAATTGTTACAACTTCTTTTAAAATAAGGTTTAGTAAATAGAAAATTTATATAAAGTAGATCTATTAAAGGATGTTCAGATAATACTATTATTATTTACTTCTAAATGCAACACTTGTATAAGTTTGAGTACAATACTTCACAAAAAAACCTCACACATGGGATTTGTTTTTTCTGAGTGATTAAAACAAAAGTGGTGTGAACAAAAATGAAGTCTCAATAAAAACACTGAAATCCAGTAACTTGGAGACAACCTTCAGTGATTGTCTGGGATGCATTTTGGCAACATTTATTAGGTATCGTGTACAGCAATCTGTCCTTGGCCACATTCAAGCAACACATGTTTAAATGATGTCGTCTGACAAAGCAAAGCTGTGAAAGTTCCAACCAGTTCAGTTTTTAAAATTTTTCATTTTATTTTATTGAAATACATTTTCAGCATCATCTTAAATGAGTCTTAAATCGAGTGTTGGACAGTCCAGGCTGTCCAGGCTTTGCTTAATTTGAAAATATTTTTAATTAAGAATGATCAAAAAGAATGTATACCATATTATTAATATGCTATCAATAGACATAGTACATGCTTTGTATATGCTTTTTAATTTTATATTGGCTATGTTTTTGGACTTACTAAGCATAGCTAAAGATGCTTAACATATATCTTAACATTTATAATGAAATGGGTAGTTCCAGTCCTTAAATCTGATTGGATGAGTAGGTTGTCCACCCATGACATTATTGACAATAATACTCACCTCTTACTGCATTACATTCCTATCAATGTTTAATTAATAAACAAAGTTTTATTAGTTTTATTAAATATGTATTTGGCTGTATAGTGCTTTGAGGGCAGCACGGTGGCTTAGTGGTTAGCACGTTCGCCTCTCAGCAATAGGGACTCCCTGTTCGAATCCCCACCTGGGTGGAGTTTCCATGTTCTCCCCGTGTCCGCGTGGGTTTCCTCCGGGTTCTCTGGTTTCTTCCCACAGTCCAAAAACATGAATCAAGTCAACTGAGTTCTCCAAATTGCCCCATATAGAGTGTGTTTGTGTGATGGATTGGCACCCTGTCCTGGGTGTATCTGCCCAGCGCCTGAAACGTTCTCCCCTGGATGGGCATGAGGAACTCCCTGCGACTCTAATATACGATAAAGCGGATAATGGATGGATGGAGTTTTGCTTTTATATGTCATTTAAAGCTTGAATATTTTGCTTCTTTATAAATACAAGCTTTTCTGATTTTTGGCTTTCAAGTCTATTAACCACTGTGACTTGCTCCAGATTAACCTCACATTTACAGTAATTTTTTTTTTTTTATGTAATTTGAACAAAAACTGCTTTTGACTTTTAATCTGCTTTGACTTCAACCATAGTATTCATTATATTTGCCAAATTAATATTTTAATGACCTGCATTTGTGTTTCTGCAGACCGCTGTTGCAAGCGAGCGTGATTACGAGAGTTTGGTGCTAATGCGTATGAGGCAGGCCGCAGAACGGCAGAGACTCATCGAGCAAATGCAGCTTGAGGATGAAGAAGAGGAAGCGAAGACCTGAGTTTTACTGAATGACTATTTTTTTCCCCTATAAAATTCAGTTTGAATTTGTTTTGTGATTGTCTTCTAATCAGTTCTTTCAAATCTCTCTATTGAATAAAATATTTTCTTTGGAAGAAATATCCGACTTTAATTACATATTTTTTCTGCCTCCCCTTGAGTTAAACTTAGTAGGAAAAAGTTTTTTTTTTATTTTTTTTTTTTTTATTTATTTTTTTTTTTATGAAGATGCATACATATTTTAAATTGTTTCAATCAGTCCACACACATGCTCCTGCACCATGTCTCTTGAGTGAATGTTTGGATGTTGAAATCATTCTTGTCTAATGCTAAAGCCAGTGAAGCTGTGAATGGAAGTTAATGTATTTTTTCAGCAGAACTGCTACAAGATGATGAAAGGTGATTGGCAGCCTTATACTCTGTAATTACTGTTGTGATTATTATGATTATCCTGGAGATATTGTGTACCAAAGTCCGTGACCAAATCATTACAGGCACGCATGACGCCAAAGCCTCCTTTTTTCATGTTGGCATTGTTTTCTTACACCTTTCAATAGATGACATTACTGATTGTCTTAATACTTTCTCTTTCAGATAGCTTTGATTTTTTCATTAGTGGGACTAAACAATGTTTATTTATGAAGCACTTTTAAACATGCAATCTGGGGTAGTTTGCAAATTAAAGAAATTCATGTCAAACTTTCCTGCTGTGAAAATCTTCTAAGCAATTTCTTACCTTCTCTATCTGGTCAAATTACTGATGCTGTTAGCGGCAGAGGGATGTATAGGCCGTGAAGATGAACGAGAAGAACTGCTGGTTGATGTAAAGCAGCAATTGGTACAAACGAGACGAGATAGAGGCTAAACGGAATGATGACCATAACAGGTTTATAATGAGCCACTGCTTTTTAAAAAGAAAATGTAAAACAAGCTACACTCTTAACAAAAAAAAAAGATGGCTTTGTGGATGGTTGATTAAAAAGCAGCATTTCTTGATTTATTGAATAACATTGAATTCTAGTATAATAATTTATCACAGTTTAATCTGTTTTATAAAACAGTTCCAGTCCTTACATCTGATTGGCTGAGATGTTTGTCCATGCATAACACACACCTCCGACCACTTCACTTTCGTATCAATTTGTGATTATCCATCCATCCATTATCTTCCACTTTATCCTCTACTAGAGGGGGGGTTCCCCATGCTCATCCAGGGGAGAACGTTTTGGGCGCTTGGCAGATACACCCAGGACATGGCGCCAATCAATCAATGGGCACACACTAACTCACACAAACATACTCTATATGGGGTAATTTGGAGAATTCAGTTGACCTTGATCCATGTTTTTGGACTGTGGGAGGAAACCGTAGAACCTGGAGGAAACCCACGTGGCCACAGGGAGAACATGGAAACTCCACCCAGATTGGGATTTGAACCAGACATCCCTAGTTCTGAGAGACGAACGTGCTAACCACTAAGCCATCATGCCGCCCATGCGTGATAATACAATACATTATTTTCCCTGATGTTTTTTATAAACTGCATTATGTAATTTGAACCAAAAACCAGTTTCAACAATCAGGTTCAGTTTAAAAAACGAAATAGATTACTTTGTGGAAGACCAGTTTATCAACCAGTTTACCAGATTTTACTTTTCAATAAACTCATTTATGAATCTAATTTTTCTTATTATAATGCCACTAACTCCACCTCTTTCTTGTGATTTATTTAACATAATGCACGCCCTCTCGCCCCTTGCGTTCTTATAGTTTATTAAGTTACATTAAGTATGGTACAATTAATCCATTTAAACCTGTGTTGCATTCTATAGACTCTATAGTCTTCTGCTACCATCTGCACACATGCACCTCCTCAGACATCACGTCAATTTACTTAGAATTTGTCTGGCTCCCCTCTCGCCCTCTTTGTAGCTTCTTAGATCTGTCCGCCAAGCCATCAGCCTGGAGGATGGAGGAATCCTCCAGGCATGTTACGCTGGGGGAAAATTACCAGGTGTTTTCATGTTAGAGGAACAAATTGCAGGCCAAGTCACGGCAGAGGTACAAATTTGGCCATGCAACAACTGGGAATAAGCTTCTAATTGATCCGAAGTTCTCCAGGCCTATTCATGTCAGTACTGAAGCACAACATAGTTCTCCTTTATATGACTGAGCTAATGACGAGCTTGATGATCATTTAGTGTGCATTAATGCAGTCTCATTATTTGTTGAAGTTTTTCAGGACTCATAAAAGGAATTTCTAATGCATGTCATGAAGTTGGTGCGAATGTCATTAGATGCACCTGGCTTCTGGGGTAAAAATACTTCATAATGATTGCTTGTAATAAGGCAATTAGCTGCAGTCTCCTTTCTCCTAAGATTCAGCTGGAAATGGGTCACCACTAAGACACACTTATGTGGTGGCACAGTGTTTAGCTACCACCTTACAGCAAAAAAGGTGCATTGGTCCTTTCTGTGTGAAGTTTATAAGAAGTGTACTTCGCTACGGAACATGACTATTAACACCTCTTTCCCGTGAGTCATTCACAATAATGCACACCCTCCCATCCCTTATTCACATCACAGTTTGCAGTTTTAACGTAATGCATGTCATTTTAGTAGAAAAATAGAGCCAAAATAGAGTTTTAGAACTGCATACAATACAAAAATCTGGGATTTGTTTACTTCATCTGAACTTATACTGACAAAAACAAAGATATCACGAACACACAATGTTTTCACTAAACAACTTTATAAACATAATTTTTTAATTGTAAAGTGTAAAGCTTGGAAAAATATTCAGGTTACAATCACAATATTGATGTGTGAGGAGATCATAACTGAATATGAAATACATTTTCCCCCAGCTTACTGAGAAAATGTTTAGTACCCTTATTGCCCATAACCACAAGAAATTTCATTTACATGATTAACTTAATAGAAAAACATAAATGTAGAAACATATGTAAAAAATATTTTTCTTATTTATTTATTTTTTAAATGTATTTATACTTACATTTAAATATAAAAAGATAATTCTTTATATTTAAATATTAAAGAACATGGGGAGAACATTAAAAATCGACATAGATTGGGATTGCTGTAGAGGCAAACGTGCCAACCACGAAGCCATCGTGCCTCCAAAGATTTCACATTATTTTTAACATTTTAAGTAAGATAAATATTATTTCCATTGAGAGATTTGTGTACAGTTCTAAAGTATTTTTAAAATGTAACCTACACCAAGCAGATGTGAGATCTTAAAATAGGTACATTTTTTTTTGACAATTATTGCTAGAAAAATGTAAAAAAAAAGTTCTATAAATATTAACTCTTTAAACCTTGTGCCAACAATATATTGCCATAAGGGTAGATAAAAAATCTAAAATGAAAACAACTGATACCCAAAAAGCAGTTAAAAAAAGCAGTTAGAAAGCTACACAATGTTAGTAAGGCATTTTTAGAAAGCTGTAAATCAGTCCTCAATGTGGTATGTAATTAATAACAGACAGCTAAGAGAATCAGCTATAGTGTTAGAAATGAATAAAAATTGTATTAGGTAAATCAATACTCATCCTCAGAAGTTTAGAAATAACACATTTAAACAAGCCTAATGCATTTTGGAAAAAAAGTCAGAGATAAAATAAAAAAAAAAAACTTGACAGCAAAGAGCAAAGGTATGGTTAAAGGGAAAGGGTGCAGAATTTTGGAAAGAACACCACTTCAGATGTTAAACTCTGGGAAAGATAAATCATGCATTAAAGTTAAGTTGCAGCCACCGACATGGGAACCATTAGACTGGAAGGAGAACAGATGGATAACATTTAATTTCAAAAGCAAAAATCATGGTCTGTATAAGCCTGAAAAGGAAAATGACAAAGAGAATGGCTACCCTCACAGGATAGGGCTGCACAAAATCCACGCTGTACTACCACATGAGTTAGAAGCTAAATGTTCGGCTCTCAAAGCCGAAAAAAACTGTGGAAAGACCCTGAAAATGAAGTGCATGAAAGATCAATATTCTCAAAGTTAAATGCTTTTTGTAAAAAACAATTGAAAGCTGGCTACCAAAATGTCTTATACTGGTCAAGGGTCTTCAAAAAAAAACAAAATCATCACCATCTTGCCTCCACCTCCATACTTAATAGTTTTTATGTATACTTAAATGTTTTTATGCTGATATGTTGTTTCATTTAGCCAAACATTGCGCACCATAGCTTCACTTTGTTCTCTGTGCTGCATTGTTTTCATTTATTCATTATCATTTACTCATTATTATCTTTAATTTGATCCTGTACTAGTGTTGCAGGGTGGGGGGGCGAAGCTTTTCACATGCCCATCCGGGGAAGAATGCTTCTGGTGCTGGGCAGATACACCCAGGACAGGGCACCAAGCCATTGCTGGGCACACTTACTCACACGGACACACACACACAAACATACACTATATGAGGCAATTAAGAGCATTTAATTTAACCTGAATACATTATTTGGACTGTGGGAGGAAACCGGAGAAACCAGAGGAAACCCACATGGACAAGGGGAGAACATGGGAACTTCACAAAGATTGGAATTTTTAATAGCAGACGCTGTTTCTTTCAAGCCTAATTAAAAAAAACTCTACTCATTTATTTTTTTTCTTAAATATATTGGCTCCCTCTAGCTGCTTGAATTCAATAGAAGGCTCAGGGCAGAGTGTGTGCCCAGCGATACATTGGCGCCCTATCCTGGGTATATTTGCCCAGTGCAGGAAACATTCTCCACTGGATGGGCACAGGGAATCCCCCCCGCACCCCTAGTAGAGGATTAAGCAGAAGATAATAAATAAATGAATGAAAATTAAAGATCAGATGCACTTTGCCGACTCAAAATCACTGACCCTAGTCCATCTGTTTCTCTACATACTTTGTTATTTAGCTTCATTCTGTTCTTTGATGTTTAGAATTCCCACAGGAATACTGAAAACATTAATTATTTGCTTGGCCCATCATTTTTAGCACTGGTATGATGGTAACGTGGCCATGCAGTTATTGTGACTTGCCTAGGTAAAACTAGATCAGACACAACGTACTGCTGGAGTTTTGAACACTTACATACTGTGCACTCTTAAACACATCTACATTTACCTTTAGTCATTTAGCAGACGCTTTTATCCAAAGCGACTTACAAATGAGAACATTACAAGTCAGTACTTATGAAGAAAAAAGTTAAAAAGATGCATCTTCAGTAGTTTCTTAAAAATGCCAAGTGATTCTGCCTTATGGACAGAGTTGCGAAGATCGTTCCACCATTTTGCAGTGGTGAAAGCCACTGAGTGAGAACTATGTCCTCCACATCGGTGAGGTGGAATCGGCAGGCGGCGATCATCAGTGGAGCGAAGTGAACGAGTCGGAGTGTATTTTGAAAAGATGGAGTGAAGGTAGGAGGGGGAAGATCTAGAAATGGTCCTGTAGGCCAGAGTCTGACTTGTACTGAATGCCAGCAGCTACAGGGAGCCAGTGGAGAGAAATGAATACTGGAGTGACGAGTTCGCTTGGGCTGGTTGAACACAAGTCGGGCTGCAGAGTTTTGAATTAGTTGTAGAGGTCTGATTGTGGAAGCTGGGACACCGGCAAGTAACACATTGCAATAATCAAGCCAGGATAAGATGAGGGCTTGAACTAGCAGTTCAGTAGCATGCTTAGTCAAGAAAGGTCTGATCTTCCTTATGTTGTAAAGAAGGAATCTGCAGGAACGGGCAGTTCAACATGATCAGAGAGTTTAAGGTGGGAGTTTATTGTGAAACCAAGGTTCTGGACCGAATCGGTTGGGGAGATTGTGGAGCCGTCAATTTGGAAGGTCAGGTCGTGATGGATTGAGGGTTTAGCTGGGATAATGAGAAGCTCTATTTTTTCTAAATTAAATTCGAGATGACGTGCCTTCATCCAACCAGATATGTCGGTGAGGCAGGCAGATATCCGATTTGAGATGGTGGTGTCGTCAGAGGCAAAAGACAAATGAAGCTGAGTGTCATCAGCATTGCAGTGGTAAGAGAAACCATGCGCCTGAATGATTTCTCTGAGCACAATCATGTATAGTGCGAAGAGGAGAGGACCAAGTACACCAGTGCATACTTGGTGAGAGTTAGAGATCTCCCCATTCCATGACACTTTGAAGGTTCTTCCTGTCAGATAGGATCGAAACCATTCAAGTGCTGTCTACCTTATGTTTTTTTTAACCTTGTAGTTATAATAGAAGTAAAATAACAGTGGATTATTTAATGACGCACAATTTGTGTTCCTCATCCACTAATCATACATCAGTGCTTATAGTATACAGCCTAGACTTTATCCATGGGAACATAGGGAGAACATGGAAACCACACAGATTGCGATTCGAATCTGTTTCTCCAATTCTGAGAGGCAAACATGCTAACCACTAAGCCACCGTGCTGCAGCAATTTAAGATGTATCTGCTGATTAAGCTAAAGATTCACATACTTTTGCCAGTTATTTGAATGCAATATTTTATAATTTACTCAATGAATTAATGACTATGGTTAATATTCGGTTTCATTTTGTTTAATGTGATTGTCTTTAATTACCTTTAGAACCTTTTGAAAAATCTCAATGTTTAAATTAATGCACAGAGAAAGTTAAAAAATTGTCAAGCTCTGCTGTATAAAGTGAAAAAATAATCTAACCAGTGTTAACAAAAGAATGTTTATTGTCATATATATATATATATATATATATATACACACACACACAAATTATAAAAGTCACAAGCCCAAAAGCAATGCTAAGCAATTTTAAAAGCTCAAGAATCATTACATTTAAAGTTTCTTAAATGCACTTGATTTTACACAAGACAAACCAAGCCTAAAACTGTCTCTACTAATATATCTGTCGTTGATAACCTCACGTGTTTAATTATAAACTTTTATCTAATGACTGAATTATTCTGGATAAAAAAACAATTTCCCAATTTAAGAAAAAAACATTAATTATAAATACAAACACTGCTGAAATCTGACAAACATTTTTCTAATTTTCTATTTGTGACTCATAAAAAATTAATGTAATTGGAAAAAAAACAACTAGTAGTAAATTTAACATTATATGTTACAACTTCATTTAAACAGTAACTGTACAGATTAAATGGTTCATATTTTACTATGTACATCTTCATGTTTCTATACTGACTGTCAATTTTTGGCTTAGCTCTGAATATCTGCAATTACAATCCACTTCACTCTGTATTATTATTAGATCCCCAAAAGGCCCACTACCAAGCAGGAACTTTATTAAGGAAATGTATCTTTGAGTGGTTAAAGTATGTGAAATTTAGCAGATAACTTAAATGAAATTATTTTAGTCATAGGACAAATCAGCTATGAGTGGGTGCCACTACTATATTTTAACTTTTTATGTAAGTTTATTATGATACAAACAAAGGTTTTTAGAGGACCCTACTATTTTTAAGCTTATAAAGTTACCAAACCATGTTTAAAGAGTTTGAACACCAATATAAAGTCAGACAAAATGTATCCAAATTTACTCAATGCCTTGACATTTTGTAGTATTTACTGGTATAAATCAGGAGTCATACTAATTAAGGCGTCATGGTTCAGACAATTGGCAGGATTGTAAATATTTAACAAACTGCTGATTGGCATTAATGTTTTTTTTGGAAAGCAGTGGCCTTCTAACTACCCTGTTATACTCAACACTGTTGTTGAGTGTTTTCCTAATGGTGGAATAATACATTAACATTACTCAATTGGAGAAAAGCCTTTAGTTGGTCTTCTTTGTTTATGCCATATACTGTACACTTCCACGGAATCATAAATATCAGACTTACAATGTGACCTTGATTTTTCAAATAAAAATACACCTAATTGTCATTTTATTGACTGAAAACACCAGGCTGCAATTTTTCTTTCAAATCACCTGCTAATATTTCACCAACCCCTTACAGTTAAGATTGGATTATTGATCTAAATAAGTAAGGCAGATACTTTTTTAATTTGGATATCTTTATTTTTTATGACTAAATTTATGCAGAAATATAAAAACATCTTAAAGGGTTCGCAAACTGTTAGGTACCACTGTGCCTATTGCTTTACTTTATAGATATGAAATCAAAGACATTATCTCATTTGATAATGAGCTCTGTGGGTGTCCTGATCACTGGAGAACAAAGTAACACTAATAACTCTAAAAACTAAAAAGTATAAGGAATACAAACAGAATACAGTTTGTAATTGTATTGCTTCAAAGTAGACAATACACGCTAAAACAAAGAAGTGTTTCTAATAGATGCTAATATCCAGTTAATGTTATAATTTGGGACCAAAAACACAAAATTCTTGAAAACACATTTAGTTATCAGTGTTAATTATGGATTGATTGAGTGTTTTGTAAACCCACAATCTGATGTTGTATTGCACTGTCTTCAGTTCAGTCGAGGTGTATTCATATCATGAAAGTTTAAGAGCTCACGGTTTTCTTTATGAAGGCACCACACTAAAGTCTGACCAACCCCCGTCATGGCTGTAACCCTGTAGCCAAGCTTCTCAAGTTTGTCCAGGACTATTCGTGGTGGTTCATCCACATGATATTCTGAACTGAAAGAGCATGCAGATTAGTAATTATTGATTGTCATGGCAAATATACAAAAAGCACAGACTAACAAATATGACCCAGACAAGATTTTATTAGGGAATGCAAGGATTATCAATGTTTAAACACTGTCAAAAGACTGTCAACGGATTAATAGATGTTAATTTATGTTATGGTTTTGTTATTTCTTTTACTAATGATAATATTATAGGATTTAAATAATTTAGCTATTGACTTTCTAAACAATTGGAGATTTTCAGGGCAGTTTAAAATATCAGTAATCTTTAATCTTTCACTGTAATTATGGATTTGGAAATTTTGGAAATTTTTAACAATTAAACAGTGTTCATACAATTGACTGGCAAATTTCAAATTAATTTAGCTAATGTTCTGTAATTTGAAATGCAAAAGTTAAAGCAATGCAGTAGCATTCAAGCAATATAACAAATATAGGGCCCTAATAGAGGATTAAGTGGAAGATAATAAATGAATGAATGAATGAGTACGGAATTAGATGTCCCGACTGTTATGTGTATGGTTTAAATCTTCAAGAGTGTGATTGCCTGTGGGAAGAAACTTAATTTTAGTATGGTGGAGTTTATCCTCAGTTGGCGAAAATGCCAGCCTGAGGGAAGTCCTGAAACAGGTGATGTCCAGGGCGTGAGGGGTCAGAGACAATTTTCTCTGTTCGTTTTCCTGGATCTGGAAGTGCTCAGATTCTGTAAAGTGGGTGATGGTCTGATGGTCCTGTCTGCAGACCTAATAATGCGCCACAGTCTGTGGAAGTCTTGTTTGGTGGCTGATTCCCTGCACACTGTGATGGACACACTGAGGACAGACTCTAGTGTGGCAGTGTAGAATTGCAACATCAGCTCCTGGGGCAGGTCAAAATTCCTCAGCTGCAACAGAAAGTACAGCCTCTGCTGAGATCTTTTGATTATGGTGCTGATGTTGCAGTCCCACTTCAGGTCCCTGGTGAATGTAGTGCCGAGGAACTTATGGGAAGCCACCTCCATCACAGTTCTGTTGAGGATAGTGAGTGCTGGAAGGGTTGGGGGCTTCTCCTGAAGTCCAATCTCCATCATTTTTCGTTGTTAAGCTCGGTGTTGTGGATGCTCCAGAGGACTACCTGCTCAACAACCCTTCTGTAGTCTCATCTCTATTGTCTTCTGCTCAATCCTCTACCCATGTGATCTTAATCCTGTACCAGTGTAATGATTATTCAGTTAATGGAATTAGTAGAAAATAAAGTTGTTTGCAAAAGATTTGATTTTTTGTATATACACACACACACACAGCCTGGATGTCATAATATATATGATTGGGGTTTCAATGTTCCATGAGCTGAGAGATGATGATGAGAGATGATGATAGTGAAACATTTAATGATAAACATTTAAATAGCTGTGTAACTTCACTTGTGTCAAAAGATTTAAGCCATTGTTGTCCTCAAGCAATGTATTTTTGTTGATGGAATTAGTAGAAAAGTTTGCAAAATATGTTTTGGAAAGATTTTACTTGTTTGGATGTTTAAATCACTTAGGAATTTAATAGTCAAATCTTTAGCAAAATGTTTCTGCCAAAAGATTTTTGAGATACATTACAGGACAGTTTTATTATGTCTTAGCTAAATTAATTTGAAAGCATTGTCAGTCAATTGTCCAATCACTGTTTAAATGTTAAATGATTTTTAACTGTTGCAACAACATTTTCAAATCCATAATTGCAGTGAAAGATGAATGATTACTGATATTTTAAAGTGCATATTAAATATACAATTGTGGTAAAAAAAATCTGGCTCAATAGCTAGATTATTTAAATCTTATCATACCTGTATTATCTTCAGAAAAAGCAATAACAAAACCATAACATGAATTAAGAACAGCTATTAATCCGTTGAGTCTTTTGACAGTCTTTAAACTTTGGAATATGAAATATGGCTAGCTGCCTTGTGAAAATATATTGCTGAACAATTTGCACTTATTTCCATTCATATCATAATTTTCCTTTTATTGGCTGTTTACAATTGGCTGTTTCTGCTTAATATAAAAAAAAAACTTTTGGTGTACCTGCAGAAACTTTTACATAAGTTTATTTTACTGGTTAAATTTTAGCTATATATTTAAACAAGACCCTTAAATGATATAAATTGATACATTTATTACACTTGAATGTTCAAAGCTACAAAAAAAGTTAAGCAGCACATTCTGTTTCCTTTAAAGCACAAATAGAAGATCTAATTACAACCAGTATTTAATAATAGTAGGAAGATTTTGGAGTGCTGACAAATGTACGCTGTCCAATCCCATAATGGTTTGTTAGCCCTATTAAACTGATATGAGCCTGTTCCAGATTAATATCCCCATGCTCAGTCAGGTGCTAAAAGACTAAGTTTAAGATTGGTAAAAATTAAGAAATCTAATGTATTCTTCTCCTAACTTGTGCCTATCCACAACTCTGGAGATTGTTTTGTGTTGACCTTTCAGTCTTCTAAGGTTAGGTGTGGCCTATTAGCTTCTAATTTGATAAAGAAGGAAATTGGTTTTACCTGAGCCAGCTTGCATTGGGTAGTCTAAGGTATGGATTAATTTTTACAAATATTTACTATAGATTTTTAACTGAATCTTCACAATGAACTTAAGTGGTTATTATTTAAATACAAACAAAAAAGTTTTGTAAATAGTTACATTTAGTTCACTTAATTGTTCAGAATGTAATGTGACTAAAAACAAACATTCTGATGGAATATTAACAGTGGTGATTGCAATAGTGTTTGGTTGGCTACCCTATTTTATTGACCTTAAAAGAATATAAAATTGGAGTAGAATGAGCCTTGAATAAGGTGGTGGTTTTCTTAAATGTTAAGGCTAAATTTGATAACTACAAAATGTTCAAACATTTGTAATAAGGCATGGATAAATAAAAAAGTGTAGATGCATCTGCCTAATCAGAATTTGCTAACATTTGCATTTAAATTTTTAACATATTGGGGAAATAAAATAAATATGTTATGCAAAATGTAATGTAAAATTACTTTTGTTCAGATCACAGCTATTTACGATGGCACCCTATGAGGAGTTTTTTCTGATTCTGAACTATTTATTAATTATTAAAACTATTGAATAAAGCCATATACTAAATTCAACTGAGTTTGTTTACCAACAAAGAAATTTTTTTTATCTACAATTAAGAAGCAAGGCAAGCTGTTGTCTTTGACTAGATTGATGAAAAAGAAATTAATTAACAGCATTCAAAAATATATATATACTGGAATGTATAAGTTAGACTTATCATTATGATGATGAATTTATATGTTGTTCCAGGTTTATTTCTGATCTGGGTGGCGTTTCATTGTTCTGCCCATGTCTGCGTGGGTTTCCTCCAGGTTCTGTGGTTTCCTCCCACAGTCCAAAAATATGGGAGTCAAGATAAATTGGCTGCTCTAAATTGCCCCTATACAATGTGTGTCTGTATGTGTGAGTGTTTTCCCAGCAATAGATTGGCATCCTATCTTGTGTGCATCTTTCTGCCAAGCGCATAAAGCATTCTACCCTCTCATAAAGTATTCTCTACACACCCCTTAGTAGAGAATTAAGCAGATATGTTAGTTAATGGTTATACTAGAGTAGCTACATATTAAAAAAAATGTTTTAAGACAGCTTTATGGCAAACAGCAGCTCTGCAATTTTTTTTGAGCATTTTTGTAATATTGTCTCACTTTCCATTAGACCTGTTACCTTTTGTATTAACTGGAGAGACAATGCTGCATAGAAACTAAGTGACACTTTGCCACCTGATATGACAGATCCCACTAGCTCCGCATTAGCTGATGCTGCTGCTGAGAGAGCTTCTTCTAAAAAAATGTGTTTTTATTAATGTAAAAATAATATTAAATATTTACAATGGGCCAATACTCTTGCGGTCCACGGTGTAAGTTGGGATACACCATAGAGCACGTTAAGGTAAGGTAATGTTAAGGTAAAGGTTGCTGTCAGTTATGTTAAGGTAAAGGTTGCTGTCAGTACCTGCCAGCCACATTACTCAAAAATAAGTTGCGGTTATGAGAAGTTTTTTTTTTTTTTTATCTTGAGATCAATACTTAAAAAATAAATAAATACATGTCCGCTCTATACTTTTGTACAATATAATTTGTGAAATAAATTTGTAGTATAACACAACTCACAAATTGTTTCCCAGCATTGTTGTTTTCCTTGCTCCCAGATAGTTCATAATAACAGGATCTGAATACTCATCTCCTACCATGGTGGGCCCAGTCTCCTGCAAACATACACAGTTATCCCAATATAATTAGGCTGACTGTTCAATTGAATGCATACATATTGAGTGCATACATATTCACATTTTTTTCTTGATTCTTTGTATTTATTATTTGTTTATTTGTTTTTTATTATTTATTATTTTTAGGTTCCTAAACTGTGCTCCTTTAGGAGCATAGTCTGTGGGTGTTTTTTATCACCTGTTTTTTTTCCTTCCCCAATGTATTACATCTGATCTTTCTCAATTTTTCAATTTCTCCATTGCGGGACTAATAAAGATATCATCACCTACACCTGTTGTCCATTTTGTATGAACTTACTGCAACTTTATAATTATAATATGTATTAACTCGTCAAATTTATGTTACTTCTGTTACAACTTTTTGGAGCTACAGGATCTTACAGAACTTGAGCTGAAAGAAGGAAATGGATAAGGAAAGCCATATTTAATTAAGTACGCCAGTGAAGTCTGCGCCTAAAATCATCTTCAGAAACATTCTGGTCAGACAAAGTAGCGAAGTATTAAAAATAGCGCTTTGCCATTCATAAAGCTACAACCGTTTCTAACAGTCACTTATTAATTAAATGAGGAAAAATTAGCAGGTAACACATTACGTTACCACAGTAATTAATACACCTACATAATATTGACCTACATATTAATATTACAGGCACACTCAAATGCAGAGTTTGTAATGTAATTCGTAAACAGAAAGCAGAGGTGTAGGTTGCAGAAACAAATAAACTGCGTACAATAACGGCATACTTACCTTAATTCCCACTATGTAATATGCAGGGAATTAAAAGATACTGTGTAATTAATTTTATTTTCAGTACAACCGTTAGCTGACCTGTTGGTGCCTTCATTTATTATGAAACAGTGTGTTTTCGGAAAAATAATAATACACACCAGGCGAATTTGTGTGCTGATGAGAATGTGAGGCATCGTTAGAAGTGGAACGCGACGGACAGTCTGTCAGGTTCAGCTTTAACACGTTCACTGGGCAGAAACAAATCCGCTACTTTGCAGTCTCTCAGTTTACTATCGCTGTGGAATGCGGAAACAACACCCATCCTAGTTGACCAATCGGAACACACGATTCAAAAGGAGCCGATTACTATTGGGCAGAGTGTAAAGCGAACACGTCATGTCAGAGGGATTAGGAAGTGGGATTATTGTATAGGAGTATTGTATAGCGGGGTTCTCAGAATCAGAATCAGAATCGTGCTTTATTTGCCAATTTATGTTTATGTTTACACATATAGGGAATTTCTCTTTGGTTTCAGTTGCTCTTATTGCAGAAAAATGACAAGCATTACAGATACACACATCCTATCCTTCCATTTACGCGCGCACACACACACACACACACACACACACACACACAAAACACACACGCGCGTGCGCACTCTCTCTCTCTCTCTCTCTCTCTCTCTCTCACCCTCCAACACTCACACATACTTATACACACACCTGTAAACTTAGACATGCAGGGGCAGTACCGCAATGGGAAAATTGAAAAAAGTGAGAAAAAAAACAGATGTAAGACATTGGGAAAGGAAAATGCAGGTGAAAAACCCTTAGAACAATGCTCCTAAAGGCGCACAGTTTAGGAACCCTAAACATTTTCAGGGGGGGGACACTTACGGCAAGATGGGCCTGAGTGGCGTTTTAAGTGCTAGCTGGTCCAAAAACCATGACCATGTCTGTGTCTATGTTGTCATTTGTGTGCTCTGTTAAAGGTGTTTTTTTTTCGGGTACCATTTTTCAGAATGAATGAACAACTTATTATTGTTCCGTATGGGATTAGTGGGCAGCACTGTGGCCTAGTGGTTAGCATGTTCGCCTCTCAGCGCTGGGGATTCAGCTTCGAATCCCAATCTCGGTGGAGTTTCCATGTTCTCCCCGTGTCCGTGTGGATCACAGTACAAAAACATGTAAATTCCATGTAAATTGATGCTCTAAATTGCCCCATATAGTGTATAAATGTAGTGTTTAGTGTATAGATGGGCATGGTGAACCCCCTGTGACCCTAGTAGAGGATTAAGTGGAAGAGAATGAATGAATGAATGAATGAATGAATGAATGAATGAATGAATGAAAAAAATGAATAAGTACAGGATTAGATGTCCCAACTGTTATGTGTATTGTTTAACTGTTTAAGAGTGTGATTGCCTGTGGGAAGAAACTTCTTTTTAGTCTGGTGATCTTATCCTCAGTTGGCCAAAAACACTGGCTTGAGAGAAGCCCTGAAACAGGTTATGTCCAGGATGTGAGGGGTCGGAGATAATTTTCTCTCATGCTTCCTGGTTGTGGATGTGTGCAGATCCTGTACCGTGGGTAGCTGTATTCCGATGGTCCTTTCTGCAGACCTAATGATGCGCTGCAGTATGTGGAAGTCTTGTTTGGTGGCTGATTCCCCAGACACTGCGATGGACATAGTGAGGACAGACTCTATGGTGGCAGTGTAGAATTTTACCATCAGCTCCTGGGGCAGGTCAAAATTCCTCAGCTGCCGCAGAAAGTATATTCTCTGCTAAGATCTAAGATATCTGGTAAAGATGGCCCCTGAATTATGTAGTACTAAGGAACTTATGAGAGTCCACCTCCATCACAGTTCTGTTAAGGATGAGTGCTAGAAGAGTGAGTGCTAGAGTTGGGGGGGTTCTCCTAAAGATCACTCTCATCTCCACCGTTTTTACGGTGTTAAGAACCAGGTTGTTGTGGATGCTCCAGAGGACCACCTGTTCAACGACCCTTCTGCAGTCTCAGCACGGGATCCACAATTTCTGATGGTTATTAAGTTGTGACCCCCATTTTAAGGAAATACAAACCAAACAAATTCAATATGGAAAAATTACCTTTAAACATTTAAAGATTTAAGAATTCAAGGACACTTTATTGTCATTTACATCACATGTGGTACATAAAATGAAAACGTTTCTGTTTCATGAACTCAGTTTTGACGCTAAGAATTTTCTATTAGACAAACACATGCACATGTAAAGTGAATTTACCAGCAATTATTTTAAAAAAGAAACAAAACTTGTCCTCTATAAACGAAGGTCCACATTTCTAATACTCTGGGTTATATTTACATTTTGCCATCTTGCCTCCAAAAATCATCAAAAAATTTTGAAGGAGAAGGGTAACCGGCAAACGGATGGTAGTTACCATGGCAACGATGCATGCCTCTCTCTGTTTCTTTTTTCAAGATAAAAGACTAATATAAAATGAGTTGAGCATTAATCATTGTTATTATTTTCTTTATTATTTATTTTTTACAAGCTGTCGGCGACCCATACAGAACATGTACGTGACCCACCAGTTGAGAATCGCTGTCATATAGTATGGTACAGCCATTTTTTGAATAATCACTGCATTACTTTTGGCGAGGCTTTTCTCTGGCACTGGAGAGGCTAACGCGGGCTCTGACGCTGGAGAGGCTAACTCAACCTCAGTGAGCGTGACCGCAGGGGCAACCTGAGTGAGCGTGACTGCAGAAAAGTCTCTGATTCTCCAGGAAGCTGGACTGTCTCTGACCTCACGCAGCATGTCCGGAACAGAGTCTGGTTCTTCCTGAGCGGGGGGCAACCGGTCCTGAGCAGGGGGCAACCGGTCCCCTGGCCTGGAAGACCGCTGCTTCACCATAGGTTCCATGGCCGGGACCCTTTGAACCAGGCTGGAAGCTTTGCCCTTACTCCAGGCCTCCTCCCTCTCTGCCTCCTGGACACAAAAGACAGTACCACTGCAAAACCAAATAAAACAGAGTCCTCTTCTACCGAGTCGCGGGAGGTCACCGGGTATCCAGCCGAGGCAGGAAATGTGCTCAGGGCGCGAACTGAGACGCCGTTGGCAACCAGACCATGGATCGCGGGCGGCTCGGAGCGGTTCACGGCAACGCAGCTTGAAACACGGAGCTAATCACAGCCCGAATCGCTCACCCGAATATTGCTCGGAACGCAGGCCATATGTCACTTAGTTTCTATGCAGCATTGTCTCTCCAGTTAATACAAAAGATAACCAGACCATGGATTGTGGGCGGCTCGGAGCGGTTCACGGCAACGCAGCTTGAAACACGGAGCTAATCACAGCCCGAATCGCTCACCCGAATATTGCTCGGAACGCAGGCTGCGCGGCGCGGATTGCTGGCGGCGTGGCACGGATCAGTGAGCAGCTCGCTGGCGACGCGGGGCGGCTCGCCGGCGGTGCGGAGCGGATCGCTGGCGGCGCGGAGTGGATCGCTGGTCTAATCGCTGACCTGAATGCAGCTCGGATCGCCGGTGGCGCAGGGCGGCTTGCTGATGGTGCGGTACGAGAGACCCGGGGAGAACCTCTCCAAGAAGGCTGCCTTGAAGGCTGGCCGAGGTAAGGCAGTAATCCTGGGCGGCAACTAGGCCCTCTGCCCACCACTGGGCGGGTCCCAGCAGCCTGGAGAGGTAGTACTGCACCCTCTCCCCGTCCGACAGCTACCGACCGGTTACGCAGTTAAATACCTTGCGACAGCTGATGATGTACTGGAGGGGTTTCAAACACACCCCGTCGCAATGTACCGGGAGCTTACACGGAGCGGAGAGAGGGAAACTTATCTCCCCATAACCCGGGATGGGGTCAATGACCCTCATGGGTCCAACCCAAGATCTAAAAGAAAGAAAAAGAAAAAATTATCGGCAGGGCTAGCGCTGAGGTTACGCAGCGGGGATGCTACAGCCGGAGAAACGGCTAATGGCGGGGCTAGCGCCGTGGTTACGCAGCGAGTACGCTGCAGCCGGAGGAACAGCTAATGGCGGAGCCAGCGCAGAGGTAACGCAGTGGAGACACTGCAGCTGGAGAAACGGCTAATGGCGGGGCTAGCGCCGAGGTAACGCAGTGGAGACACTGCAGCCAAAAGATAAACAAAGACGACTGCCGGGACTAACCGGGTCCAACGAAGTACGCGGCAGTGGGAAAAACAGAAGCGGGCTGTATACATGCTACCTGCAAGCAGTACGTGACCTGGTAGGACCCAATCCCCGACCTCAGTGATTGAACCTACCTACGGGAACACCCAATAGACAAAACTCAAAAACCCGAACAGAAAACCAAGGGGGGAGTGGCCTAGCACTCCCAAACCTGACACTAAATCATGGTTGAGCAATATTTTTTTTTTTTTATCAAGGGGCTATAAAATACATCTGCATTGCTTGGATTTAGAAACTGACTTAAATTTTTCTTCAATATTATATATTTTTTAAATGCATGCATGCATGCTATAGAAACCAAATTTCTATTACATGTATTTACATTTGATTTCTAACCTTTAATTGAGGCAGGTGAACAAAGAAAAGAGCTGCTTGTGGTCATGGGGCTGTAAAATTTCTAGGTCTGATCTGAAGTGATTATTTTTTTATAAGTGCATTGTTAAACAAATTTATTATTGCTAAATTGAGTATTTTAAGCTTTTGTGCTATGAAAAATTATATAAGACTGACTTTAAAGTGTTTGTTTCTTATTACAATATGCAATCAGCTCTGCTACACAAATAAATGAGACGTTTGTGCTTGATAAAATTAGTAACTTTGGTCTGGTTCCAACTTGAGAAATAATAGACGGGAATGTTGTGCTAGCCTCACCAGGCATGCTTTGTGTAAAATTGTTTTTGTAAAAAATTGTAAAATAATTTAGTTTTTCAACCTTTATATAACTTAAATTAAGAATAGTAACCAAATTTATAACTAATTTACACACCAAATTTAGTTTAGATCTATTTTGTCTACTATGCTCACACACAGAGAAATATTTTAAATAAAATAGGTTTGAATCTCGATCTGGGTAGAATTTCTTTGTTCTCCCTGTGCTTGGTGGGATTTCTCCCATGGTCCAAAAACATGGAGTAGAGGGTATATATAGTGTGTGTGTGTGTGTGTGTGTGTGAGAGAGAGAGAGAGAGAGAGAGAGAGAGAGAGAGAGAGAGAGAGTGTGAGTGTGTGTCCAGTGATGGATTGGTGCCCAGCCCACCCCCCCAGAGTTTTTTTCTACAACAGTACTGTCACAAACAGCGCCGTCCGACCATCGGAGGCGCTGCGCATACCTACACAGGGCGAAGCGTCGTGTAGCAAAAGAGCGAGCCAGGCGACCAAGTAAGCAACAGTGGCAAGGCCTTTTGAGGCCGCTAAGGCGGCGAGGCCTTTTGAGGGCGCAGAAGTGATGAGGCTTTTTAAGGATGCAAAGGCGGTGGGGCCTTTTGAGGACGCGAATGCCGTGAGACCCTTTGAGAGTGCGGAGACTACGTGACCTCTTGGGGGCACGGGGCGATGTAGCCTGTTGAGAGCGCGGGGGCGACGTGACCCTTTGAGGACGTGGGGGCAACATAGCCTGTGGCGCAGAGAGACTCGCAAATGGCGCGCGGTGCGGAGCGGCTCGCTGATGGCGCGCAGCGGCTGGCTGATCCGAGGGCTGCGAGGAGGATTGCTAACAGCGCGGAGCGGCAGGAAAAGAGATTCGCGAGAAGCATAGAACGGGGCGCCGGCAGCGCGGAGCGACTCGCTGACGGCGTGCGGCGGCTCCCGGGGCGGATTACTGGCGGAGTGTAGTGGCTCGTGGAGCGGCTTGCTGACGGAGCGAGCCGGCTCGCAGGGCGGATTACTAATCCGAGGGCTGCGAGGAGGATTGCTCACGGCGCGGAGCGGCAGGAAAAAAGACTCGCGGGTGGCGTAGAGCGGGGCGCTGGCAGCACAGAGCGGCACGGATTACTGGCGCTGCGGGGGATTACTGGCGGAGCTGAGTGGCTCGCGGAGCTAACGCCGAGCTAATGCAGCTAATGCTGCAGCCGGAGAAACAGCTAATGGTAGGGCTAGCGCCGAGCTAATGCAGCAGAAAGCTGCAGCCGGCGAAACAGCTAATGGCGGGGCTAGCGCCGAGCTAATGCAGCTGAATGCTGCAGCCGGAGAAACGGCCAATGGCGGGACTAGCGCCGAGCTAATGCAGCCGAATGCTGCAGCCAGAGAAATGGCTAAAGGCGGGACTAGCGCCGAGCTAATGCAGCAGAAAGTTGCAGCCAGAGAAACGGCTAACGGCGGGACTAGCGCTGAGCTAATACAGCCGAATGCTGCAGCTGGAGAAACGGCTACTGGCGGGGCTAGTGCCGAGCGAATGCAGCAGAAAGCTGCAGCCGGAGAAACGGCTACTGCGGGGCTAGCGCCGAGCTAATGCAGCCGAAAGCTGCAGCCGGAGGAACGGCTAATGGTGGGGTTAGCGCCGAGCTAATGCAGTGGAATGCTGCAGCCAGAGAAACGACTAATGGCGGGGCAAGTGACGAGCTAATGCAGCCGCATGCTGCAGCCGGGGAAACGGCTAATGGTGGGACTAGCGCTGAGCTAATGCAGCCGAATGCTGCAGCCGGAGAAACGGCTAATGGCAGGGCTAGCACCAAGCTAATGCAGCACAAAGCTGCAGCCGGCGAAACGTCTAATGGCGGGGCTAGCGCTGAGTTAATGCAGCCTAATGCTGCAGCCGGGGAAACGGCTAAACTGATTGCGGAAAAACCCGGGATAAACGGAGAACGCGGCAGCGGGAAAACAAAAAGTGGGGCGCTTACCCGGACGAGGAATCCTGGACTTTGCTAGGTGTTGGAGGCCAGCATTCTGTCACAAACAGTGCCGCCCATCAAACAAAAGGAAAAACCTGGGGGGAGTGGCCTAGCACTCCTAAACCTGACAAGTGTGACATTGTCACAAAGCAGCTTTATAGAATGAAAAAGCCTTTAAACCCCCAAAGAGCAAGCCGAAGTGACAGTGCCAAGAAAAAACTCCCTGTTATGTTGTTATTTAAGGAAGTAACCTTGATAGGACCCAGACTCAGTAGGGAACTCATCCTCCTTGAGCGGCCAGCCAGTTAAATAAGTAAATCTGCTATGACATCTCTACGGCAAAAATTACAATTAAGCATTTCTCAAACTCTGACCAATAAACTGTCGCTACTTCGACTGAGCATCTCCCTCTGCAACTGAGTCCTGAACTTCCTGACCAACAGGCCGCAGTCTGTGAAGATTCACAACACCTCCTCCTCCACGAAAACCCTCAGCATCGGTTCCCATCAGGGCTGTGTGTTGAGCCCCCTCCTGTTTACACTGCTAACATATGACTGCTCACCTATCCATCCGAGCCTATCCATCATATTGTGAAGTTTGTAGATGACACAGCAGTGGTTGGATGCATCACAGACTGTGATGAGTCCATTTACAGACAGGATACAACCTCTGCATCAATGTAAAGAAAACAAAGGCAATGACTGTGGACTACAGAAGGGGCAGACATGCCCACACCCCCCTACACGGGGGATCTGCGGTTGAAGTGGTCTCCATCTACAAATACTTGGGTGTGCACCTCACCTGGAGCACCAACACTTGGAATTTGGTCAGGAAGGCACATCAGCGGCTCTACTTCCTCAGATGGCTGAGGGGCCAGACTCGGGAGATCAGTCCTCACCTCCTTTCACAGATGTGTGGTGGGGAGCATCTTGTGCTCCAGCATCAATGTGTGGCAAAGAAGCTGCCCTGCTGCAGACAGAAAAGCTCTGAAAATGTGTGGCATAGAAGCTGCCCTGCTGCAGACAAAGCATGCAGAGTGTGGTGATGACACAGCAGTGGTTGGATGCATCACAGACTGTGATGAGTCCATTTACAGACAGGAGACAACCTCTGCATCAATGTAAAGAAAACAAAGGCAATGACTGTGGACTTCAGAAGGGGCAGACATGCCCACACCCCCCTACACGGGGGATATGCGGTTGAAGTGGTCTCCATCTACAAATACTTGGGTGTGCACCTCACCTGGAGCACCAACACTTGGAATTTGGTCAGGAAGGCACATCAGCAGCTCTACTTCCTCAGATGGCTGAGGGTCCAGACTCGGGAGATCAGTCCTCACCTCCTTTCACAGATGTGTGGTGGAGAGCATCTTGTGCTCCAGCATCAATGTGTGGCCCTGCTGCAGACAGAAAAGATCTGAAAATGTGTGGCATAGAAGCTGCCCTGCTGCAGACAAAGCATGCAGAGTGTGGTGGAGGCTGCACAGAAGACTACTGGAGTCAGTCTCCCCACCATCACAGACATTTACACCTCCAGATGCAGGAAAAGGGCCTCCTGCATCATGAAGGACCCCACTCACCCAGCACACCCACCCTTTGTTCTGCTTCCCTCAGGCAGGAGACTGTGGAGCATTAAGTGTAGAACAAACAGACTGAGGAACAGCTTCATAGCAGAAGCAGTGAGACTCACAAACTCCACCTAACAAAACAGAGGTTCATGGTCACTTCACACCACAACACTCCTAACTGGACACCTTATCATTCTCCACCAAAATACTCAATCATCAGGTGCACAAATTAATGTCCCTTATCAATGCAATCAGCTCTGCCTCTACTACTCCTTAGCCCCAGAAAAAAAAAAAACAAAAGAAGAAAATCACTAAAAATGCATAAAACCATGTAAACAAGGTGTCTGAACTAAGCTAACAACTGAATTTGCTACTAAAAGTGGGACACGGTCCAGGAAAAGCAGGAAAACAGGATTATGAAACCAAGGTTGAAGTAATGTATTAAAAATCTGATACAACAGAAATAAATACAATCCAATATTCAGTTGATAAAATACTTGAACAACAAAATAAAAAAACCCAAGAGGAATTTGAAGAAAGAATTATAAACATTCTATTTTAATTATAATAGAAACAAAGCTTAGAAGATGAAAATTGATAAATAATGTAAAAGCTACATAACAAGGGTGCAACCTAAAAACTAAAGAGATAATAATAAAGCAATGTACAAAATACTGAAGTATGCAATGTAACAAGTAATAACACATCACTACTGAAAAAACACATAAACCAGCACTCTATAAACTCAGGATAAACTCATAAATTTGTTCTTACTATATAAATGGGACACAGTAGATATTAAGTAAACACATGAAAAAGTACAATATAAACACTAAAACATAAATTAGATAGATAGATTATGTGGCATACCAAAGATGCAAAGAACTGCCTGGAATGGTACCACAAGAAGGCTAATAAGAGGACTAAAAGTAAAAACATGCAAAACATTAACTGCTTAAAAAAGGTACATTGCTAACAAACAGAAACTTGAGACTTATGCAAAAACAGAACAAATATAAAATAAACAGGATGAAAGTTTATTTAGGAAAGAAATAAACTGAAGCAGCTAATATCATAACACTGAACCAAAGTTCCACAAGAAAACCAACCACAATACATTCAAATGAAAACATTTTAATTTTTTAAATCAGTGCAGTCAGTCAGTCATCTCTGGTCCAGACAAACTACAGAAAATAAACACTAAGAACATAAAATAGATTCTAAAAAGGAATGTAACTAGTATTTTAATAAGGAATACAATGCCATTAGCAAAGGCAAAATTTAGATGTCAAAGGAAATGCAAAGCACACATATGGCAAGAGAACCCATGTTCACTTCAAATGGGGAGAAAAAGTCCTAACTAACATCCTAGGATCAAACTGACGAAAAGAAATCTACTGATAAGGCAATAGCAAAACAAATGTATCATAAACCAGAAACAAACACTGGCTTTAAATATGTAGTAAATACAAACAACTGTCAATGATAATAAAACAGAAACAAGAAATAGCACATACAGTTTAAATAAAAACATTAAAATTAAAAGCATTAAAAGTTTAATAGAAATATCTAAAAGTAGCATTCAGGTGCTCTTTTACATTATCATTATGAAATAGAGTTTTACATGTCACATTAACAGGTTTTCAAAGCGGCATTTAAACTGAATATTATTGTATGCACACAAATCTGTGTAATAAGCTCTTCCAGTATGTCATTGCTAGAAATACTGGTTTATACATTTACGAGAAATGCAGATGAAAAGAGCTGGATGCTATACAACTGGAAAGTTCATGTAACAGTATTATGGACTATTATAATGTGTCAAGTTTAATAAACAAGGTCATGATAAATGTGCTTCCTACATCATTTGCAAACAGCTGGTTGTAGTTGTGGCTTAGAAAATGTTTATTTCCTTCAGCATGATCCTTCTTTTTCAATGTGGGATTTACTTCTGTTAGCATGTGTTGTAACATTAGTATATATATATATATATATATATATATATATATATATATATATATATATATATATATATATATATATATACTTTACAAACAGATCTCTAATAACATCACTAGTAGCATTAAATCAAAGATCTACAGAAGATATAGGTAGCTGGCCACACTAATCTCAAATAAAGAACACTGTAAGGCAGTTGTTTAATGGATGAACAAGAGAATCTGGAAAGGGTACAGATGCTGTTGGGAACACTGCCATCTCATTGCAGACTGAAGCCATAAGTATGAAGCATCATAGAGCACTGGTTGACAAACTGTTACATTTTTAACACTTTTACACTTTTACTTTTTGTAAGTTTAGTGCATCAAGAGCTAGATGTTATGTGACCTATCCACAAAGGTCCGAAATAAGATGCAGGCTGGTTTACACCAAATGAGCGTAAAGCTAAGCCTAAATTTTCAATCAAGCCTGCTTCTGTGCTGATCTGCTTAAAGAAAATATAATTAATGTATGTAACAAATACATTTTAGTAGTAGCAAAACATGTCACCATTTAAGCCAAAACTGAAATTTCAAAAAAGAAGCCAGCATCTGCTTCATATGTAGAGTAACATGCACTTAAGTAAGTGCATACTTACAACGTTCAGTGTCTGTACAGACCATGCTGACTCCACAAACAACCTCACTGTGGCAGGAGGGCATGATTGGGAAGAAACCTTAAAGGTAGAGACAGAAAAGCAGATCAGGTAAATGGAAACACCTGCCACCTTTGTATTTCCATTTACCTGATGTGCTCTCCTGTTCCTGCCATTAAATCATAGACTCTGCCCAATCATGCCCATATGCCACATTTTCAAATTATATGATTTGTACTGTAGCCATTGGAACTTGAAAACATTTAGATGCCGTCTTCCACTCATCCCTATATGCGAATGACATTGTAAGCACTTTGCAATTCCAATTTGTGGTGAAGATGGTTGCCTATTGCAGTGCCTTGAAACCCAATGACATCAAAGGCAGGAGGTGATGATCCCTCATAGTGATGGCATTAAGACGACTGTAGTTTATACAAAAATGGAGGGTGCCACCCCTCTTCTTCACAAAAAAGAATCCCGCCCCTGTCAGTTAAGAGGACGGGGGATTAACCCTTGTTCGAAGGACTCCCACAAATAGGTCTCAATGGCATTGCGTTCCGCCAGGTGAAAGCAACCTGCCCCTTGAGGGTGCAGTGCCAGGGAGAAATTGACTGAAGACCTCACCAAGGTCATAGTTGTAACAGGGAATCTTGGAGAGGTCACAGGAGTCTTCAATGCTTGGTTGTCAGAATTCCCTGGGCAGGAAACAAGCCTCCTGGAAACAGGTTTCCTCCCACAGTCCAAAAACATGGATCAAGTCAATTGAGTTCTCCAAATTGCCCCATATAATGTGTGAGTGAGTGTGTGCCCAGCGATGGATTGGCGCCCTGTCCTGGGTGTATCTGCCCAGCGCCCGAGACGTTATTCCCTGGATGGGCATGGGGAATCCCACCGCGACGTTAATAGGGGATAAAGCGGAAGATAATGGATGGATGGACTTAAACATATTTTTTTTTTTACATAAAAACAAGAGCCACATTAAAGAAACAAAGTTCATTAAAAATTGCTTGCTCATAGAAAAACTAAATAAAATTGCTTTTTTGTTAACTCAGTTTCACATCTTAACAGTTTTTATTTTTATTTATCATTACATTTAACTTCAATTTTTTATTTGTATTTTACATTATATAATAAACCGGGTGGCAAGGTTTCTTTGTGGTCAGCATGTTGGCATCTCAGCGCTAGGGATTCCTGGTTTGAATCACAATCTGGGTGGAGTTTCCATGTTCTCCCCATGTCCGCATGGTTAAGACTAGAACGTTTCAAAACAATACTGACAGGAGACGTAATCTACAACTTCTGAACAGTATTGTCACTAGGGAGGGTCACAAAATAATAATAAATGATAACAAAAAATTATATTATTTATATGTAAACAAATTGTTAATTAAGGACTTCATTCACCTAATACATCAAATGTGTAAAGATGTGAAATAATAAGTGAAACAAATCTTAAAAACTAATGTAAACATTTAAAATGTCTTTAATTCTGGAATCAAACAACAGAATCTAATGTATTCCATGTTTAAGGCCAGAAGTAGATAGAAAATGTTTACATTTTAGTCATAGCCATGATTTCTTTTATTTTGTGTATTATTCCTGTTCTGTTCAGTATTGTCATGCACAAGTCTGATTTGGTCTGTTTTTTATTTTATAACATGTAATTTCTTGCATGATATTTGCCATTTGTAATGCATCCTTACCGCTCTCCCAGGCAGACATAAAAAGTAATGAGTGTGCCGTGACCATGCTGCAATAGGGAAAACCTCTTAGGCGCAGGATATGAGTTGGTGTGTTTTGAGCTCTCACAAGCCTCCAGAACAGCCTGCAGCCAGCAGACTGTTGATAATTAATCAAAGTGAATACAGACAGAGACCTCCGCTTTCATTGGCTCTCCCCTGCCAAGCCTATTCGCCAAGAACGGAAATGCAAGGCAGGCATTTTAAACTGAAATAACCTGCTGCTTTACCAGCAGCAGTAGTTAAGTGTTATACATTGCATAATTGCTTGCTTGGAGCAGTGAATGAAAATTTGAAATGAAATAAATTAATTAAGTGTGACACAGAATAATTCTCTATAATACAAGTGTTAATGCACAGATGCTTTACTATTTTTTAAGGAAAGTATCTGACTGCTTCCAAGCATTTCCCCTCAATTTTATCATTATTATTTTCCCCTTTTACATAACTGGCAAACAAATGGGTACTTCAGTTTACTCCAAAAACATTGGATCAAGGTAAAAGGGCTGCTCTAAATTGACCCTATCTAAATTGCCTCGATATAGTGTTTGTGTGAGTGTATGCCCAGTCATGGATTGGCGCCCTGTCCTGCATGTATCTGCCCAGCACCCAAAACATTCTTTCCAGGATGAACATTGGAACCCCCGCCCACGATTGTAGACTCAATTATAGGATTAAGCTGAAGGTAACAAGATGAGATGAATTTTAAAAGGACAAAGGCTTAATGGGGGACTTATTATCTTTGTGCAGCTTGTTAAGATAATATAGATAATAATGAAGCATGCCTTAATACAGTCACTATAGTTTGTGTTATTCAATCAACAAACACTAATACAATTTGTAGGCCTTTAAGATAATGTTTCAGAAAGGGTTTAAAAAAGGAATTTAAGATGAGATTGCTACCCAAGCCCTTCTGGCCAGCTTGACAGAACTCTATGAGTTCTGCATCTGGCTGAACACCCATTTATGACAACAGGTCCGACCACAAGCAGCTTATTATAGGGGTCAAGCGTCTTGCCCTTGTAGGTCAATAACCCTCAGTGATGTGCACTTCTGCTAATGAAGGGGAAACCATGCAGTTATGGGGAACTCCCTTTGTGGGGAACATCCCTTTATCCTTTGTGGGGCTTCCATGCTACTGAGAAATGCTATTTGGAGAGGTATTTAGCAAGACCAGGGCCCAGGTACGTTACCAGAAGCAGCCCCATGAATGGAGGCCTATGTTTTTATTAGACTGGCACCTTTGCCTGGTCTCTTATGGCATCTTGACAATGGATTCCACAAAAATCCAGGCAGTGGCCACGTTCGCCTCTCTGCACTAGTGATCCAGATCCACCCTATCTGGATGGAGTTCCCATGTTCTCCCCTCCTCCCACAGTACAAAAACATGGATTCAAGGTAAATTGAATGCTCTAAATAGACCCATGTAGTGTGTGTTTGTGTGTGTGTGCCTGTGTGAGTGAGTGTGTGCCTAGCTATAGATTGGCGCCCTGTCCTGGGTGTATCTGCTGAGTACTGGAAAAAAATTTTTGCACAAAAAGGATGATTTCAAAGATGCACAGACCAAGTTTACCAATTTGAGATAAAACTGCAATTTAAAAATAATGTAATGATTTTAGAAAAATGTTCCTTAATATAAATCCATTTACAGTTTATAATATTACCCAAAGATTCAGAAAATTTGTAGAAATCAGGAGTAATCGCCGGTCCTTTAGGTGGCACAGCATTAAAAACAGGCATGTTTTAAAAACTGTCTGTGAACCCAATTTGCTGTGTAATCCATAAATCCAAGTTAAAGTCGTTTGCAAAAAAAAAGAAAAATCCAAATACACTGATATCAAAATTACAATAAGAATCAGAATACTTTATTAATCCCTGGGGGGAAGCTGCAGTTTGCACAGATGATCCATTAGTCATGTTTATATATATACAAAAGGGGAAATAAAAAAATTAACAATAAGTGCAGTGTCATGACGTCCCAAGCCCAGAGATTAGGCCAAATCTCGTGTTGAGAAAAAAGGTGCCGTATTGAGCAGTTTTGTTTCACAACAAATGAGAGAAAACTAAATCCATCTTCTGAAAACGAAAAAACAAACACCGGCGCACCGGCCTACCAGGTAGTAGGCCTCAGGATCCATGGGGCGTCGGGACGCTGAGCCGCAGGGTGCAGCAGGTGAGTTTCCGGAGGCTAGGGCTAGAAAACATTGACAAGGATGAAGATAGACTCATACAGAGTAGTGTGCTAACTGTGACGATCCAACGTGCTGAATCCCCGTACCTGCACACCTTAAATAGAGGCATCAATTAAAACGCAGGTGAAATCCCATGCCCCCCTTCCAGTGAGAGGCGTGGTGATCGCGTGCTTGTATGTCAAGCTTGTATGTCTTACTCCCCCCCCCCCAAGACCCGTAGGGTGAACGAGCCGAGACAAAGGAAAAAAGCGTCTGTACTTACCCCGGCGCGGCCGGCGACCCCTTGGTCTGCGGGCAGGGCGGTCTGGATGAGCTGAATGGAAATCTGCAATGAGCTGGGGGTCTAAAATGTCATTGGCCCCTACCCAACTGCGCTCCTCAGGGCCAAAACCCTCCCAGTCCACCAAATACTGTAATTTGCCACCCACCTGTCTGGAATTCAGTAATTTAGCCACTCTGTAGACCTCGGGCACCCCTCGGGCTGAACTAGTACCAGAGGCTTCTGCCCACTCGTTGTCCAGCGGTTCCGACACGAACAGCTTAAGGAGGGAGGTATGGATGACGGGATGAACTCTCCAAGCCGGGGGGAGATCTAAATGGTATGTGACTTCATTCATGCGATCGAGTATGCGGTAAGGGCCAACATACTTCAGCAAAAAGTCCAAAGGAGCGAAATGTGCCCAACTTTTCAAAAAATTACCTCCAAACTGCGGAGGTAAACTGCGGACCGCGATCTGACGAAATGTCCTCAGGAATGCCAAACGCAGTGAAGATATAGCGTAAGATTAGTTCGGCCGTATAGAACGCTGATGGAAGGCCGTGATCACGGATCATGGTGTGGTGGTACCAATTAGCTAGTGCCTCCATTCTTCCAGAGCTAATTTCACAGCTAGCAGCTCCCGATCCCTAATGGCATAATTGCGCTCTGCCGCCAAGAGTTTGCACGAGAAAAAGGCAACTGGTCGAAGGCGGGATTGGCTCCCAGTGGGTTGGGACAGTACCGCCCCGACCCCGTGTGACGACGCATCTACCTCCACCACAAACGATTTCTCAGGATCTGGAAACGCCAATACCGGTGCCAAGGAAAAGCTGTGCTTGAGGCCAGCGAAATCCCGGTCTGCCTCGGGTGTCCAGACTAACTTTTTGGGTCGGCCCTTAAGCAGCGATGTGATGGCCAGTACAACTGAACTAAAAGACCGAATGAATTTGCGGTAAAAATTAGCAAAACCCAAAAAGCGCTGTACCTCCCGAACGGTGGTGGGGACTGGCCAATCTAAAATAGCCCGGACTTTCCCCATGTCCATGGCCATGGCCCCGCTGATAGGTCAAATCCCAAAAAGGAGATTCTTTCCCGAAAAAATTCACATTTTTCAGCCTTAATAAACAGCTGGTGCTCCAGCACTCGGCTCAACACAGTGCGTACATGACGGCGGTGGGTGTCCTGATCGACCGAATAGATAAGGATATCATCTATGTAAACAATTACGAACTCCAATTAACAAGATAAAGATCACAGTCAAAAAGGAAGGTGCTGCATGTCTCTGAGAACCCCTCATATCGCTCCGGCTCAGTGAGGTGTAAGGAGTGGGGAGAGCCAGATCCGAGGCTCGGCGGTGGTACGGGAGCAGACACGCTCGCTGGGGCTTGGATCTGGAGAGACTGCATAGCGCGTTCCTGGGAATCCTGGCGAGAAAGAATGGCGTGCATGGTGGTAGACATGCCCAGGAATTCCTGATGGAGTTCACCCAGTCTATGTCCCAGTTCCAGCAAGAGTGCCTCGGGGGTGCCCGGAATGGTATGCGTGGGGTTGGATTTTGTCATGATGTCCCGAGCCCAGAGATCAGGCCAAATGTCGTGTTGAGTAAAAAGGTGCTTTATTGAGCAGTTTCGTTTCGCAACAAATGAGAGAAAACGAAATCCATCTTCTGAAAACGGAAAAACAAACACCGGTGCGTCGCCGGGCGGAAAACCAGGTAGTAGGCCTCAGGATCCGTGGGGTGTCGGGACGCTGAGCCGTGGGGTGCAGCAGGTGGGTTTGCGGACCAGCTGCGAGAGCGTAGCGGGACGAAGACTTCGACAAAAGGCTAAGGCTAGAAAACAGTGACAAGGATGAAGATTCAAGACTCATACAGAGTAGCATGCCAACTGTGACGATCCAACACGCCGAATCCCTGTAAATTAGGTGTCAATTAAAACGCAGGTGAAATCCCACGCCCCCTTTCCAGTGAGAGGCGTGGAGAGCTTCTAGACGAGAGAGCGTCATGTCTTACATGCAGCAAAATTAAACTAAAAGTACTAAAAGTATACAATTAATTAAAAGTAATGTGTCATAATAAAAGTAAGTTTGAATAATCATCATGATTACTTTTACTTATTACTTATTGCACATAAAGTTGTTTTACTGGGTGAGGAGTTAAACAGACTGATTATATAGTGACAGACTGATATATAGAGATATGTTCTATGTATATATAATATACGTTTATGAAAATCATTGCATTTTGTTTTCATTTACGTTTAACAGTGTCCCAAAAGTGGGACTTTTTTTAAAAAAAACAAAGCATCGAAAGAAAATCTGTGCAGACACTGGGAAAAAACTAAGGCTAAGGATAACTGACAACATAGATGATAACAAATAGTGTGTAGCTAAATAAACAGCACAAATCAGAGCTAACACAAGGATGAAGTTAAAAAAGGGCGGTAATCCATCCTGTGAGCTGCCGCGCACCGTCTGCGAGCCGCCCAGCGCCACCAGTTTTCTGCTCGTCGTCGCCCGCGAATCTCTACGCGAGCCTCTCCGCACCAATAGCAATCCACTCAGTGCCACCAGCGTGCTGCCCCCTGATCCGTGCTGTGTCGCCAGCGATCCGCGCCGCGCCTCCTGCACGCCTGGCAGGGGTCGGCCGATCGTTTCAGGCTATGGGTCCCGTGTTGCGTTGCTCGCGTCCCGTCCCAAGCCGTCCGTGATCCGCTCGGGTTGCGTACGGTGCTCGGGTCCAGCCTCGGTGTGCCCCGCCTTGGTGGACCAGGACTTGATGTTGTGTGGTGTTGCCGTGGTACTGGTCCTTTCTTTGTGTGTCCAGGAGGCGGAGAGGAAGCAGGCTGGGAAAGAGAGCTAGGTGTCCAGCGTAGCACCGGGGTTTCAGTCCAGTAGTCCAATGGGGAAGCAGTGGTCGTCCAAGATCCCCGCTCAGGAGCAGTCACCCTCAAAAGGTCTCGCCGCCTTAGCGCCCTCAAAAGGCCTCGGCGCCTTTGCGACCTTAATAAGCCTCGTCGCTTTCGAGCCCTCAAAAGGCTTCGCCGCCTCCACGCCCTCAAGAGGCCTCACCATCTTTGCGACCTAAAAAAGCCTAGTCGCTTTAGCGCCCTCAAGAGGCCTCACCGTCTTCGCGACCTAAAAAAGCCTCGTCGCTTTAGCGCCCTTAAGAGGCCTCACCGTCTTCGCGATCTAAAAAAGCCTCGTCGCTTTAGTGCCCTCAAAAGGCCTCACCGCCTTCGCGACCATAAAGAGCCTCGTCGCTTTAGCACCCTCAGAAGGCCACGCTGCCTTCGTACCTTCAAAGGGGCCTCGCCGCCTTCGCGCCCTCAACAGGCCTCGTCGCCGTCGCGTCTTCATATGGTCCTGGAGGGAACCGGACCCCCTTTGTTTTTTTTCCTTTTTTTCCCCCGGGTGGCCATACACTCCTGGTTGTTTTGGGGGGGCAATATGTCAGGGTTGGGAGTGCTAGGCCACTCCCCCCTGATTTCTGGCTTCGGGGTTGGCCATTCGAGGTTTCCATAGGTAGGGCCCATCCCCGAGACCTGGGATTGGGTCCTACCTAGTCACATGCGGCCTGCTGACTACACTTAAGGCGCGCATGCTTCCTGAGTCAGCAGGCCAGCATTACTATTGTTACGGGTGGTTGTATGTGTGCTACGTTTTCAGGGTTTCTCGGTAGCGTTTCGGTTCGGTCTGTTTGTTTTGTTTATGTTTTATTTGTCTGCATGTTTCGCCCGTGCTTTGGCTTTTCAGTTCCCTTATTTCTACAATAAAACTCTCGTTTGCTTACCTGGTCGCCTGGCTCGCTCTTTCGCTCCGCGATTACCTCACCCTGCGCAGGGAAGCGCAGCATCTCCGTTGGTCGGACGGCGCTTTTGTGACAGAAAGTTTCTCCAATTAAAGCCTACTCTTTTTACAACAGAGCATCATTGAGGCCCGTGGCAGGGACTGAGGATGATAACCGATAACGTGGATGGGAAGTTTGGACTTATCTCTGGTGAGCTAAACACTTATTATGCTCGCTTCGATGCTGCAGCCCACATCACATAGAGAACGGAGTCCCCTCACCATCACATAGAGACATGTACAAGGCGTGTTTAAAAGAGTGAATTCCAGGAAGGCAGCAGGATCTGACAGAATCTGTGAATCCAAACCACTCCACAGAAGATGCCATCACCCACCATCACCACAAATCACTCATCTGGATGCTGGGAGGGTTAATGTTTATAAAATGCTGTTTGTGGACTACAACTGAGAATTTAACACTATTATTTGCTCCAAAATCACCAGGAAGTTGGAAGATCTGGGCCTTTACCCAACCATCTGTGACTGGACCTTCAACTTCCTGACCAACAGATCACAAGCAGTTCAGGTCTGAAAGCACCCACCCTCATCATCAGCACTGGAGCCTCTTAAGACTGCCTCCTAAGCCTTCTGCTGTAGTTGCTGTATACACACAACTGCGTGGCCACTTTCAGCTCAACAAGCATGATTAAGTTTGCAAATGACACCGTTGTGGTGGGCTTGATTTCCTGTCACGAAGAGAAGGCCTACCTGGAGGAGATTAAAGTCCTGCTGAACTGGTGCCAGGACAACAATCTCCACATCAACGGCAAAACTAAGGAGTGGACTTCAGTAAGAGACAGGAGCTATAACCTTGTCCTTATCAATGGAATGGTCGTAGAAATAGTGGAAAGTTTTAAAAATCTGAGAGTTAACATTTTACAGGATTTGTCATGCCTTGAACAGGGACACAGGGGGGTCGCTTTCATTCATTCAGTCACACACTAATACACCTCAGACAAATTAGCATGTCTCTGTTTATATTGCTATGCACCCTAAGTTTAATTCCTCATGTCATTTTTTTATTGCACAACTGCACATAATTTAGCTTGCTTAAATATTTTATTCTATATTTCCATTATTCCAATTTTGCACATCTTTTAATTCTTGTACATAATAGTTTATTTTATTTTCATTTAATTACTCTGCAATCTTATTGTAAATGTACAATACAGTTTTAAACGTTTTTTTAACAAAATTTTTTAGTTAGCAGAACTGTAGTTTAAAACATTTTACTGCAAGCTATACTACGTAGTATCACTGTGTGTGTGTGACAAATCCAATATTGGATTTGATTGATTTGATTTAAATGCTGTTGAACAAAATCCTATTTCTAAGACAATGGTTCAGCATCTACTTTACTCTGATCCAAACTTTTAGTTGTTTTGACCCACCTGCACCTCCTTCATTTCCGTATAAGAGTATTCAATGCCAACAAGGAGGCAGCAGGACTCTCTGTGAACCAGGCAGATTTCTGGAAAAATCATGCAGTATGTTGATCAGAGTATCAAGCACACCTTTGGTGCATTACAACACCATGGACCCTGGGTGTATTGCACTCATAACAGCTGTCATTCCTGTCGGCATGTTTCCGGGAAATAACACAGGACTTTCTGAATACTCTCGAAAATAGAATATCCCAATAGAATCCAGAACATAAAGATGGTGATATAGACACTTGTGAAATGTTCCTGTTTTTCTGGCTCATTGTCTATCTTTTTTAGACAGTAAGGAAAATAACATTTAATCTCTCTTGTCTGCACTGCAAAGCTGGGCAAATAGGGAACTGTCATCTGGAACTTTAATGCTCCAGCTCCACAGAATTGCAACCTGTTTCTTAAAGTTTTAAAAACACCTTTAATTACTCTCACCAGGGCAGTAGCTGTGTCGTAATACTTTGGTCTTTCCTACTCTAAATCCTTGAGGCAGTTTTGAGAAAGTCTGTTCTTCTTGTTCAAGTTCAAGTAATTTATTTATATAGCGCTTTTTACAACAGTACATTTTCACAAAGCAGCTTTACACAGTTAAAAGCCTTTAAACCCTCTAAGAGCAAGCCATTTTCTGTGCAGCCATGTGCAGATGGTCGAGATAAACAAAATGCAGACACTAGCAGTATTTTAAATTTTTTATTTTATTTTTTACAGGACATACAACAACCGGGCACAGGCAAAACAATATTTGGTAATTGGGCAAAAGGTCAGAACCAGTAGGGCAAGATTGACATTGCCCGATTGTATCTGATTGCAGTGAATCACATATTTAATATGGTCCTAAAAATACGGTGTGCAGCTGGAAGTGATCATGGAGACTGGATAGTAAAAAACATGACCGTCACTATTCCCTCCCTGTGGCAGCAGCTGGAAATCTTCTGCTGTGTGCTCTGTAGAGTCCATTCAGGCAAGAGGCAGTGCAAGGGGATCCCTGGAGACACCTGCGAGGCTAGAGTGGGGAGTGAAAATCTGAGTAACAAAGGGAGAAAGGGAGTAAGATAGCAGGCTCTCCGTTTTTTTTTAAATAATAAGGTACTAGAAGGTCTGAAAAGTTGCTAAATATAGCAAAAAAGTTGCAAGTGCAACACTAATTGGCACTGTTACCATTTGTGAAACAGTTCCTTGTTAGCTGATCACCAACACATGCTTTAACCAGTAGGATCATCAAAAATGCAGTCCCGATAAAGGCTAAATGGTAAAAGCGCGACAATCTCACACCCTCTGAAATGAAAGGGCTTAAAACGTAGGGCCTAGTGACCACTTGCATAGATAATGTCATCCTCTTGATAAAAATTAAATTCTTTATCTCTGGAACTTTGTCTCAACCATAGCCTATTATGGTAATCTTCTTTACCTTGGCTTCCTCTCATTGCCAAACACACTGTATCCTTTACCCTCAGGTAATTCTAGGATAAGTACCCACTTATCTAACAGATTCGAAACTACCACACCAAATATAAACTAAATGTTCTGATTTGGCATATTATTTAGCATTCAGCACCATTTAACTATCTTCCTTTTTTCTTTATCATTATGAGCTAGAAGACCATGTCAAATTACTATGTTAACCCTTTTCCTCTGTATGTGGCTAAAATCGAGGCCAAATGTGAGAATACCTCTAAATATGAAGCTCTAGATGTTTATTCCATTGTTTAAAACAACATTTTTTAAATTAAAACAGTAAATTGACTTCTGTGGACTAAACAAGTTGGCACAGCTTTGTGCATTATTATAATGCAAATTTTATTTGTGCTGCACTTACAATTAAGTGCATATTTGAATTGTTTTGTTGCTATAGTGCATCATTACAAATATATAGTGATGCCCTTTGTCTTCACTAATGCAAAGAACGCCTTAAAATTTTTTTGTCAATGACGTTTCGTTTATAATAACGATAATCTTCTATTTGAACTTTCCACTCATTGGCAAACAGAGATTGACTAGTTAAATTGGAGCATGAATCCTGAAGTAAAGCGACTAGGAATGCTAGAACTAGCAATGTTAAGAAATGACATATAGCACTACAAGTTAATGGAGAAAATAACAAAAAATAGTGAGACACAACCGCAACTGCTAGCTCGAAATAAAGGACAAAGTTACCAAAGTAAATGATGCCCAAAACCTTAAATAATCGAAAAATTCTAAAAATATAAAAAAATAGACAAAGAATAGCATGATAGCCCGGGGTCCCCATTTGTCATCTCCTCTCTTCGTCGTCTGTTCCCCCTAGGTCACTCTTTTTCTTTTTTTTTTTTTTTTTTTTTGGGGGGGGGGGTCAATTAAACCTAGGCAATTAAACAATACACACCAGTTACAGCATGCCTTTATAAGAGTTCACAGAAATGTAACATTTAAAGAAACTAATAAGCATACATTTATTTTTCATTAGGCTTGCATTAGTGCCTATATATTGGCAGCTTACATATCTGGAAAGGCAACAGCATAGTCTCCCCGGCGGCTGAGCCAGCCATAGTCTACCTGGCATCCGAACCCGCCATAGTCTCCCCGGTGTCCGAGGCCACCGTAGTCACGTCGCATCGGTCGAGTCTATAAACAGCTTCAATGACGCCTCTCACCCAGAAAAGGCCACAGCACCTTCACACTCTCAAAAGGCCCCCGCTCCACCACCTTTACACCCTCAAAAGGTCCCTGCTCCGCATCCTTCGTGCCCTCAAAAGGCCGCCGCTCCACCGCCTTCGCTCTTTCAAAAGGCCGCCGCTCCGCCGCCTTTGCACCCTTAAAAGGCTGCCAACTTCGCACCCTCAAAAGGCTGCCGCCTTTGTTCCCTCAAAATGCTGCCGCTCCAATGACTATATAAGAATATTTCATCTAGCCAATCAGAAACAACATACTGTGTATATCAAAACAGCATGGCTTTACAGTAGAAGAGTCTGTTGGGTTAACTGGCCAACTGTAGCACACACCTTTAACTATGATGAATGAGTGCATGATGAAAAGAAAAATCTGGCCCAGCACGGTTAAGCAGCTAAAATACTGCAACATATAAGAATGGACAATATTCCTCTACATATTCCTAAGTCTCTAGGATTTATTAAAACTGATTCTCTTACCTGCGCCTCCTGGATCTATTCTGCACTACGGCACTTGTTTTTTTGCTACAGCAGTTACGTGCCTGACAGAATGTTGGTCTCTAATGAATTTGGATCCAGAAGCGAGTTGCAGTAAGTTTTTTCTTTCTTTTCATTCCTCCTGCATCCGACGCGCTACTTAGCCCCGTCTCCTAGCCTATTTTGTCTAGCAGGGTTTTCGACCCCCATGAACTGAGCCTCTTTGACTCCACGGCCGCGTTGAGTCACTAGGTTCCTGGGTTCGGCGAGTCGGCTCCTCTGAGTGTATAGCTGCTGGGGGTGTTTTGCCCTGTAGTTTCTGTTTATTTTCTGTGGTAGGCATGTCTAAACCATGGTGGTGGTACGAGGAACTCGCGCCATGAGATGAATCGGAATACTGGCATTCTGAGGAGAGTATCGACTCTTGTGTCGACACAGATGATGATGAATCATTCGATTTCTTTCTCTCGGGACACATTCTTCTTCCCCACATCCTGCTAAATTCCCCTGATCTCTGGCCCAATTCCTGCTCCACCTCCCAAAACCCTCTCCTTATGCCAGTCTCTCTTCTGAAAAACTCTGTTTGTGTTCTGTTTCCTCAGAAGGCTTTCGCTCTCTCAAAAGGCTGCTGCTCCTTCGGGCCTTAAAAGACCGCCACTCCGTTGCCTTTGTGTTCACTCGTGGTCCCCTACCATCCATGGGACCACCGGTACTCTGTTCAGCCCAGGGGCATCGTTGGACCTGGGCTTTTGGGGATATAGCCCCGATTGTTTTGTCAGTAGCCCTGGATATATGAGAGCAGCTTTCTCTGGCCGCCTCTTCTCCAGCAGCAGGACCGAATGATTCTAAGCTCTGTGTGTATATTTGAGGGACACAGATTTTTTTCACCAGTATGGGGAGTAAAGTTACTGTAATAACTGCTTTCATAAACCATCAGAATTTTTCTGAAGGCGCAAAATGTCGCAATGTTACGGTATTTCAAAGCAAAACCTAAAATTGTCTCATCTGCCACTGACTCGTAAAACAAATTCATGTTTTTCTGCCGAAGCTCAGGTTCGTTTATTAAAAAATTTGTGGTTCCTATCCACATTCCAGTGTACCACATTAATGAAACAAGTGGGAGGTAGAATGGGGCGGAGACAATTGGGGTCCGGTGTAACATCCTCATATAGGCGTGATAGCGCAACCGCGGCGGCATTGGAGCTACCTGGTCTGTACGAGATGACAAAATTAAAACAGTTTAAGAACAATGACCAGCGCGCCTGAGGTACATTTAACTGACGGGCCCCTTTTAAATACTGTAGATTTTTATGGTCCGCGATCACGGAAAACGGTGTGGCGGTGCCAATGAGCCAAGTGCCTCCATTCCTCAAGGGCTAATTTCACAGCTAACAGCTCCCGATCCCCAATGGCATAATTGCGTTCGGCCGCCGAGAGTTTGCGCGAGAAAAAAGCAACTGGTCGAAGCAGAGATCGGCTACCAGTGTGTTGGGAAAGTACCACGCTGACCCCGTGTGACACCGGATCCATCTCCACCACAAATGATTTGTCTGGATCTGGAAATGCTAACACCGGGGCAGACGAAAAGTTGTGTTTGAGGCTAGAGAAGGTTGAGGCTTGAGCCCGGTCTGCCTCGGGTGTCCAGATAAAATTTTTGGGTCTGCCCTTCAGCAGCGAAGTAATGGGCAGTACAACGGAAAAATGAACACCGGCGCGTCACTGGGTGGAAAACTCAGGAAGTAGACCTCTGGATCCGTGGGTTGTCGGGACACTGAAACGCGGGGTGCAGCAGGTGAGTGTGCGGAGCAGCTGCGAGCGTGATGAAGACTGAAGGCTAGAGCTAGAAAAAACAGCAGCTTGGATGAAGACAGACTGACTCATACAGAGTAGCATGCTAACTTCGACAATCCAACGCGCCTAACCCAGTACCCGCAAACCTTAAATAGAGGCGTCAATTGGAATGCCAGTGAAATCCTACGCCTCCCTTCCGGTGAGAGGCGTGGTGAACAACAGCTAATAGACACGTGAGACTGAGGTCTTACAAAGCCATGCTGTTTTGATATACACAGTACATTGTTTCTGATTGTCTAGATGAAATATTCAAGGCCTTTCTTAAAATAGTCATTGTCGTAACAAACACGCATGGCACACAAAACAATGCCTGTCTGAAGATGGAACTGAAAACAGAAGCATATAAACATAAACCAGACCATGTGATAAAACAAAAGCAACCAATGAAAATAACAAAATTAAATGTAAAACAGGTGAGGAGTTCCTAGCCCCAGGCCATGCGGGATGACCGTCAGTACCGGTGGGGTATGATGTAGGCCGAAGCAGGGGCGTTTTTAGGGTTTAGAAACATTAGGGGCTTTAGCCCAGATCCCTTATTCCCCTTCTGTCCTCTATAAAAATTGCCCTTTTATGAGTGTATTTATCCATTTTCAAACTGTTGTTACATTCATTTTGTTTGATCATTTATTAGTTATATTGGATAAAATTCAATAACATGAAATATGTCAGCAGTGGATAGCACATTCAGCTATATTTTCCATGAAATGGTAAAATGGCTCAGTTTGAATATCCAAAATATTAATTATGTTCATATGGGAATAAAATATGGGTTTGTGGTGTCATCTATTTTATTTTTTTACACAACATACCAACTTTTTTTGCAATTTGTGTTGTAAAACAATTTCATGCAATTTGATTTATTTGCATCACGTACGCAAAGTACAATACATGTTAACAGCAACAGAATTTGTAAAAAAAAATGTGTTTCAGAGATTTTATTCATATGGTTGATGATGGCTGATTATACTACCTATGGACATGACCTTTAACTAAACCTCTGTCTGTGTAAATCAAATAATAGAGGTGGACAGTTGAAATTGGGTAATTGTGATGCAATAGGACTACTAATGCTCAATAAAAACATATGGAATGCATTTAATTATGGTTTATTTCCAGTTACATTTACACAAGTTGGAGTAGTGAAAAAAAAACGTTACATTTTTTTTCTTGTTTGTTAATTGTTTCTATTTTTATGGCTGAATTATTGTTTTAATATTTTTTATTAATTTGTATTCTTAGAGCATCCCTATCCATGCTTGTATGTCCAGAACTTGTAGGAGAATATAACAAATTCTTAACAGGACAACACATCAGTCTATGCTACTGCAGTGCAAGTGGGTGGACCACAGTTTCAGATATGGTGGAACACTAAAGTATCCAGAAACCCTAACAGAAAACAAGAGAAGTGAGAATTTAATTAAGAATCTGAAGGTTCTTTTAAGGTTCAAAGCAACAGCACTACCTCCTGTGCAAACCTTTTGACCTACTGTTAAATTGATCATATTGATGTCTTTACTGTATATGTTGGATATAGACCACACAATTCACCACGTTTCTCAGATGCCCATTCCCTCCCATTGAATCTATTGAATCATGTCCCCTGGAACCATGCAACACATACACACACATTTTGTGGGTGAAGTAAGGAAACAAGATTGCCAGTACACACACTGGTTGCATCTGTCTTTTTCTGTGCAATTCTTTGTTTGCTTGACATGCTCTGTATAGCTTGTTCTTGGACTCCTCCAAACAAACATCTCCCTAGTCAAAGCAGACTATGATAAATGTTTTCCTATGCAATTTTATTATATAACCCTGAATTGGTTTTCATCTTTTCATTTTTTTATTTTGTTTGCTAGTTTCCCATGGTGCTCTTGCCATATAATTTGTGGTTGTCGTGTTTTACTCAACATTGAAAGTAGTCATGCAATAATGTGCATCTGTCAAGCCATGTTCCAGAACTAAAATGTATTGCTTCCAGAGTTTAGTTTCTACTATCTTATGTTTGTTTAATATAATGTTAACAAATAATGTCCTCGATACGTACAGTATATATGAAATGATATATAGCATTTACCTTTAAACTAAATATGTATGCTGATCAGAGTATCAGTGCTTAACGCATATCAACAACAATAACAGTAGACAGAATATTGCAAAAGCTGTGTTTAAGATATAACATTAGTTGGTGATAGTTGGTGCTTATACTTTTATGTTCAGTTTAGTAAAATAAAATATAAAAAACAAGATTTTCTGTCACTGTCTATATTTTTTCAAAGATGCAGAAGCTCATTTAGTCCATGTTTGGATTGAATCTGCCGGCGTGGATTACATGTGAGTCCCTGAAACCAGTGCAAACCTCTGTGCTCAAAGGAGGAAAATATCCAATGTGTATGAAACATGTAAATTCCTGGTGCTCCTTGCGATAGAAGTCAGTCTTTTAATTTCTAGGAGGAATAAAAAAAAAAAAACACTAACAATTGCTGTACAGACAGCTGGCATGAGCAGTAAATGAAGTGTACAGACTTAAATAATAACCATGAACCAACAGCTTCGCCTTAAATAGAACTGCTAATTGGTGGTAATTAGAATTCAGAAGAAAGGATTGTACACAGAAGGAGACAAAGAAGATGGTGTAACCTCTTTCAGAAAAAAAAAGGAAAACAGGTAGTCTTCGGCGGCGTGGTTGACCCATAGCTTGCTAGCGGGATGGTTTTGATGAGATGTGTGAAAGACAGCTGAGGATCTAGGATGTCTTTGGCCCCAAACTAGCTATGTTCTTTGAGGGTCCGAAACCCTCTTAATCAATCAAGTATTGTAACAAAGATCACCGGAAATTCAATAAGGACAAGACCCTCATTAATGTGTTTTACTACTTGGAACAGACCCTGTTACCTAAGAAAATGTCTGCCTGACCCCATGCAATCTAAGCCAAACACAATCCTCTGGTTAGCATATGTAAGTCTGGAGTCTGCTAAAATAATCACCTACTGTGGTATTAGGTTGTGTGCTTCAACTGCACATCCATTGTATATTAAGCTGCCAACTTCCATCAGATCAGGTGGGTTCCCCCGAAACCCGGCTTCTCATTGAAAAGTGTGTCAATAGCATTAAGAGACCATTTCATTTTTTTGTTTCAAAGAACAGTTGCTAAAAGAGTCGAGAAAAGACGACACAAGACAGAGAAGCCAAGCAGGGTTTTGATAATGGCGAGAGAGACAGACAAAATTTAACCGACTTCCACGAGAGCAAGAGAGAAATGAACTGCTTGTAATTAAATGATGTTAATAAAGCCTGTTTCTGTGCTGGATAACTTCTGTATTTATTCATAATTGTGTCCCTCCGTGTCACAGTGATTCTATTTTAAAGCATTTGTTTTAAAAGTATGTTTTGTAGTTTTAAATGCATTTGAACATAATTAGATTAAAGCAATGAATGTGAATGCAATCCATTATGTAATACATAAAGTATGTAATACATTAAATTGAGTTTAAATTTATTGATTTATATAGTGTTTTTACAACAGTGCTTGTCTCAAAGCAACATTACAATTTTGAACCCAAAAAAGCAAGCCAAAGTAACATCCATCCATCCATTATCTTCCACTTTATCCTCTTCTAGGGTCGTGGGGGGGTTCCCCATTCTCATCCAGGGGAGAACGAGAACAGGCGCTGGGTAGATACACCCAGGACAGGGCGCCAATCTATCGCTGGGCACACACTCACTCACACAGACACACTCTATATGGGGTAATTCCATGTTTTTGGACTGTGGGAGGAAACCGGAGAACCCGGAGGAAACCCACGCGGACACAGGGAGAACATGGAAACGCCACCCACATTGGGATTTGAACCGGGAAAGGTGAACGTGTTAATCACTAAGCCACCGTGACGCCCCGCCAAAGTAACTGTTAGGCACATGTCCGAAAGGGCAAAAATGAAGCACAGTAGCGCAGAAAGGATCCAGGAGGCACAGGTAAGTGAAAGGAGTTTATTCAGAGTCGCGACATAGACTCACGAACCGAACACGCGACCAACCTAAAACTATGCCGGAACGCAGACTAAACGGAAACGGAAGGCTATAAACGAAAACCAGACCATGTGAAAACTGAAAGTAACCAATGAAAACAACAAAGACATTAACTAAATGAAAAAAATTACGAAAATAATCAACAGAAAATGAAAACAGGTGAGGAGTGCTACCTTACAGTAACAGTGACAAGAAAAAACTTTATTATATTATAGTTTAACTTCTGTGAGTAAGCTGGAAGAACGGTCTTGCCAAATTTTAGCTTTCTGCCTACACGGGAAGTTGAATTATTGAACATTCTTCTATTTTTGAACATTCTTCCAGAAACACATTTGTGAGGTCACACTCTGATGTTGGACAAGACCTGGCTATCAGTCTCCGCTCTAATTCATCCCAAAGATGTTCTATCAGGTTAAGGTCAGGACAGGTCTGTGCAGGCCAGTCTTTATGTACCTTGATTTGTGTACTGATACACAGTCATGTTGAAAGAGGAAGGGGTCAGCTTCCTGTTCCCACAAAGTTGGGTGCATGGAATTGTCCAAAATGTCTTGGTGTGCTGAATCATTCTGAACCTTTCACTGGAACTAAGGGACCAAACCCAGCTCCTGAAAAACCCTACTCCATCATCCCCCCTCGACCAAACTTTACACTTGGCACAATGCAGTCAGACAAGTACCATTCTCCTGGCAATCACCAAACCCAGACTCATCCATCAGATTGGCCAGATGCTCTAAAGTCCAGTGGCGGCGTGCTTTACACCACTGCATCTGACGCTTCACCATTCATTTGGTGATCTATGGCTTGGATGCAGCTGCTCGACCATGGAAACCCATCCCATGATGTTTTCTTCGCACTGTTCTTGAGCTAATTTAAGGTCACATGAAGTTTGGAGTTCTGTAGTGATTGACCTCTGTGCGTATGAATCCGCTGACCCCGCTCCGTCAGTTTATGTGGCCTACCACTTCATGGCTGAGTTTCTCTCGTTTCCAAACACTTCCATTTTTTTTTAATAATACAGTTGACAGTTCAGTGTGGAATATCAAGGAGCAAGAAAGTTTCAAGACGGGATTTGATGCCCAGGTGGCATCCTATTACAGTTCCACGCTGAGATTCACTGAGCTCTTAAGAGCAACATATTCTTTCACAAATGTTTGTAAAAACAGTGTGCATGCCTAGGTGCTTGATTTTATACACATGTTGCCATGGAAGTGATTGGAACGCCTGATAATTTGGATGGGTGAGCAAATACTTTTGGCAATATAGTATGTGTATTTAAATATGTATGTGTTCTAGTTTCCAAAGTACACATACATTAATTTACAATACAATTATAGATGAGTCTTAAATAAATCTGCAAAATTGATATAGTCTTTATGCCATAAGACCTGCCAGTTACCATATATGAACTGTTGTGGGTGGAGTTGGGAACCAAATTTACATAAAGAGCATAATGAACAAAAACTGTAAAAATGTATGTGTTCAGAGTGTTTTTGTAAAGCAGGTAAATGGTAGTAAAAGCTCACTGAGCATGCATTGTTCCATTTAACTGAGTCAGTGTTAATATGTTCATATATGGGAATATTAAAGTTATTATATTAAAGAATATTAAAGGAATATCTGAGTTGTTTTTCTCTGCTTTCCAAAAAGCACTTTAAATAGAATTGCTACAATAAGTAATTGACCTGCCCCTAAAAAAACCTAGAACCCAAAGTTAGGTGCAGCAGCTTCTGGACAAAGAAGCAAAGAATGGCAAACACCCTGCCTAGAGCTAAATATGGAACCCAGCAATGCAAGCAGGATGGCACTCTTTACAAGTGCATTGTCTAATAGCAGCTTTACAGTGTTTTAATCCTGAATCTCCAAAAAGCAAGCCGAAGCAACAGTAAACTACCTGGTGTAGTTGGAAGAAACCTAGTAAGGGTGTGAGCAATAAGCATCACGACACACTTCGTAAACATTGTACACTTCAGGTGTAAAAGAGGGGCCTAAGTGTTAAAGGCTTAGCACTGCAATCCTGCCTTAGGTGGGCCCTTATGGAAAACCTTTGCATGATGCCTTGACTTCTGGTAAATAACTTTGGATAGAGGGTCTATGTAAATAATGTTTGTGTAAATAAATAATGTTGTTGTGTGATTCCTGAAACAAATCAAATTTGGATTTTAGTCAAATTATTTATATTAAAAAAATGAATGAATATATTGTTGTCATCTAATTCATGTTTATTTTACATAATCCGGTTGTTGATGTGTCGATGGAATAAAGAGCAGAAATAAAATGTAATCCATGTTAACTGTATTCTTTCATATTCAAATATAATTTCTTTCAGAGCTCTCTCTCTCGGTCTGTATGTTATCACTTTGTTTATCTGTCTAGTGTCTTTCTAGCCTATCATCAGTGGCACAAAGATGCAAACTATCAAATGTAATTTGTGACCCAGAATTTTTACTTCCCCATTCCACAATGCACATAAATCAGTACACTTTTTATGCCTTCTTGGAACACTTTTCAAACTACTGTATACACCCATTTAAAAAAAAAAAAAAGCCAAATGTTGCTCTTGGCAGCTTGCAGATTATCTGTGATTCGGAGCAGTGGTGGTGGGTTTTAGGAGACCAGCATGATTTATTTTTACTGGCAATGTAGCTTAACATTACCTTGGAGAGATATGCTGTTCAAGACTATATATCTTACCCCCTGGCTTGTAGCAAAGAAAGAGAAGAAGGGGCTAGCGGAAAAACATAGAAGCAACCAGGGGAGTTAAGAAGGGGAAAAAGGGCCTTCACTGCTGGGGAGTCAGCCAAAGTACAGGTCTACTTTAATGGCTTCTCTGCTGCATGTGCCTAACCTAGAGTATAGCAGACACCATGTCTCCTGTTCTTACAAAGCTGTTTTGAAGCGTGTTGACTTAAGGCATATGTAAAATTATTCTTTTTTTCACAAACATTTAATACTAAATTTTTTTTTAATTAACCAAGTATTTAAGCCTTTAGACAAATTAAAAGTTGACATGAAGTGGATACTTCTATTGATCTCTAACTTTTATAAACTTGCTATATAAAAGTATTTATTTATTTATTTATTTATGTATTTATGATTTACAATGCGTATTTTGCAGCTTTAAATGCTAATTAGGACAACATTACAATTAATGCAATTTATTTAAAAAAAAAATTATAAACTAATTGACATTAGTTCAGTTACCTGAAGGGTTTCCAATGGTAGTTTTTGAAAGTCTACTTGTATCTTTGTTTAACTGGGAAAGACTTAAAAGACTTGGGAGCAATTTACAAACATCTGAGGTAACATGTTTTTAATTGTTTCAACGTAAAAACTCTTAACATAAAAGATTTACTGTGGGACCATACACCATTCTGGGAAAAGAGACATTTTATTTTTCCTTAGAAAGAAATTACTTTGGTGTAAAAATTTATATAAATCCAAGAGAAATTGTAATTCTATTTGAGAAACTGTGTACAAAAAGTGTCTGCATTCACAATACGACATGGTGATACAACATTAAGTGGCAGCTGGTCCAAAAACCGTCACCATGTCTGTCTATGTTGTTACTGTATAAATGTGCTATTTTTCTTTTTTTTTTTTTTTTTTTTTTTTTTTTTTTTTTTTTTTTTGGGGGGGGGGGGGGGGGGCCTAAAGTGTGGTCCTATAGACTGTGCTCCACACCACCTGTCTTTTCCTTTTTTACCCACTAGCATACAGAATGCACGGCCCCAATAGGTTGTATGGGTCATGTTCATACAAGGTATAGTTGTTTGCTAGGATGTGCACATGTTTTTTTGTGTATTTTTGATAAAAGGTGTGCTGTACAGAAAGGCAAGTTACAAATACCTGTACATTAAACCACTATCAGTTTATGGTTCCAGCTAAAGGACTATGTTGCCACAATCTTGGGGACTAGAGAAAAAATCCCTATAGCCATTGATATTATGTTACAAGAGGAAAGCCATCCATCCATTATCTTCCACTGGATGGGCAGGGGGGTTCCCCATGCCCATCCAGGGGAGAACGTTTCAGGCGCAGGGCAGACACACCCAGGACAGGGCGCCAATCCATCACCGGGCACACACTCACTCACACAGACATGCACACATACACACTCTATATGGGGCAATTTGGATAACTCAATTGACTTGATCCGGGGAACACGGAGGAAACCCACGCAGACATGGGGAGAACATGGAAACTACACCTAGATGGGGATTCGAACCGGGAATCCCTAGCGCTGAGAGGCGAACGTGCTAACCACTAAGCCACCATGCCGCACACAAGGGGAAAGCATTTTATTATTTTATTTTATTAAATAGACTTATTAACTGACTCAAATACTTTAAATTTGGGCTGCTTCTTTTCTACAATTAATATTGAAATGTAGAATTCTGTATAAAACTTTCAGTATATTATGAACAAAAATATAAAAACAACTCTAGAAGGGTGGGTAAGAATGAAGACCAGAGACAGGATTTCACAAGCTGAGGAATGGGCTTTATTAATGCAGAATTTAAACGTACAATTAAAATACACTTATTGGCTGGTTTACTGTATATGCCATGCCCTTGTGTTCCTGAAGCTTGTGGTTGATCTTCCTGCATGGTTGATCTCTCAGCAGAGCAGCGTCGATTAATTTTGTCTAATCAAAGTCCATTGCCGATGGTTCTGCCTACTTTTCTACCCTTTTTCTTTTAAATATTGTTTACAGATTTGTCCAAATCTGTGTTAGTGAGCCCTTTTCTTTGCCTAGATAATCCATCAACCTCACAGGTGTGGCATATTAAGATGCTGATTTGACTCTAAAATGTGCTGTTTTATTACAGAGTACAATGCCACAGATGTCCCAAGTTTTGAGGGAGTGTGCAATTGTCAGGCTGACTGCATGAATGTCCACCAGAGCTGTTGCTCATTAATACATATGTTTCTCTACCATAAACCATCTCCAAAAGCGTTTTAGAGAATTTGGCCTCGCAACTGCAGACCACGTATAACCAGCCCATTTAAGACTGCCTTTTTATTGTGGCCAGCCTAAAGCACACCTGTGCAATAATCATGTTGTCTAAACAACATCTTAATATGCGATACATGTGAGTTGGATCACAGCAGAGGAGAAAAGCTCACACAGATTTAGATATATATGTACACCATGTACTCTAGCTCATAAAGGGCATATACCTTCATTAATAAAGCCACGGCAGGTGTGTTAATTGCTGACAGTGAGTAATGGAATAAATATAATTAAACAAAATGTGATAAATATATAGTAAATGGGATAAAATGAAACCAATTCAAATATTACATGTGGATCCTCAAATCAAGCAAACAGGCTAAATTAGAACCCAACATTGAAAATGAAGGAGAAACTCATGTGACCAAGGAGACATCCAGAAACTATATTACTGTAAAATTGAACACTGTAAAGTACTGATTAAAGGTAATTAATAGTTACTAATAGCTGATTAATAGTCTTGTTGACATTGCTGTCATCAATATCATAAAATATACAGAAATTCTTCATTTATTATGCATTTAGTAGTGGACAATTGTTTAAATCTGGTCCTTTTGGTTAATTTGCTTATTACAAGTCTTAACCTTAAGATAATAAAAGCATGACTTAGTTTCTTTATGGACAGTATGTTTTTAACTTTGAGATGTAAGGATCTAATCAAAGAGTCAGAAAAAATTTACTTTTATAGGAATTATGAAGACAGACACAAACAGGGATGGGAGTAATGGAGTGAAGAAGAAAGAGAATATATCATCTGCAAGGTCTTAGTGTGAAAACAGAATAGCGCCATTGAAACAGTGATGATCACTGTTCTGGAACTGGCAGTGAAATAATGCGGCATTATCAGACTTTGGTCACATTTTTTTGGTCAAGCCATTTTTCATGTGTCATGTGTTAGTGTTAATAGGTCTCAGTGTAAAGGGGTTGTCAAAAGAGGGGGGCACAGTCTGTTCAAAGGCGGCGCTGCGCGGTGCTATGCCGGGGTGAGATGCACGTGGTGCGAAGAAGCGAGCCAGGCAACCAGGTAAGCAACAAAGAGGCGGAACGTGCTGGGAGCTAAACATAACCTAAACCAACAAAAAATAAAACCGAAACGAATACAGACATAGCAAAATCCACCCAAACGTAACATATGCGCTACACGCATGTAACGGAATGCTGGCCTCCAACCCTCGCGAAGTCCAGGAGTCCTCGTCCGGGTAAGCGCAATATATATATTTTTTATCATTCTCCATTGCCGCGTATCCCGTTTCGTCCGTCCACCCCGGCAGTCGGGTCCTTAGCCACTTATCCGGCTGCAGCATTAGCTGCTTAGCATCGGCGCTAGCCCCGCCATTAGCCGCTTTGTTCGGCTGCATATTAACTCGGCGCTAGCCCCACCATTGGCCACTTTGTCCGGCTGCAGCATCGGCTGCATTAACTCGGCGCTATCATTATCCTTATTCCTTATCCGCCCTCCGCATTAACGATGAGAGTTATCGATTGCGTCCCGGAGTATGGGGAGATCATTCTCCCTCTCTCCGTTCCGTGCGGGCTCCCGACACCTTGCAACGGAGTGGCTTTGAAGCCGCTCCCGTACATAGTAGGGTGTGTGGAAAATGTGGGACCAGTGTGGGACCAGTCGGACGAGGAGAGGGTGCGGTTCTACCTCTCCAGACTGCTGGGACCCGCGCGGAGGTGGGCCGAGGACTTAGTGGCCACCGGGGATGTCTGCCTCACTTCGGCCAGCCGGTTCGAGGCGACCTTCCTAGGCAGGTTCGCCCCGTGTTCGGATGCCCGCGCCGTCAGCGAGCACCTGGGTGCTGTCAAGAGACAGCTTCGCAGCATGCGGGTCGGGAATCCGCCCTGCGAGCCGCCGCGCACTGTCAGTGAGCCGCTCGGCTCCACCGGTCACCCGCTCCGCGAGCTGTTCTACGCCACCAGTAATCCGCCTCGCAGATGCCGCTATCAGTGAGCCGCTGCACCAGCCGCTACATGAGCCACTGCACGAGCCGCTGTACGAGCCGCGGCATGAGCCACTGCACGAACCATTCCGTCCTTACGGCCATCCGCTCCGCAAGTGGTTCTACGCCGCTGATAATCCGCCGAGTGCCGCCAGCGTGCCGCTCCGCGCCATGAGCGACCCGCAGTTAGCGAGCACCAGGGCGCGTTAACAAGCAGCTTCGCAGCTTGCAGATTGGGACTCTGTCCTGCAAGCCGCTGCGTGCCGATCGCGAGCTGATGTGAGCAGTCAGCGAGCCACTGCATGAGCCGCCCCGCTACGCCGGCCATCCGCTCCGCGAGTGGTTCTACGCCGCCGGGAATCCGGCGAGCGCCGCTGGCGTGCCACCCTGCGTCGTCGGGAATCCACCTCACAGCCGCCGGTCCGGTGATCCGCCCTGCGAGCCGCCCCGCGCCGTCAGCAAGCTGCTGCGAGCCGTCAGCGACCCACCGTGCGCCGTCTGCAAGCCGCCCCCCCGGTTATTGAGCCGCGTCGTGCCGCTAGTGCGTCACCGCTCGCCATCGGCGATCCCTCACTTGCCACGAGCGTTCCGCCGCTAGCCGTCAGCGTGCCGCTCTGCGGCCCATCCCGCTTCGCCGGTAATCAGCCCCCTAAGCCGCCGCGCGCTGTCAGCGTGCCGCTCTGCGAGCCGCCCCGCTCCGCCGGTAATCCGCCCCGTGAATCGCCGTGCGCCGTCAGCATTCCGCCGCTCGCCACGAGCTTTCCGCCGCTCGCCACGAGTGTTCCGCCACGAGCCACGAGCGTTCCACCGCTAGCCGTCAGCATGGCGCTCAGCAAGCCGCCCCGCTCCGCCGGTAATCCGCCCCGTGCCGCCAGCGATCCGCGCCGCGCCATCTGCACGCCTCGCAGGGTTCGGGGTATCGATTCGGGCTACGGGTTCCGGTCTGCGTCTGTCGCGTCCCGTCCCAAGCCATCCGTGATCCGTTCGGGTTGCGTCTGGTGCTCGGTTGGAATTTATTGAATGTAAAAAGACATGAATTGTATTAATTGAAAGGTTTGGTCAACTTTGGAAAGCTTTTACCATTGTAATGATATTTTTGTAATTTACGATATGTAAATAACTGCTGAATGGCAGAGGGAATGACCAGGTGGGGGTTGAGTGTATAATTTATAGGAATGACCACTTGTCAAATAAGCATGAGAAGGAGTCAGAAAGTCTGGTCGCAGGGTGACTTGTGAAAATATAGATTTAGGGGGCAAGTGTCACGCTGCCCACCTGGGACTTAGATGCGGCTGCGCAAATATAGCGCAGCGCCGCGGCGCTCTAACGCGCAGAAGGGAGCCAGGCACGCAGGTAGAACAAAGAACAGGAATATTTATTACTGGTGCCAAACACCAAACAAACAGGTACATAAAGGACAAGGTGACAATAAACACACAAAGACGCGCACGAAAGACCTAAAACCCCGGAACTAAATACCCTGACCTAACACACCACGTGCACCCAACCACCCAACGAACCCGCGAAGCTAATTAACTCAAAAACCTAACACGAGACAGCTAATTAACAACACAGGAACATAAACACAGAAACCAAAAACACCCACACACAACGGCCGAGGGACGGGTGCCCTAGGCACCCGTTACACTACCCCCGCCCTTACGGTCGCGTAACGCGGGGACGCGACCAAGACACCCCAAAAAAACAGTCCTGGGGGGGGTGGGAGGGGTCGTCCGCCCCTCCTAAGTCGGGCTCGATAGGCGCCCTCCGGTGGACGCCCTCTGCGGGGGAGGCGTGTGACACGTCCATGGGTCCTGTGTCGGGGTGGACGCCCTCTGCGGGCGCGGTGTGGAAGGCGCCTTCCACGGACGCGGAGCTGCGGACGGCCTCCGGCTGCGAGGTCAGGTGGCCGCCCGTGGCGGATCAGGACTGGACCACGCCCTCATGCTGCAGGGTCAGGTGGACGCCCACGGGCGGCGTGGTCCGGAGGACGCCCCCTGGCGGCGTGGCGAGGCGGACGCCCCCTGGCGGCGTGGCGAGGCGGACGCCCCCTGGCGGCGTGGCGAGGCGGACGCCCCCTGGCGGCGTGGCGAGGCGGACGCCCCCTGGCGGCGTGGCAAGGCAGGCGCCCCCTGGCGGCGTGGCGAGGCGGGCGGCCCCTGGCGGCGGGGCGAGGCGGACGCCCCCCTGGCGGGCTTGGCGAGGCGGACGCCCCCTGGCGGCTTGGCGAGGCGGACGCCCCCTGGCGGCGGGGCGTGCGGCGTGCGGCCGGCGTGCGGCCCCTGGACTCGGGCTGGGCGGCGTGCGGCCCCTGCTGCTCGGGCTGGGCGGCGTGCGGCCCCTGGACCTCGGGCTGGGCGGCGTGCGGCCCCTGCTGCTCGGGCTGGGCGGCGTGCGGCCCCTGGACTTCAGGCTGGGCGGCGTGCGGCCCCTGGACCTCGGGCTGGGCGGCGTGCGGCCCCTGCTGCTCGGGCTGGGCGGCGTGACGCCCCCTGGGCCTCGGGATGGGCGGCGTGACGCCCCTGGGCCGCGGGATGGGCGGCGTGACGCCCCTGGGCCGCGGGATGGGCGGCGTGACACCCCTGCTGCTCGGGCTGGGCGGCGTGACGCCCCCTGGGCCTCGGGATGGGCGGCGTGACGCCCCTGGGCCGCGGGATGGGCGGCGTGACGCCCCTGGGCCGCGGGATGGGCGGCGTGACGCCCCTGGGCCGGGGATGGGCGGCGTGACGCCCCTGGGCCGCGGGATGGGCGCGCGCGCTGGCTGGACCTCGGCGGGCACGCAGGCAGGACGGACCTCGGCGGGCACGCACGCTGGGCGGACCTCGGCGGGCACGCAGGCTGCGCGGACCTCGGCGGGCACGCAGGCTGCGCGGACCTCGGCGGGCACGCAGGCTGCGCGGACCTCGGCGGGCACGCACGCTGGGCGGACCTCGGCGGGCACGCAGGCTGCGCGGACCTCGGCGGGCACGCACGCTGGGCGGACCTCGGCGGGCACGCAGGCTGGGCGGACCTCGGCGGGCACGCGCGCTGGCATGACCTCGGCCGGCACCTCCGGCACTCCATCCTGAACACAAAACATGTAGACCCCCACCGCAACGCCCAAACACAAAGAGACAAACATGTCGGACATGGGGATGACAGACTGGTCAGACGACACATAGGAGGACGGGGGACACAACACATAGGAGGACGGGGGACACAACACACTCGCGCACTCAAGCGGCGGCTCCGGTACCGCCCCCTCGCAGCGCGACCCAGACGCGGCACGGACCGGCGCGGTCGCGTCGCGTGACTGCCCCGCAGTCCATGCTTCGCGCTCCGCGGCTGCGCTGTGCGCCCGCTGCGGCTTCAGCCCACGCCGTCGCTGCGCTCTGCGTCTGTGTCTCGCCACCGGGGGTTTAACAAACCGGACTGGACCCTCCGTCCAGAACTCCTCAGTGTTGCGGAGGGTGTGTACGGGCAGAATGTGCCCATACAGGTAAGGTTCGCCCGCCTCGTCATCGGAAATCTGGACAATGTCCAGATTTTCCTCTGCGCAGAGCGCCTCAAACCCGTACCTCCACAACCATTCCTCATCGGAGTCGCTCCACTCCGCCATCACGCTGTTTGAGCCGTTCCCCCGGCTCCGGGAGGGCGGGCTCCGCATCACAACGCACTCGCGGAAACGGCGGAGCGCGCCGCGAGTACGAGGCTATACGGCCCCCCCAAAGAAAAATTTTAAAATAGCCTACCTGGGCTCTGGACTCCCAAAATGATTGGCGCGTCTTTTCTGTCACGCTGCCCACCTGGGACTTAGATGCGGCTGCGCAAATATAGCGCAGCGCCGCGGCGCTCTAACGCGCAGAAGGGAGCCAGGCACGCAGGTAGAACAAAGAACAGGAATATTTATTACTGGTGCCAAACACCAAACAAACAGGTACATAAAGGACAAGGTGACAATAAACACACAAAGACGCGCACGAAAGACCTAAAACCCCGGAACTAAATACCCTGACCTAACACACCACGTGCACCCAACCACCCAACGAACCCGCGAAGCTAATTAACTCCAAAACCTAACACGAGACAGCTAATTAACAACACAGGAACATAAACACAGAAACCAAAAACACCCACACACAACGGCCGAGGGACGGGTGCCCTAGGCACCCGTTACAGCAAGTAACATTTGTTAAAAAGTATTATTGGGACTGGGGCCTCAGAAAATCCCACCATATTTTAAAGGTCCAGTCACACTAACCCAAAGAAGAAGGACAGCCCACCTAAGGGTTATATACTGAAGCTGGATCTTTGAGACCTTAGAGCTCTCTCATCAGTCGTGGTTGCCCGACATTGATGATTTTTCCTGTACACTTGTTTGACTATTCAGTAAAGCGCATTAAATTATTTTGGAACAAAACCGCCGACTTATGACCGTTTATTGGAAAATAACAAATTGGTGACCTCGTCGTGGTATAACAGTTCAGGGAGTCGCGGAGTGGTTTGGATCGCACAATTTGCCATTTCTGTCTGTTGCAAGCTGCACTTTGTTAACACTGATGTGCACATCGATTTGGTTGCAGGAACCTGGTACAGCAAAATCCTGTATATTGATTATTGCTAAATTTAATCTTAAAGTGTGTACAGCACCACAACAGATGTTGAAGGGCACAAATCAGTTTTACTGAATAATTTTTATTACTAAACTACTGTTTGGGGTAGTGGTTTGTTTCTGGTTGGCGAGAATGCAGTATTTGATAACCCAATGTTAACAGTGCTAATCATCGAGCAAAGGTAATTATTGTTTAATTACTGTTTGGGGTAGTGGTCTGTTGCTGGTTGGCGAGAGTCTGTGATTCGATAACCCAACGTTAACAGTGCTGATCATCGAGCAAAGGTAATTCTTTTTATTATGCTGGTAGGGTAGGGAACGCTGAAAACAGAACTGTATTGTCTACGAGGCTTATTGTCTCTGTTAATTAATTTAACCGGACACATAGGAACTGAACAATCACGGTTTCGACGAGGTTCAGACGGAAAGAAAGGGTGTGAACAGGGGAAACCGAGACACCCCTAGTCCTTTAAGTTAGTAAATTTTGGCTCTGGGAGTTCAAGGGACTGAATAGCGGAAAATTCAGTCACTAGTTCAGTTGCTCTGAACTAGGCTTTGCGCCTCTTGCTGAGGTGGGGCGACGCGGGGCGTCCCCAGATCACCCGAAGCCTATATTACGTATATTACGACTAGGACATCGTAACGACAGTGAACAGTGGAGCATTCCATGGTAAAAATCGTCACGGTGATCATTTAGCTTTGCTTTTGCTTTATTTACAAGTGTACAATTGTGTGTGACCGGTCTTGTTTAAATTGCTGTTATATAATGTTATATAAATATATATTCTGTAATTATATGCACCACATAGTCTGATGTGATAAAGACTATGAAACTGCTCAGCAATAGATTTGGTCATAAGACTGAAAGTGATAAAATATATTAAGTATTATTAAAGTAAGAATTATAGAGTCTGAACCAAAAATTTAATATAAAACTGAAGCATTATTAAGTTAAAGTGTACACTAAATAAAAATCAATTAGAAATTTCTATTGCAAAATAGTTTATCCTCTATTAGGGTCGCGGTGGGGTTCCCCATGCCCATCCAGGGGAGAACGTCTCGGGCGCTGGGCAGATACACCCAGGACAGGGCGCCAGTCCATCGCTGGGCACACACTCACACAGACACACTCTATATGGGGCAATTTGGAGAATTCAATTGACTTGATCCATGTTTTTGGACTGTGGGAGGAAACCGGAGAACCCGGAGGAAACCCACGCGGACACGGGGAGAACATGGAAACTCCACCCAGATGGGGATTTGAACCGGGAACCCCTAGCGCTGAGAGGCAAACGTGTGATAACAATCAATTGAGTAAATTACTAAATAAAATAAATAAGTTATGGTAAAAGTTAGTGAGTTAAATATTATTATAATATTAAGTTAAAACAGTGATTTAGAATAAAGTAAAGATAAAAGCAAAATTTCAGCTTAATAATAATGTGTGAAAGACAAAAATGTTTAATGCTTCTGAGTTGATAAATCGTGAACATGTCAAGGCTTGGAGTCACAGTATGCTCTGAAAATACATGATGATGGAGTGTGAGAATTCCAAGCGAAAAGAGAGGGCGTGCTCGGCCAAAGATGGGTGAGGGTCTGTTGATCCCAGATCTACCCAGATCAGAAAGACGCCGACACTATGGAATTAATATGGACAGTATCTTAGGATCAGAGAGCTGTCCATTTCACTGGTCCATCAGTCTGTCTGTCTCTGAGCAACTGTTTAAAAAGCCAGTTTGACTGAACCTGAACTGCTGCAAGCATTAAAATCACGTTACACAGATTAATTAATGGCATTTAGGTTTTAAAACAGTTTAAATAGGTTGAAAGGTAAATAAATAAATAACTTAATACATTTGGTTATTGTAACGGGTGCCTAGGGCACCCGTTTCTCGGCCGTGGGGTTTGTTTGTTTTTGGGTTCTGTGTTTGTGTTCCTGTGTTTAGTTAATTAGCTGTCTCGTGTGGGTGTTTTAGTTAATTAGCTTCGCGGGTTCATTGGGTGTTTTTGTGCACGTGTTGGGATATGTTAAGGTATTTAGTTCCGGAGTTACATGTCATCCGTGCGCGTCTTCGTTTTATGTTACACTTGTCCGTTGTACCTGTGTGTTTGGTGTTTTGAGCACCGTTAATAAAATTCCTTATTCGTTCTACCTGCGTGCCTGGCTCCCTTCTGTGCGTTAGAGCGCCGCGGCTCGGCGCTGTATTGGCGCAGCCGCGTTTAGTTCCAGGTGGACTTGTGTGACAGAAAGACGCGCCAATTCGTTTTTGGAGTCCAGAGCCCAGGTAGGCCTTTTTTTTAATTTTTCTTTGGGGGGGCCGTATAGCCTCGTACTCGCGGCGCGCTCCGCCGTGTCCGCGAGTGCGCCGTTATGCGGAGCCCGCCGTCCCAGAGCCGGGAGTGGCTCAAACAGCGTGGCGGAGTGTAACGACTCCGATGAGGAATGGTTGTGGAGGTACGGGTTTGAGGCGCTCTGCGCAGAGGAAGGTCTGGACCTTGTTCAGATTTCCGATGACGAGGCGGGCGAATCTTACCCGTATGGGCATATTCTGCCCGTACGCACCCTCCGCAACTCTGAGGAGTTCTGGACGGAGGGTCCAGTCCGGTTTGTAAAACCCCGGTGGCGAGATCCAGACGCAGAGCGCGGCGATGGCGTGGAATGAAGCCGCACCATGCGGTGTCTGGGTCGCGCTGCGAGGGGGCGGTACCGGAGCCGCCGCCCGAGTGTGTGAGTGTGTTGTGTCCCCCTTCCTCGTATGTGTCGTATGATCAGTCCGTCTCCCCTATGTCCGATATGTTTGTGTCTATGTGTTTGGGCATTGCGGTGGGAGTTTATGGTTTCTGTGCACAGGGTGGAGAGCCCGAGGTGCCGGCCGAGGTCCGCCCAGCGTGCGTGCCGGCCGAGGTCCGCCCAGCGTGCGTGCCCGCCGAGGTACGCCCAGCGTGCGTGCCCGCCGAGGTCCGCCCAGCGTGCGTGCCCCCCGAGGTCCAGCCAGCATGCGTGCCCGCCGAGGTCCAGCCAGCGTGCGTGCCTATCGAGGTCCTGCCAGCGCGCGAGCCCGTCCCGAGGTCCTGCCGGCGCGCGAGCCCGTCCCGAGGCCAAGGGGCGTCACGCCGAGGTGCAGCCAACGTGCGTGGCCCAGGGGCGTCACGCCGAGGTCCAGCCAGCGTGCGTGCCTACCGAGGTCCTGCCAGCGCGCGAGCCCGTCCCGAGGTCCTGCCGGCGCGCGAGCCCGTCCCGAGGCCCAGGGGCGTCACGCCGCTCGTCCCGAGGCCAAGGGGACCGCGCGCCGTCCAGCCCGAAGTCAAGGGTCCGCGCGCCATCCAGCCCGAAGTCAAGGGGCCTCGCACCGTCCAGCCCGAGCAGCAGGGGCCGCGCGCCGTCCAGCCCGAACAGTGGGGGCCGCACGCCGCCCAGCCCGAGCAGCAGGGGCCGCACGCCACACGCCCCGTCGCCAGGGGGCGTCCGCCTCGCCATGCCACCAGGGGGCGTCCTCCGGACCACGCCGCCCACACCGCGCCCGCAGAGGGCGTCCAGCCCGACACAGAACTTATGGACGTGTCACACGCCTCCCCCGCAGAGGGCGTCCACCGGAGGGCGCCTATCTAGCCCGACTCAGGAGGGGCAGACGACCCCTCCCACCCCCCCAGGACTGTTTTTTTTTGGGGTTGTCTTGGTCGCGTCCCCTCAATACGCGACCATAAGGGCGGGGGTAGTGTAACTCGGCCGTGGGGTTTGTTTTTGGGTTCTGTGTTTGTGTTCCTGTGTTTAGTTAATTAGCTGTCTCGTGTGGGTGTTTTAGTTAATTATCTTTGCGGGTTCATTGGGTGTTTTTGTGCACGTGTTGGGATATGTTAAGGTATTTAGTTCCGGGGTTACATGTCGTCCGTGCGTGTCTTCGTTTTATGTTACACTTGTCTGTTGTACCTGTGTGTTTGGGGTTTTGAGCACTGTTAATAAAATTCCTTATTCGTTCTACCTGCGTGCCTGGCTCCCTTCTGCGCGTTAGAGCGCCGCGGCTCTGCTATGAGGTCACAGGAGTGTAGAGGTAGGGGGTGTGAAGAATTTATTGCTGTTTGAAAAGAAGGCAGTTGTGTGTGGGGTTATGGTTGTTGGATATAGTTTAGAGCTCATTAAAATACTTTTAATTATGAAGGGACTGAGCACCATTCCTGAGAAGGTTTGACTGATAATAATCTAGATTAGACTGGAATGACTTACATTATATAATAAGGATAAAATTATGGATAATATCTATATTTCTTCTACAGCAGCATGAGGAAAAATTTTGCTGATCCATATATAAATGTAATGAAAATGATTAATATTATAACTTTTTTGCAGCATTGTTTTTATAAATTGGTTAATGAAGGTTTTATTTTTTACAGGTCATGCACTGAAGACGGCCTAAATTATCAAATTTTACATTCAACAGGAAAAATACAAGTTTATTAAACGTATATGTGATTGGTATGTTTGTTTTATGTTCTGTTTAAACTTTATTAATCTCATGTTAATTTGCAGATTTTAGTGGACCGAGCTGACAGAGAAGCTTGATCCAGTTAAAATAATAACTTTGCATTTATTGATTTTTCCTAGTATTACAGATTGGCAGAAAACGGAGGACAATCTTGATGATAATTTTTAATGCTTATGTATTGTGTGACTTATCTCTTTTGAATATGATCCACAGGTACTGAATCTGACATCTCCAAAACTCTTCTTGCCAGTAACCCAACTACTTGCCCCCTTGATTCCATCCCATCCCACCTTCTTCAATCCATTGCCTCCTCCATCACACCAGCTCTCACACACATCATTAACTCCTCTCTCACGTCAGGGACTTTTCCAAATTGTTTTAAACAAGCCATAGTCAAACCCCTACTCAAAAAACCTACGCTCAACCCAAATCTGGTCGAGAGCTACAGACCTGTTTCTCTTTTACCTTTCCTGTCTAAAACACTTGAACGGGTGGTATCCACACAGGTCTCCAAATTTCTTAATCAGATTAATCTCCTTGATCCCAATCAGTCCGGTTTTAGATGTGGTCGCTCCACGGAGACAGCATTGCTCTCTGTGATTGACTCACTTAAATCTGCCAAAGCCAAATCTCAATCCTCGGTCCTCATTTTGTTAGACCTTTCTGCAGCTTTTGATTCAGTGAATCATCAGATTCTACTGTCCACTCTAGCTGAATTGGGATTTTCTGATATGACACTTGAATGGTTTCGATCCTATCTCACAGGAAGGACCTTCAAAGTGTCATGGAATGGGGAGATCTCTAACTCTCACCAAGTACGCACTGGTGTGCCTCAGGGCTCTGTACTTGGTCCTCTCCTCTTCTCTCTTTACATGATATCACTGAGCACAGTCATCCAGGCGCATGGTTTCTCTTACCACTGCTATGCTGATGACACTCAACTTCATCTGTCTTTTGCCCCTGATGACACCACCATCTCAAATCGGGTATCTGCCTGCCTCTCCGACATATCTGTCTGGATGAAGGCCCGTCATCTCAAATTAAACTTAGAAAAAACAGAGCTTCTCATTATCCCAGCTAAACCCTCAATCCATCACAACCTGACCTTCCAAATTGATGGCTCCACAATCTCCCCAACTGATTCGGTCCGGAACCTTGGGTTCACAATAGACTCCCACCTTAAATTCTCTGATCATGTTATCAAAACCGCCCGTTCTTGTAGATTCCTTCTTTATAACATAAGGAAGATCAGACCCTTTCTGACTGAACATGCTACCCAACTGCTTGTTCAAGCCCTAGTCTTATCCCGGCTTGATTATTGTAATGCACTACTTGCCGGTATCCCAACTTCCACCATCAGACCTCTTCAACTAATACAAAACTCTGCAGCCCGACTCGTGTTTAACCAGCCCAAGCGAACTCATGTCACTCCATTACTCACTTCCCTCCATTGGCTTCCTGTAGCTGCTCGCATTCAGTACAAGTCGCTGACTCTGGCATACAGAACCATTTCTGGATCTTCCCCCTCTTACCTTCACTCTATCTTTTCAAAATACACTCCGACTCGTTCACTTCGCTCCAGTGATGATTGCCGCCTGGCGATTCCACCTCACCGAGGAGCTAATTCTCATTCTGTGGCGTTCACCACTGCAAAATGGTGGAACGATCTTCCCAACTCTGTCCGTAAGGCAGAATCTCTAAACAGTTTTAAGAAACTACTTAAGACGCATCTATTTACCAAATACCTGTTATAAAAAAAAAAAAAAAAAAAGGGGGGGGGGGGGGTGCGCAGCTTCGAATAACAATCAGGTTTGATGAACTTACAGTATAGTTGGTTTTCTCCATGGCTTCTGAATTGTGGTGTTCTCATTTGTAAGTCGCTTTGGATAAAAGCGTCTGCTAAATGACTAAATGTAATGTAAATGTACTGAAGGGTGGTCCATAGATCATTACTTCAAGGAATATCAACAAGATCACTTTAGATGATAACCTCTTCCAGATTCTTATAACACATTGAATAATTTACTTCTAAGAATAATTACACATGCCAATTGTGTAATTGCGGAGCCGGCGTCTTCTCCATTCCCCGGATGGCCGGCTGACCCTCGTCTCGACCGTCTCTTCCACCTCCAGGAGGATTTGGCGGCCACGATTGGAAAGCTCTCCTCCCAACTTTGGACCTTGTGTGCTGCTCAAGGGAGCGGCGCGTGGGTTTTGTGGAGCGGCGCTTGTGGAGCGGCCGGAGGGTCCGGCGGAGCGCCCCAGGTTCCTAGTGCAGCGGCCCGAGGTTCCGGCGGAGCGGCCCGAGGTTCCGGCGGAGCCGCCCGAGGCTCAGATGAAGGAGCCCGAGGTTCCGGTGGAGCGGCCCGAGGATCCGGTGGAGCGGCCCGAGGTCCCAGTGCAATGGCCCGAGGCTCCGGCGCAGCGGCCCGAGTTCCTAGTTCAACGGCCTGAGGTTCCAGTAGATCGGCACGAGGTTCCAGTGAACTTGTTGCCCCCTGCTCCATGCCAGTTGCCCCTTGCTCCATGCCAGTTGCCCCCTGCTCCATGTCAGTTGCCCCCCTGCTCCATGTCAGTTGCCCCCTGCTCCATGTCAGTTGCCCCCTGCTCCAGGTCAGTTGCCCCCTGCTCCATGTCAGTTGCCCCCTGCTCCATGTCAGTTGCCCCCTGCTCCATGTCAGTTGCCCCCTGCTCCATATCAGTTGCCCCCTGCTCCATGTCAGTTGCCCCCTGCTCCAGGTCAGTTGCCCCCTGCTCCAGGTCAGTTGCCCCCTGCTCTGAACCAGTTGCCCCGTGCTCTGCACCAGTTGCCCCCTGCTCCGAACCAGTTGCCCCCTGCTCCGAACCAGTTGCCCCCTGCTCCGAGTCTATTGCCCTTTGTAGTCCCTCCAGCACCAGAGCCAGGTCGTCCTGAATCGGCGTCCTCGCCGTCTCCGCGCCCTGGCACCTGGATTTGGGCCCCACGGACTTCTAAGCGTCTTGGGACTGTCAGCACGCACCTCGGCCCCCCTTATACACCCCAGGTACTGTCCGTCAGCCCACAGGGTCCGGGGCCCCCTAGTGCTCTATCCCTGAGCATTTCCTCGGCAGGCTCCCCTACAAGACTTTTTAGGGTGCCAGGAGGCACCCGTTGAGGGGGGGGTATCTGTCATGGTCGGTCATTGAGGGGCGGTGCCTCCAGGGGTATTTAGTCTGCACATTATGTATGCCTTGTCTCTGTCCACGTATAGTTATGCCTAGTTATGTTCACGTGTTGGTTTAGTGTCATGTATTGCCTTGTCAGTGTTATCTGTTTGTATTCTTAGTTTTGCTTAGTTATGTTCACGTGTTGGGTTTAGTGTCTTGTATACCTCATCAGTGTCATCTGTTTGTATTCTTAGTTATGCTTAAAGCCCGAGGTTCTGGTGGAGCGGCCCGAGGATCCGGTGGAGCGGCCCGAGGTCCCAGTGCAACGGCCCGAGGTTCCGGCGGAGCGGCCCGAGGCTCCATGCCAGTTGCCCCCTGCTCCATGTCAGTTGCCCCCTGCTCCATGTCAGTTGCCCCCTGCTCCATGTCAGTTGCCCCCTGCTCCAGGTCAGTTGCCACCTGCTCCATATCAGTTGCCCCCTGCTCCAGGTCAGTTGCCCCCTGCTCCAGGTCAGTTGCCCCCTGCTCCAGGTCAGTTGCCCCCTGCTCTGAACCAGTTGTCCCCTGCTCTGAACCAGTTGCCCCCTGCTCCAAACCAGTTGCCCCCTGCTCCGAACCAGCTGCCCCCTGCTCCGAACCAGTTGCCCCCTGCTCCGAGTCTATTGCCGTCTCCGCGCCCTGAAGGGACCCCTGCATAGCTGTCACGTCCTGAGGCGACCTCGTCTGCACCTCCGTCGCTCCCGGAGGTGGTCTCGTTACCTCGGCACCTGGATTTGGGCCCCACGGACTTCTAAGCGTCTTGGGACTGTCAGCACGCACCTCGGCCCCCTTATACACCCCAGGTACTGTCCGTCAGCCCACAGGGTCCGGGGCCCCCTAGTGCTCTATCCCTCAGCATTTCCTCGGCAGGCTCCCCTACAAGACTTTTTAGGGTGCCAGGAAGGTCCTGGGTCCTGGCACCCGTTGAGGGGGGGGTATCTGTCATGGTCGGTCATGGAGGGGCGGTGCCTCCAGGGGTAGCCCCGCCCCTCATTTAGTCTGCACATTATGTATGCCTTGTCTCTGTCCACGTATAGTTATGCCTAGTTATGTTCACGTGTTGGTTTAGTGTCATGTATTGCCTTGTCAGTGTCATCTGTTTGTATTCTTAGTTTTGCTTAGTTATGTTCGCGTGTTGGGTTTAGTGTCTTGTATACCTCATCAGTGTCATCTGTTTGTATTCTTAGTTATGCTTAGTTGTGTGTGTGTGTGTTTAGAGTATTGTTGTCACGTGTTGTGTTTAGCCTTTGTCATGCTGTGTTATGGTCCTATGTTATGTTTAGTTCTGTCATGCTTTGTTATGGTCACGTGTTTAGTTCTGTCATGTCATGCTTTGTTATTGTCACATGGTCACGGTTTGTTTTGGTCACATGGTGTGGGTTGGTCTCTCTGTTCACGCCCCTGTAATTATGCACACCTGGGTTCCTGATCACTGTTCCCTATTTAAGCAGCTCACTCCCGTCACTCTTATGGTCTTGGTTTGTGCACCTTCCCTAGTCACGCCTCGTCCACTCTGGCCCTGACCCCTAGTCTCGCCTTGATCCTAGTCACGCCTTGTTCCTAGTCTCGCCCTGATTTCTTATCTCGTCCTGCTCTCGCCACGTCCTGATCTCCATGCCCTGTTCTTGTGTTGCACCTCGTCCAGTTCTCGTCTCGTCCTGTTGCACCTCGTCTCCGTTTGGTCCTGTGTTCATGCCTCTGTTCCAGTACTACGTCCCGCCTTGTTCACCTGGTATTTAGCCACACTCCACCCTGCTCGTCGCTGCGGATTGGAACACGGCCCCGCTGACGTCGGACGCCGTGACGTCAGGCCCCAGCTCCGCAGCCACTGTGTTCACCTGTCAATGTTACGTTTACCTGTGTGTGGCTAAATAAACTGTTTACACCTAATCCCCGCCCCGACCTTGTCGTTCCGAGTAGCGGATCCACCCACGTCTCATGGTTTCCAGGGGTAAACCGTAACAAATTGGTCTGAGCGTTTTTCAAATGTTTTGTTTTAAAAAGGGGGGAGGCTAAATGTTTTAAAAATACTAAAGTTTTTGTTTTCATGTACAGTGGGTTGCAAAAGTATTCATACCCCTTGAACTTTTCCATATTTTGTCACATTACAACCACAAACATAAATATATTTCACTGGAATTTAATGTGAAAGACCAACACAAAGTGGTATACAATTGTGAAGTGGAAGGAAAATTATACATGAATCAACATTTTTTTTACAAATAAAAAACTGAAAAGTGCGACGTGCAAAAGTATTCAGCCCCCCTGAGTCAATACTTTGTGGAGCCACCTTTTGCTGCAATTACAGCTGCAAGTCTTTTAGGGTATGTCTCCACCAGCTTTGCACATCTAGTGACTGAAATTCTTGCCCATTCCTCCTTGCAAAACAGCTCAAGCTCAGTCAGATTGGATGGAGAGCGTTTGTGAACAGCAGTTTTTGAGATCTTGCCACAAATTCTCAATCGGGTTTAGGTCTGGACTTTGACTGGGCCATTCTAACACATGAATATTCTTTTTTTAAACCACTCCATTGTAGCTCTGGCTTTATGTTTAGGGTCGTTGTCCTGCTGGAAGGTGAACCTCCGCCCCAGTCTCAAATCTTTTGCTGACTCCAACAGGTTTTTCTTCCAAGATTGCCCTGTATTTGGCTCCATCCATCTTCCCATCAACTTTGACCAACTTCCCGGTCCCTGCTGAAGAGAAGCACCCCCAGAGCATGATGCTGCCACCACCATATTTGACAGTGGGGATGGTGTTTTCAGAGTGATGTGCAGTGTTATTTCTCCGCCACACATAGCGTTTTGCATTGTGGCCAAAAGTTCAATTTTGGTCTCGTCTGACCAAAGCACCTTCTTCCACATGTTTGCTGTGTCCTCAACATGGCTTCTGGCAAACTGCAAACAGGACTTCTTATGGTTTTCTTTTAACAATGGCTTTCTCCTTGCCACTCTTCCATAAAGACCACATTTGTGTAGTGCACGACTAATTGTTGTCCTGTGGACAGTTTCCCCCACCTGAGCTGTGGCTCTCTGCATTTCATCCAGAGTCACCATGGGCCTCTTGGCTGCCTCTCTGATCAGTGATCTCCTTGTTCGGCCTGTAAGTTTAGGTGGACGGCCTTGTCTTGGCAGGTTTACTGTGGTGCCATACTCTTTCCATTTCCAGATGATGGATTGAACAGTGCTCCGTGAGATGTTCAAAGCTTTGGAAATCTTTTTATAACCTAAGCCTGCTTTAAACTTCTCCAAAACCATATTCCTAACCTGTCTGGTGTGTTCTTTGGACTTCATGATGCTGTTTGCTCCCCAATATTCTCTTAACCAACATCTGAGGCCGTCACGGAGCAGCTGTATTTGTACTGAGATTAGATTACACACAGGTGGACCCTTTTGAGTCATTAGCACTCATCAGGCAACTTCTGAATGCAATTGGTTGCACTCAGGGAAAAGGGGGCTGAATACTTTTGCACGTCGCACTTTTCAGTTATTTATTTGTAAAAAAAATGTTGATTCATGTATAATTTTCCTTCCACTTAACAATTGTATACCACTTTGTGTTGGTCTTTCACATTAAATTCCAGTGAAATATATTTATGTTTGTGGTTGTAATGTGACAAAATATGGAAAAGTTCAAGGGGTATGAATACTTTTGTAACCCACTGTATATGAGTAATAGCAGCTCTAGCCACCACTGTCGTATAATTGCACACATGGTTAGGTGTCACCTCTTGGAAATGATCACTGACAAAGGGGGGGCAGACTAAACCAAACACATACATAGTAAAAGTTAAAGGTTAAAAATGGGCAACCTGATATCTTACTCAGTGTTAATTAAAGATCAATTAGAAGCGGAGTTAAATTCAGAATAATGAAATAAAACAAACTGAGCTTTAAATTAATTGGATATTCATGTTGATTTCATGCTACGGCATAGAACTAACATCATAAAAGTTAATCTGGCTCATAAAAGGTATAAAGAAAACTTTTTACTTTAGTCTATGAAAAAGCACTAGGTATGTTGACTCATCAAGCCAGAAAGGCAAGAGATTGATTTACTCAACTGTAAATCCTGTACAAATTTTATTTAAAAATGTTTCTATAAGTCACATAATCACAAGTTTCGGGACCAGAGTGAAGACCAGACGAGGAATGGTCTGGTAGGAGACAGGGACCATCTCCAAGACCAAGAAGATCAACTATGCTCTGTTACCTGCACCGTACATTTTCATAAACAATAAGACACATGGTTCTAGTAAAGCTTTAGTAAATATGGTCACACCCTTATAGGGTGTAAAAGGGGGGACTGTTAGAATTTATTGAACGTAAAAAGACATGAATTGTATTATGTGAAAGGTTTGGTCAACTTTGGAAATCTTTTACCATTGTAATGATATTTTTGTAATTTACGATATGTAAACAACTGCTGAATGGCAGAGGGAATGACCAGGTGGGGGTTGAGTGTATAATTTGTAGGAATGACCACTTGTCAAATGAGCATGAGAAGGAGTCAGAAAGTCTGGTCGCAGGGTGACCTGTGAAAATATAGATTTAGGGGGCAAGTAACATTTGTTAAAATGTATCATTGGGACTGGGGCCTCAGAAAATCCCACCATATTTGGAAAGTCCAGTCACACTAACCCAAAGAAGAAGGACAGCCCACCTAAGGGTTATATACTGAAGCTGGATCTTTGAGACCTTAGAGCTCTCTCATCAATCGTGCTTGCCCGCCGTTGATGATTTGTCCTGTACACTTGTTTGACTATTCAGTAAAACACATTAAATTCTTTTGGAACAAAACAGCCGACTTATGACCGTTTATTGGAACTTAACAGTTCCCGCCTCGCTAGGCCAGGACCAATTTCTATGTGGGGTTGCTGTGGTACTGGCTCTCTTTTTCTGTATCCAGGAGGCGGAGAGGAAGGAGGCTGGGAGTCTAGGCGTTGTTTCCAGCGCATCACCTGGGGTGCAGTCCAGTGGTCCGAGGAGGAGGCTGTGGTCATCTATGTCCACCGCTCGGGACCATTCCGCACCCGCTCTGGACTGTAGTTCGCCCGCGCTGGACAAGGTGCCCTCTGTACTGGACTGTTTGAAAGCCGCTCAGGAGACACGGGACTCTATGTCTGACCCCCAGCTGTTGGACAAGGACTATGCTACACTCGCGTCTGAGTCCGCGTTAGCCTCTTTACTACCTGAGTCCGCTTTAGCCTCTCCAGCACCTGAGCCCGCGTTAGTCTCTCCGGCATCTGAGCCCGCGTTAGTCTCTCCGGTACCTGAGTCCGCGTGGTTCTCTCTGGGACCTGAGTCCACGTTGTTCTCTCCAGCACCTGAGTCCACGGGGGTCTCTCCGGTGTATCACCCTCAAAGGGTCATGGCGCCGCCGCGCTCTCAGAGGGTCATGTTTCCCTCACGCTTTCAAAGGGTCACGTAGCCCCCACATCCTCAAGGAGTCACGTCACCCTTGCGCTCTCAAGGGGTCACGGCGCCACCGCGCTCTCAAAGGGTCACGTCGCCACCACATCCTCAAAAGGTCACGCCTCCCTCGCGCTCTCAAGGGGTCTCGTCGCCCCCGCATCCTCAGGGGGTCACGTCGCCCCCGCGCTCTCAAAGGGTCACGTCGCCTCCGCGTCCTCAAGGGGTCACATCGCCACTGCGCTCTCAAGGGGTCGCATCGCCTCCGCGAGTCAAAAGAGCCTTGCTGGTTCACCGCCCTCAGAAGGCCATGTCGCCCTCATGCCCTCAAGGAGGCTTCGCCGCCTTCGCGCCATCCACTGGCCCCCTTGCCGTCACGTCCTCATAGGGCCCTGGAGGGACCCGGGTCCCCTTTGTTTTTTTTTCTTTTTCCCTGGGTGGCCATACCCCCCCAGTTGTTTTGGGGGGGGCAAGATGTCAGGGTTGGGAGTGCTAGGCCACTCCCCCCTGTTTTGCAGTTCGGGATTTGGCCGTTCGGGGTTCCCGTAGTTAGGGCCCATCCCCTAGAGCTGGGATTGGGTCCTACCTAATCACATGTTGCCTGCTGACTACACTTAAAGCGCGCATGCGCCCTGAGTCAGCAGGCCAGCATTACAGGTGTTGTACGTGTATGTTACGTTGGGTGGTTGTTTGCTATTAGTCTCGGTGTTAGTTTTGTTTGTTAGGGTAGAGTTTTGCTCCCGGCACGTAACAGGGGTGCAGCTGTGTTAAACTTAGTGTTTATCTCTCTTAGTCTCTCATACTGATCACAAAGAAGCTGGGTTCATATGCTTAGCATCATACTTTAATGTCATGCTTTGGAAAATAGATGTAAGAGTGCTGCCAGCATTGCTGCAGAGGTTAAACAGGTACGGAGTCAGTCTGTCAGTGCTTGAACTATATGTCGCACACTGTATCAAATTTTTCTGTATGTAAGTTCCAAACACAGTTCCAAACTCATTACCGGGATGCCGCGCTCATCGTCGTTGGTGATTTCAACAGCGCCCACCTCAGACGTGCAGCACCGGAGTTTCATCAGCACATCAGCTGCCCAACTAGAGGCAACCGGACACTGGATCACTGTTACACTGTGATTAAAGACAGTTGCAGGGCTCAGTCTCATTCAACGTTTGGGAAGTCCAACCATGCTGCCATCTTTCTGATGGCAAAATATAAACAAAGGCTGAAACAGGAAGTCGTGGCTCAGAGGGAGGTGCCGCACTGGACCGACCAGTGTCTGTAGTGTCGGTGGACACTACAGACTCTGTAGTGAGCTCAACAGCAAAAACATGGAGGAATATAAAGCCGCATCATATGTAGTACGCGGGGCGGTATGACAGGCAAAACAGCGCTACGCCAAGAAACTAGAGTTTGGCAGGGATTGCGGACAGTGACGGATTATAAAAGCACACCCTATGGTTTAACGAGTGCAGATGGGACGTTGGCGAGCGAGATAAATAACTTTTATGCTCGCTTCAGCGCTCCAACCAACATGGCTGACAGCGCAGCTGTCCATGCAGGCGCAGAACTTCCAGACTCCTTAGACCCCTTACAGTTCGCCTACTGCCATAACAGCTTCACGGATGACGCCATCTCACACCTGCTTCACTCTGCTCTGTCTCACCTGGACACTGGGAGGAATAGTTATGTTAGAATGTTATTCGTGGACTATAGTTCAGCATTCAACACTATTATCCCTTACACACTCAACACCAAGCTGGAGAATCTGGGACTTCATCCATCCCTGTGTCACTGGATCTCCAGTTTTGTAACGGACAGACGGCAGACAGTGCGGGTTGGCAAGCATCGTTCCCCCTCTCTAACTCTCAGCATTGGGGCTCCTTTGCTGTACTCATTATACACCTATGACTCCGTGGCAACCTCCAGCTCCACAACCATCATTAAGTTTGCTGACGACACCATTGTAGTAGGTCTGATCTCCAACAACGATGAGAGGGCATACCTGGGGGAGATTACACACCTGGAGACCTGGTGCCAGGATAATAATCTATAACTCGACATCAGCAAGACTAAGGAGCTGATAGTGGACTACAGCAAGAAACAGACGAGTAGTTTCCACCCTGTGAGGATCAATGGTGCTGCAGTAGAAAGGGTAGACAGCCTCAAGTACCTTGGAGTTCACATCGCGCAGGACCTATTTTGGTTCATGAGCGTCTTTACCACCTTCGACCTCTAAGAGACTTCAGACTGCCCTCCAAGGTCCTGCAGAATTTCTACTCCTGCACCGTTGAAAGGGAACAGGGAACATCATAACCTGGTTTGCGAACAGCACCCATCTGGACAGATGGTCACTACAGAGGGTGGTACGTTCGGCCGAACGCACCATCCGAGTAGCACTTCCAGACCTCCAGACCATCTACAGGAAGCGGTGCTGGTCCAAAGCCAAAAAGATTGTGGAAGACTTCAGTCATCCTGACAACAAGCTCTTCACTCTATTGTCATCAGAACTGCGTTTTAGTGTCCCGAAGGCAAACACAGAGAGGATGAGGAGGGATTAAACGGACACAATCCCACCCGCAACACCTTCATAACTCTGACAGCTTTTAACCCTGCACTGCATTACTTGCACATAAATGCACAAGTCACTTTGATCATAACTTATAAGACCATTTTACTTTATATCTGTTACAGTGACATAATTGTACACTTTCTCTTCTTTTTAAAATTTAAATTGCACAGTGTAAATACGTATTTCATTTTATTGTTTTATCTTTATATTTTATCTTTATTCTATTTTACTTATCCTTTCCAACAAATTTTAACTGTATGTGGAGATGTCAGGAAAGAATTTCACTGCTGGCTGTACCATGTATATCTACGCATGTGACCAATAAACCTGATTTGATTTAATTTGATTTGATTTCTTAATTTTGTCCTTATGTCCAATTATTAGAAACTCAGTTTTATCAGAATTTAGCAGTAGGAAGATTTTGACATTAATATTTTGGATGCAGTCCTCGAGCTTACGAGCTGAACGAACATCATTAGGGTTAACTGAAATGTATAACTGTGTATCATCTGCATAAGAGTGGAAACTGATTCCATGTTTATGAATAATTGATCCCAATGTAAACGTATATAGGGCAAATAGGAATGAACCCAGAACTGACCCCTGCGGAACACCATATTTAACTTTACGTGCTAACACGTACATATAAGCCAACATGTGAGTTTAGATCTCAAGGTGCTAGTTTACTTTTTCCTATAATAAATACAATTACTGCTGGTGGAAGAGCCTTCTCCCACAAGGCTCCTTAACTTTGGAATAGCCTTCCAGTTACTGTTGGGTTGGTAATCTGGGATCAGTGTGTACTGGCGTTTCACCTCTTCACCCACCTCATCATTAATGGGGGAAGTAGCGGTGAAATGATAGAGATGTAGAGTCTGCAGTATCTGCCTCTTTTTGTTTTGCTGCTCTAGTCCATGATGCCGGAGTCACATGCTGCACTGTGTCAATCAATTACTTATTACATAAATGCTGTGCTTTATTGTTAGCTCTAACTGCTTTTCTTGTCTTTCTTTTGAGGTGTGGCCGGTTTTTTCTTGCCACTGTCGCTTTGGCTTGCTCTTTGGGGGTTTAAATGCTGTAAAGCTGCTTTGTGACAATGTACTGTTGTAAAAAGCGCTATATAAATAAATTACTTGAAATTACTTGATCTTGTGAAGCTTGTGTGGTGGCAATCATGTAGGACAAGTACAATCTTGTCTACAGTCATTCATGGTGGGAGTGTCATAGATTGGGGCTGCATGAGTGATGCTGGCGTGGGGAGCTACAGATCATTGAGGGAACCATTAATGACAATGTGTACTGTGACATACTAAAGGAGAGTGTGATTCTCTTCCTTCATAAACATGATATTGACCCCAAACTAACCTCCAAGATGGAACCTGCCTTTTTAAAAAAACAAGCATGTCTTCAGACTTAAACCATATTGAACATCTACGTCTGTGGTGCATCCTTAAACTTCATTCCCAAGAACATTAATACAGTGCTGGAAAATAATTGTGGCCACACAAAATATGGACAATTTTCACTTACAATTTACAAGAGTGTACTCATTTTTGTTGCCAGATGTGGCTCCACGGATGACCCATTCGGCGAGCTTTTCCTCGCCGACCGGTTCCCGCCGCGCGCTCCTCCGTGCAAGTCTCCTGACTCCACGGAGGACCCTTTCAGTGAACGTTGGCTCGCCGCTCGGATCCTGCCTTCCGCTCCTCCGTCGGACCCTGTCTCCACAGAGGATCCGTTCGGCGAGTTCTCCCTCGTCGGGCCCCGACTCGCACTCCTCCGTGCCAGTCCCCTGACTCCACGGAGGCCCCGTCCAGCGAGTTCTCCCTCGCCTCTCGGGTTCCCTTTCGCGCTGCGCCTCGCAGTCCTCCGCGCGTCGCTCCTCACGACTTCGCTCGTGGTTCTCCTCACGTGGTTTCTCGCGCTGCGTCCCGTGACGCTCAGAATGAGGCTTCACGGTTCCTCCTGCGACCGTGCACGGTTCCTCCTGTCTCTCCTGTTTCTCGGGTTCCTAGGGGGTTCGGCCGTCCTTGCGTCCCCAAAGGGCCTCAACACCTCTGCGCACTCAAGGGGACACGTCACCCTCGGCCCCTCAAGGGGCTCAAGCAGTCCCTGAACCACATAGGGTCTCATCCTCCATGCGCACTCATAAGGTCGCGCCCTCCTCGGGCTCACAAAGGGTCACGGCGCTCCCGGGCCCTCAAGGGCGTAGATCCCCCTCGTGCTCACCTGGGGTTAGGCTCTCTAAACACGCACTTAAGGTCACGGCGTCCCCACGTCCTCAAGGGGTCCCGTTACCCTCGTGCCCACAGGAGGGCTCAGCACCACACACACAAGGGGCCACACCCCTCTCACTCCCACATGGGGTCACAGGGCTTCTACACCCTTCGGGCCTCACAACTGCCCCGTATCCTCAAGGGGTCTCGTGCCCCTCGTCAGTCCACGAGGGTACGCCGTCCACACCCTCACATGGGGGCACGGTGCCGCCGCACCCTTCGCCATGGAGCCCCCGCACTCTCTAGGGGTCTCCACGCCACCCTCGAGCCCCCTTTGTTTTCCTTTTCACGGCCCCGGGTGCCTTTGCCCCCGGTTGTTTTTGGGGGGGCGATATGTCAGGTTGGGAGGGTTGGGCCCCTCCTCCCTGCCTCCTGTGTATCGGGTTTCGGCCATGTAGGGCTTCCGTAGGTAGGACCCACCCGCTTGTTCAGGGATTGGGTCCTACCTGATCACGTGCGACTGATCGCGACTGAGCGACGGCAAAAGCCGCTGAATGCTCGGCGCGAACGAACGAAATACCAAATAAAATAAAAATACCACCACACACTAAGCCCGACGTGGCACAGAGCGTATGCACACAAGCGGATACACTCGTTAATGCTGACCCGCTGGCTGCTTTTCAAGCACGCAAGCGCAGTAGCCAGCGGGTCAGCATTAACGAGTGTATCCGCTTGTGTGCATACGCTCTGTGCCACGTCGGGCTTAGTGTGTGGTGGTATTTTTATTTTATTTGGTATTTCGTTCGTTCGCGCCGAGCATTCAGCGGCTTTTCCGCTGTCTGCATTGTGTTTGTTTGTTTTGGTTTCTCGGCATGTTCCGTTGTGTCCGCAGCGGCAGTCCCGCTGGACCGATCGGTTGTGTATATTTGCTATTGGCTCCTTCAAGCAGTGTTCCCGCTGCCAAGCTAATAAAGTGCTTGTTTGTTGGCTTACCTGGTCGCCTGGCTCGATACTTCTACACCGCATCACGCTGCGCCGCCATCTTCCGGACAGCGCGGCCCGAATCGTGACATTTAATTTCAGGTGGTGTATCATCACCGTGGTGCTCCGTGCAGCTCAATTCATTTTCGCAGAGCTGCATGTTACACGTTCTTTATTTGTGAGCAGTGTGAAGCTCCCACAGTTTTGATGATTTAAAGGAAGCTTTTTCTGTGTTGGCTGTGTTTCATTTGTACGATATATGAACTTGTTTTGCAGACTCTGCCTCGTTCTGTTCAACCCGCTATTTTTTCCAGCATTATTGAAGCGCTGCAGGTGATGTAAGCGGTTACGACGTTGCGAGTAAATAGTGCGACCCAATGAATCGATAATGAAATTCGTTATCGACACTTTCGATAATCGATTTTTAGCGATTTTATCGATTCGTTGTTGCAGCCCTACTCTATTTACAGTTACTTATGCTGTACTTACATTTTTTTTACATCTTAATCACAAAATAGTTACACAGTTGTTACTAGTAAATTACTCTGTAAGTATTGATCTGTAATTTAAGTTAAAAAAATTTTTAAAGTTTTTAACAGTAAATATTTTCCAGACTACCTAAAAATTATGTGATTCCACACATTTTGGTCTTCTAAAGACTATTAATCATAATGCATAAGATTTCTACAAAATTCAAGAGTTTGAATGTTAACAACTATAAAATTGTTTGTAAAGATTTATAAAGAAGTTGCATAAATACATTTGAATTCAGATGAAATATTCACTCAAATATTTGAGTTTTGAAAGAAATGAACAAAAAAATTACAGAAGATTCTTAGGCAAAACTATATGAACATAACACAAAATAGGAAGTAATTATGCAATACATAATGACAGTGAAAATAAAAAACAGGTGGAACACTGCAACATGCTGAAAATGGATTTCTGAAGAATTTTTTATTACGAAGCTTCACATATTGAAAGAATTAGTCATGGTTGGATAGTAATGTCTTATATAAGTTAGCCTTTTTTTTAAGAAAATTGTCTCAGGATAGCTGAGACCTGGTAATTAGAAGCAGTGGCTTGTAGGTCTGACTTACATAACTTTTGTCATGAATATTTAACTTAACACAGGCACATTTATTACAGTACAGTTGACCTGAGCAAAAGCATTTTTTTAAACGATGTATAATGCAAAAATAAAAATGTGCTTTAGAGCACAGCCCAAAAATTTTTTATTACACCGACAAATTTAAACTAATAAAAACAAATTAATATAACAAAATAACTATTATTCTCTGCTCTGAAACTTTAAGGTCATGTCTGGCAAAGGTTAGCAGTGGACCTGATTGACAATCTTATGCCCTGTAAGTCTGTTACAGGAATATCATGCTGGTAACACCATTACGGTCGGCAGAAGATGCTATGTCTAATGGGGATTTGCTGATTGTGGCCACACAGAGTGGCAGGACGCAGCACACTAAATCAGTCCCCGCACCAAAGGAGACAAAATTAAAATGCACAGGCCGTGCTGAGTCCTGAGCCTAATCAAAAGTAAAAGAATAGCTTCTGAGCCGTTAGCCATGCACAGTAATAATAAGTACAGGATGGGCGTGTTAAATACAGAAGCACCCCTTTGTAAAAACGCAACATTTGGAGAATAATGCCACAGCATTCATGAGCCTGCGACTCTTTTAACTGCTTGATGATGCAACTCATATTTGGCTTCAGATGCATCCACAGGTGTATTGAATCGCAGTTGCAGCTAAGCCTTATTGCCACGATATCGGAATGCATACATCTCCTCTGCGACAATTTATGTGGCTGAAGAAAATACAATACCTTTATTTACAGATATCACATTACAAAATCTAGATATACAATTTAGTAAAAATAACAGACCAGCAGACCCACATGACCCAGATGGTGCACCACCAATCTCCAAACATGCTCTAGTGTACCTCTGTCAAGAGTAAAAGAAGACCAATGCTGGATGCAAAATGGCTGCCAGATTTAGCTGTGACTTCAAAAAATGGCTGTGTTTTACAAGTAAGAACAGAACCAAAGTACTATTTTAAATAACTTACACTGCATGTAGATGTCAGTGCAAAGCATAGATTTATTTAACATAGATAACAAATGACAAGCAATCACATGTCAGTGATGTCAGTGCAAAGCATAGATTTATTTAACATAGATAACAAATGACAAGCAATCACATTGACATTGAGGACACATTAAAAATTTATGATTTATTTAACATAGATAACAAATGACAAGCAATCACATTGACAAACATTAAAAATGTGTCCTCAATGTCATTGACATTGAGGTTACATTAAATAAATCTATGCTTTGCACTGACATCTACATGCAGTGTAAGTTATTTAAAATAGTACTTTGGTTCTGTTCTTACTTGTAAAACACAGCCATTTTTTGAAGTCACAGCTAAATCTGGCAGCCATTTTGCATCCAGCATTGGTCTTCTTTTACTAAGGGATACCACAGACCATCCATTAACCTGAGTTAATGATAATTTATTTTCCCACAATTCGACAATTTTCTTTCCCACAATGGTACAAGAAGCACTGCTAGGGACTGCTAGTATATTTAACCCTGAAACAGGTCATTCTCCTCATGACTGTTTGCCATTCAGTGTGCTGGGACTCATAGTTACACTGTGTTTGCAGCTCCTGGCCGACTGCTTCAGCTGCACCCTTAAAGTTCAGGGCTGTATTTCCCAAAAGTTACTTCATAACTTCGTACTTAAGAACATTCTTAAATTTACGAGCCTTTCCCGAATGCGTGCGTAACTTAAGTCGTTCTTAAAATCACTTGTAACTTACAAGTACTCAGACCCACTCGTAACTCACTAAGAAGTTTGTAATTGGCAGCGAACAAAGACTCACAGACGCACTGGTTGTTTAAATCGCACAGAAATAAAATAAGCACTAATATTATCACCTGGAATTCGGTAATTTAGTCACGTATTAATTTATACATTATCATTATTTTATAGACATCTTTCAGTTTCCAGATTTAAATCGCATATATATATCACACATACCCGCTCACACTCCGCGTCTCCTCTCTCCGCTCCGCACACACCCACTTCTTCAGACACACATACATGCCCCTCTCCTCCACACGCCGCTCCGCACACACCCACTTCTTCATGTACACATACATGCCCCTCTCCTCCACGTGCCGCTCCACACACACCTGCAGCTAATCCCACATATCACCGATCACCCTCTCTAGATTATTAATTTCAGGTGTGTTCCAATCGGCTGGAGCGGCTACTTAAGCCGCCATCCCAGACTCCTCGGCGCAGAGTTTTTTGGTTCCAGTCTGATCTGTTCTCCGAGGTTGTTACAGAGTGCTCGGTACTCGGTGTGCTCAAATCTAGCTACTCTCCGTACTTTTGCTACGCTAACCCGCTGCCTCTCTCCAGGAACGCAAACCCTGCGTGACGTAAGAGTCTCGGCATCCCCGGCTCTTACGCCCCCTCCGCGCTCCTTGCTTCATCCGCACCGGCTCAGACGTGAGTCTCGGCGCCTGGTGAAGTCGGCAATCTCCTTTTTGTTTTTTTTTGTGGACATTCCTCGTTTTTCTGGGGCGCTCCCCCACTACTCTCACGAGAGATTTAAATGAACTCTATATTGTTCTAAAGTACCACGCTTCCTCGTTTTCCTACGGCAGTGGGACAGAACTCATGGGGACATAAAACTCTGCCACAATAAAGCCGCGGATGGAGCCCATGGAGGAGTTGCTACAGGCGAAGGGACGTGCTTTGATGGAGGTCCAGATCGGTCTGGGTGAGATGACCAGAGCGATCCAGACCCTGATGGGACGACTAACTGAGCTGGAGCGCGGCGGCTCCGGCTCAGGGATCTCTGGCTTTCCACCGACACTATCACCGCCCCCGTCGGACTCCGACGTGTCTCCCCCACTCACCGCTGCCCCGTACAATCTCTCTGAGCCTGAACGCTACGATGGAAGTCCGGAGAGGTGCTGCTGCTTTCTTATGCAGTGCACGCACTATTTCCGGAGCCACCCAAGATCCAGCGAGGTGGACAAGATTTCGCTGGTGATCTCGTGGCTGACGGGCAGGGCCAGGGAGTGGGCGACCGCCATCTGGGAGGCACAAGGTCCCAAGTGCCAGTCATTCACTGCTTTCCATGAGGCATTCCGCACCGCCTTCGCTCACCCCCTGTAGGGAGAGTGGGTGGGTCCACAGCTATACCGGCTACGACAAGGGACCCGGTCGGTGTCCACCTATGCTCTGGAGTTCTGAGTTCTGGCTGCACGGACGGGCTGGAGCGGATCTGTACTTACGGTGATGTTCTGGAAGGGGCTTCGTCGTGACATCCAGCGTGAGATCGCGGGACGGGACTTCGGTGCATCGCTGGACGAGCTGGTACGTCTAGCGGTGCTGATGGAGCAACACCTCGCTACCGTCCCAACTTCTTGTGGGTCCAGCTCTCTTACGCCCCGGACGCCATCGTGGAGGGAATCCGCCCCGCCGCCAGCTCTACATGAGCCCGAGGTCGAACCCATGCAGCTGGGTAGGGCACACCTCTCTACGCTGGCGTTGTGCCCTGCAGGGACTGTGTGGGTATTGCGGGAGCACGGCGCACTCGTTCCAGGACTGCGGGGTGCGACCGGTTTGCCGGGGGCAACCTTCTTGTGCACGACTCTCTCCTCCGCCCACTAATGCCAAGGCTTCGGTGAGGGTATCAGGATTAGTCTCTCATAAAAGCCTTAAGATTGATGTTGTGTTGTTTTTGAAGGGCTCCTTGGTGACGGCCTCTGCGCTGGTGGACTCCGGGGCGGACGGGAATTTCATCGACAGGAGCTTCTGCAGCCGTTGGGGCATCCCTGAAAAGACCGTCGAGACCGCCGTTTCTATCCAGGCCATCGACGGCAGCCCTCTACCCTCGGGGGGGGGGGGGCAAAAGCTCTACACCCCCCCTTTGGATGGGGGTTGGAGAGGAGCATTTCGAACAGATTGAATTCTAATTATCTCCTCTCCTTCCGTACCTCTGGTTCTAGGGCAACACGACCCCACCATTTCCTGGGCCCTGTTGCGGACCTGGCAGAGGTCTTCAGTAAGCACAGCGCCAATACACTCCCCCCTCCATCGTCACTACGACTGCACCATTGACGTGGTGCCGGGGGTCAAATTACCACACGCGCGCCCGTACCCTTTATCGGTGGCTGAGACTCGGGTCATGCACGCCTACATCGAGGAGGCTCTGCGGAATCGCCCCTCGAAATCTCCAGCCGCCTCAGGGTTCTTCTTCGTACCCAAACAAGGGGGAGAGCTGTGGCCGTGCATTGATTTCAGGGAACTTAACAAGGCCACAACGTGGTTCTGTACCCCTTCCTGTTGGTCCCTGCCAATTTGGAGCTGCTTCACGGTGCGTGTGTGTTCACTACATTGGACCCGCGCAACGCATGCAATCTGGTCTGCAATCGGAAGGGAGACGAATGGAAGACCGCGTTCATTACCACCTCGGGGCATCATGAATACCGCGTGATGCCATTTGGCCTTACGAACGCCCCCGCGGTCTTCCAGGCCATCATTAATGACGTGCTTTGTGAGTTTTTACATCAAGGGGTGATCGTGTATCTCGACAACGTGCTGGTGTTTTCGGGTGATCTGACCTCCCATGTCGCCTTAGTTCGGCATATCCTATCTCGTCTCCTCCCCAACGGGTTGTACGTTAAGGGGAGAATTGTGAGTTTCACCGGGAGACCATATCGTTCTTGAGGTTTATCATCTCCCCGAAGGGGATTGAGTTGGACCCTGGCAAGGTCCTTGAACACTAGGGGCGCACACGCGAGTGCTGACCCTAGGCGTCTGGCTTGTTTTGTTTGGTGTGTTTGTTTATTTTTAAAGGAAACTTGCGATTTTAATGAAGTTTTTATGTAGTAATTATGTTGGAGACTATGGCAGTCAAGTGTGGAGCTGTGATTTTTGCTCTGATGTTCTTTTGGGACATTGTAAACACTCTTGGAGTAAAATCGCGGGACGCATGGGATAATGGACTACCTGTAGCTCATGTCTACACCCGGGAACACCTGCTGAGCCTCCGACGGATGGATGGCACTGCGCCAAAATTTCTCTTCAGGTGTCCCGAAATCGAGCGTTTACTTCCACTCCCTGATGGTCCCAGAAGGAAGAGGAAAAAACGAGGGTACAGAGGTGGGATTCGAAATCGGCTCAAGATGTGAGGTAGCCGCTTCCCTCTTCCTATAATTACTTTATCCAATGTGCGTTCACTGCAAAATAAAATGACTGAACTTGCCACACTTGTGAAACATGACCGGGACTTTAGTAAAACCAATCTGATCTGTCTTACGGAAACTTGGCTTACAGAAGATATAACTGATATTGATTTGGATGGTTATTCACTCATCCGGTATGATAGAGATGCCAGGCGAACGGCAAAACACTTTGGAGGTGGACTATGTATGTTCATCAGTACCAACTGGGCAAATAACTTCACGTTACGTGAAACTGAGTGTTGTGCTCATTATGAGATGCTGATTGTCTCTTTTAGACCATATTATCTCCCTCGAGAATTTAGGAAAATCACAGTCATCCGGGTCTATGTGCCTGGCCCAGATTATGCTCTAGCAGCTGAGCGCATAGCTTAAAGCTATAATAAAGCACAACGTAATTCTGCTGACGATCCAGTCTTTTTGCTGGGTGATTTTAATAGATGTACTATGTCGACCCACCTGCCAAACCTGGAGCAATATGTGTCTTGTCCAACGAGAATGAATAAGACCTTAGATCAATGCTTTGAAAATGTGGGGGGTGCCTATGTGTCTAGGTGCAGCCCACCGCTAGGCTTGTCTGATCATAATGTCATTCATCTCTTGCCTAAATACCGACAGAAATTAAAAAGGGAAAGGCCAATTGTTAAAAACATCCAGGATTGGACAAAGGATTCAGTCGAGGAGCTGAAGGGCTGTTTTGAAACCACGGAGTGGGATTTGTTCTTTAGTGATCAGGTTTCTGAGAGCAATCCAGAGGTGATAAATGACATTGTAACTAGTTATGTAAACTTCTGTGTTGACTCTATCATCAAAACAAAGAATGAAGAATGAGAATGAATAAGACCTTAGATCAATGCTTTGGAAATGTGGGGGGTGCCTATGTGTCTAGGTGCAGCCCACCGCTAGGCTTGTCTGATCATAATGTCATTCAATGACATTGTAACTAGTTATGTAAACTTCTGTGTTGACTCTATCATCAAAACAAAGTGAGGCCTTGGACCTAAAAGCATATTTAAATGAGAAGAACTTTCAAATGACCTGAACATGTTCTATTCTAGATTTGATAAACATGACTTTAGTGATGAAAGTGATTCTGTGTGTGAGGGATTGACCCCCTATACCCATAACATTTAATATTGAGGAGGTTGTCTCAATTTTCCAACGAGTTAATCCCCATAAAGCTAATGGACCAGACGGAGTCAAGGGAAGGGTCCTGAAGGAGTGTGCCATTCAATTGGGACCTGTTTTCACCCAACTATACCAGATGTTTTTAATATTAGTTTTGTCCCCCAGGCTTGGAAGATGGCAACAGTCATCCCAGTGCCAAAAACAGCTTATGTAAAATCAATGAATGATTACAGACCCATTGCGCTTACATCTATATTAGGCAAATGCATGGAGTGCCTAGTTAGTAGGGAGCTTATAGCACAAACAGCTAAGCTTATGGACCCCATGCAGTTTGCCTACCAAGCTGGTAGGGGAGTGGAAGATGCTACGCTGGTTCTTTTAGATAAAGTATATGGTCATTTGGACAAGACTAGTAATTATGTTCGTGTGATTTTTATAGATTTCTCCTCAGCTTTTTACACGGTTCAGCCCCATCTTCTCCTACAACGTTTATGTAACATGAACGTTAGTGATTGTATGGTTCTGTGGCCCCAGCGTGTTTGTATCGGTAGCACTTTTTCTAACTGCCTTGTCCTGAATACTGGTGTCCCACAGGGGTGTGTTTTATCCCCCATTCTATTTTCGATTTATACAAATGAAATTAAATATAATAGTAAAGATATCTTGCTTATAAAGTATGCTGATGACATGGCCCTTGTTGCCTGCTTAGAGGATGTTATCAGTTCCCCCTTCAATCATCATGAAAGGGCAGGGAGTGGAACAAGTGAATCATTTCAAATATCTGGGGACACTCATTGACAATAGATTTACATTTCAGATTAATGTTGATTGCATTTATAAAAAGGCGAGGCAGAGGCTCTTTCTTCTTAGGAAGTTAAGGAGTTTTAATACTAGCAAGTATACCATGACTATGGTTTATAGGTCACTTGTCGAGAGTGTGGTCAGCTTTAATATCGTGTCGTGGTATGGGAACCTATCAGTCAAGTATAGGAACAAGCTGGCCCAAGTGGTTAATCAAGCCAGTAAGATCATTGGTGCCAAACAGTTGTCATTGCAGGATTTATACAGCCGATCTATAACAAAAAAGGCAATTCAGCTCTACAATGACCCCACTCATCCTCTTCACTCATCTTTTCAGTTTCTGCCATCAGGCAGAAGACTTAAGGTTCCACTAGCTAAGAAGAATGGGTACAAAAAGTCATTTGTTCCTTCTGCGGTGAATATTTTGAACAAAGATGCAAAGCATTATTTCCCAACATAATGTATATATATATATATATATATATATATATATATATATATATATATATATATATATATATATATATATATATATATATATATATATTTTTTTTTTTTTTTTTTTTTTTTGTGTACGTGTTTATTGTATTGTATATTACATGTATTTGTGTCTGCCAGACTGCCAAAGACAATTTTCCATTTAATGTAAGTTTAATGGACAATAAAGTTTTATTCTATTCTATTCTATTCTAAGGTCCAGTTGGTCCTGGACTGGCTGACACCAGCCTCACCCCGGGACCTCCAACGGTTTCTAGGCTTTGCTAAGTGTTATAGACGTTTCATTCCTAATTTCAGCAAGGTGGCGCTTCCTCTCACCTCCTGCCTCAAAGGAGGTCCCTCGGTGCTACGCTGGAGCTCGGAGGCGGATCGGGCCTTTAACACCATGAAGAGACTGTTTACTTCCAAACCAGTCCTGGCCCATCCAGACCCCTAGTTCATCGTTGAGGTTGACGCGTCCTGTAGTGGGGCCAGTGCCATCCTTTCCCAGTCCACAGGGGGTCTCACTAACGCACGGCCTATAGCCTATTTTTCACGCAAATTCATCCCGGCCGAGTGAAACGACGAGATCGGGGACCGGGAGCTATTGGCAATTAAGCTAGCCTTGGAGGAGTGGAGACACTGGCTCATGGGGTCCCCACACCCGGTACTCATCCTCACCGATCATAAGAACTTAGAGTTCATTAAGAGTGCGCGCCACCCGGGCGTCCTGCGTACCCTACAGCTGATCCAGCGGAAGTACTGGTGGGAGTCCTTGCAGGTGGACATACAATCCTTTGTACGTTCATGTTCCATCTGTGCCGCCTGTAAGACCCCCAGAGTGCTTCTGGCTGGTAAGCTCTGCCCGCTGCCGGTGCCGGAGCAGCTGTGGTCCCACGTAGCCCTGGACGTAGTGAACGTTCCCACCAAAAGACAAACAAATTCCTCCGTATTTACACCCACCGCAATCCATCGGATTGGTCTTGTTACCTCCCCTGGGCAGAGATCGCCCAGAACTCTCTGCGCCACTCAGCCACCGGCCTCACCCAATTCCAATATGTTCTGGGTTATCAGTCGCCCTTTGCACCTTGGGATGGGGAAGAGTCGGACGCCCCGGCTGTAGATGCATGGTTTCGCCGCAGCGAGGAGGTATGGGCCCAGGTTGAGGCGGTTATACGGAGATAAAAACGCTTCGCGGGGTGACGCTCTGCGGTTTAGAGTGGGTGACATGGTCTGGCTCAGTACCCGAGATATCAGGTGTCGTCGGGGTACGCGTAAGCTCCTTCCCTGGTTTTTGGGCCCATACCGGTGGAAGCCGTCGTTAATGAGGTCGTTGTACGCCTTCAGCTCCCGCGCCACCTGCGGGTGCATCCCACGTTTCACGTCTCCCTTTTGAAGCCGTTTTTTGCAGGTCCCCTTGATACCAATTGGAGAAAGTCCAACAGAGAGCCAGACGAGGAGTAGGATTCCAACATCTACTCGGTTGCCTCTCTGTTGGACTCCCGCCGGCGCCGAGGCAAGGTGCAGTACTTGGTCGATTGGGAGGGTTTCGGACCTGAGGAGAGGAGCTGGGTTCCTGCGGAGGACATCTTGGACCCCAACATGATCCAGGAGTTCCACCGGTTTCACCCAGACCGGCCCGCCCCACGGCCTAGAGGTCGTCCGCCCCGCCAAAGTCGTCGGACCTGGTCTCGACGGGTCCCTTCTCAGGGTGAGCCACCTTTTTCTGGGGGTGGTGATGTCACACATACACGTTCTCGCGTCTCCTCTCACCGCTCCGCACACACCCACTTCTTCAGACACACATACACGCCCCTCTCCTCCACACGCCGCTTCGCACACACACCCACTTCTTCATGTACACATACATGCCCCTCTCCTCCACGCACCACTCCACATGCACCTGCAGCTAATCCCACACATCACTGATCACCCTCTCCAGATTATTAGTTTCAGGTGTCCCATCGGTTGGAGCGGCTACTTAAGCCGCCGTCCCGGACTCCTCGGAGCAGAGTTTTTTGGTTCCAGTCTGATCTATTCTCCGAGGTTGGTCCAGAGCGCGCCGGTACTCGGCGTGCTCACATCTAGCGACGCTCTGCTCTTTTGCTACGCTAACCCGCTGCCTCTCTCCAGGAATGTCTGACGTAAGAGTCTCGGCATCCCCGGCTCTTACGCCCCCGCCTCCTCCGCGCTCCTCGCTTCATCCGCACCGGCTCGGACGTGAGCCTCGGCGCCTGGTGAAGTCAGCAATCTCCTTTTCGTTCTTTTTGTGGACATTCCTCGTTTGTGGGGCGTTCCCCCACTACTCTCACGAGAGATTTATATAAACTCTGTTTTGTTCTAAAGTACCACGCTTCCTCGTTTTCCTACGGCAGCGGGACAGAACTCTGACTATATATATATATATATATATATATATATATATATATATATATATATATATATATATATATATATATATATCCATCCATTATCTTCCACTTTATCCACTATTAGGTTCGCGGTGGGGTTCCCCATGCCCATCCAGGGGAGAATTCGGGCACTGGTACACCCAGGACAGGGCATCAATCCATCGCTGGGCACACACTCACTCACACAAACATGCTCTATATGGGGCAATTTGGAGAAGTCAATTGACTTGATCCATGTTTTTTTGGACTGTGGGAGGAAACCAGAGGAAACACATGTAGACATGGGGAGAACATGGAAACTCCACCAAGGTGGGGATATATATATATATATATATATATATATATATATATATATATATATATATATATATATATACACACACATACACACACATACACACACACATGTACACATGGGGAGAACATGGAAACTCCACCAAGGTGGGGATATATATATATATATATATATATATATATATATACACACACATACACACACATACACACACACATCAGGAGGATTTAGGTTTTCACCAGCACAACACAACATTGCAGTTGGTGCTGGCTTAAATCTTCCTGATGAAGAATGTGAGAATGAGGAGAGTGAAGACGACATTAATCTTCCTGCCAAATACAGTTTATGCCTGATCTATTAGTTGAATTGCAAGCACTGATAGTTTGTGATACATCCTCCACTTTCCTCTTTGTTGGTGGAACTATTTCATGCTTTGGAAAATAATGTAATAATGTAAATAATTTGTCTTTTTGTTCTACTTTCTCAAGCATCTTATTTAGTTTGCTTTCAGAAAAGTGTATATTACGCTGTTGGTTTGCCATGCCACTGAATAATGCATTTGGATTAAAAGCGCACCCATTGATAAGTGTTATTTACCGTAACATTACCAACTAGCCTCCAAATGGATCCCTCGGATCGACTCGGCTACGGGGCGGAGCCGACGTCTTCTCCATACCTCGGATGGCCGGCTGACCCTCGTCTTGATCGTCTCTTCAACCTCCAGGAGGATTTGGCGGCCACGATTGGGAGGCTCTCCTCCCAACTTTGGACCTTGTGCGCTGCTCTGCCCGCATCACCTACGGCCACAGACTCCGCTTACCAGGTACCGGATCTGTCTTCTGTATGGGCTATGCAGTGAAACGGGGTGCCTGGGGAGTGGCGCGTGGGTTTTGTGGAGCGGCGCATGTCCGGTGTGAATTGGCCCGATGTTCCAGCGGAGCGGCCGGAGGGTCCAGCAGAGCGGCCCGAGGATCCGGCGGAGCGGCCCGAGGCTCCGGCGGAGCGGCCCGAGGCTCCGGTGGAGTGGCCCGAGGCTCCGGCGGAGCGGCCCAATGCTCTGAACCAGTTGCCCCTTGCTCCATGTCTGTTGCCCCTTGCTCCATGCCAGTTGCCCCTTGCTCCATGTCAGTTGCCCCTTGCTCCATGTCAGTTGCCCCTTGCTCCATGTCAGTTACCCCTTGCTCCATGTCAGTTACCCTTTGCTCCATGTCAGTTACCCCTTGCTCCATGTCAGTTGCCCCTTGCTCCATGCCAGTTGCCCCCTGCTCCATGCCAGCTGCCCCCTGCTCCATGCCAGTTGCCCCCTGCTCTGAACCAGTTGCCCCCTGCTCTGAACAAGTTGCCCCCTGCTCTGAACCAGTTGCCCTTAGTAGTCCCTCCAGCGCCAGAGCCCGCTGCCGCCCTGAATCAGCGTCCTCGCGTCTCCGCGCCCTGAAGGGACCTCCGCGTCGCCGTCACGTCCTGAGGCGACCTCGTCTGCACCTCCGTCGCGCCCGGAGGTGGTCTCGTTACCTCAGCGCCTGGATTTGGGCCCCATGGACCTCTAAGCGTCTTGGGACTGTCAGCACGCACCCGGGCCACCTTATACAACCCAGGTACTGTCTGTCAGCCCACAGGGTCCGGGGCCCCCTAGTGCTCCTTCCCTGAGCATTGCCACGGCAGGCTCCCCTACAAGACTTTTTAGGGTGCCAGGAGGCACCCATTGAGGGGGGGGTATCTGTTATGGTCGGTCACGGAGGGGCGGTGCTTCCGGGGTAGCCCCGCCCCTCATTTAGTCTGCACTATGTATGCCTCATCTGTATTCCACTATAGTTATGCCTAGTTATGTTCACGTGTTGTGTTTAGTGTCATGTATGCGTTGTCAGTGTTATCTGTTTGTATTCTTAGTTTTGCTTAGTTATGTTCGCGTGTTGGGTTTAGTTTCATGTATGCGTTGTCAGTGTCATGTATGCTTAGTTATGTTCGCGTGTTGTGTTTAGTGTCTTGTATGCTTTGTCAGTGTCATCTGTTGTGAGTATTCTTAGTTATGTTCGCGTGTTGTGTTTAGAATATTGTCATGCTGTGTTATGGTCCCGTGTTGTGTTATGTGTAAGTCTTATTTTGCTTTATTATGGTCACGTGCTGTCATGTCATGCTTTGTTATTGTCACATGGTCTGTTTGTTCACGCCCTGTACTGTCACGGTTTGTTTTGGTCACATGGTGTGGGTTGGTCTGTGTTCACGCCCCTGTAATTATGCACACCTGGGTTCCTGATCACTGTTCCCTATTTAAGCAGCTCACGCCCGTCACTCCTGGCTAGTTGGTCTTGGTTTGTGCACCTATCCTTGTCACGCCTCGTCCACTCTGGCCCACATCCCTAGTCTCGCCTTGTCCCTAGTCTCGCCTTGCTCCTAGTCTCGCCCTGTTCTCGCTTCGTCCTGGTCTCGCCTCGTCCTGGTCACCACGCCCTGTTCTTGTGTTGCACCTCGTCCAGTTCTCGTCTCGTCCTGTTACACCTCGTCTCCTGTTGGTCCTGTGTTTGTGCCTCTGTTACAGTTCTACGTCCCGCCTGTGTTCACCTGGTATTCAGCCACACTGCACCCTGTTCGACGCTGCGGATTGGAACACGGCCCCACTGTTGTAGGACGCTGTGAGGTCAGGCCCCAGCTCCGCAGCCGCTTGTGTATTTCATCTGTCTATGTTACGTTTACCTATGTGTGGCTGAATAAACTCTGTCAACACCTAATCCCCGCCCCGACCTTGTCGTTCCGAGTAGCGGATCCACCCACTTCTTACGGTTTCCTGGGTAAACCGTAACAGATAAGCTTGCTTGGTAAGCGATTGGTTTAAATAGGATTATTTATTGTGTATTTAGTTTTAAAAAAAATATGTTCTAAATTAATTGTTTACTTTTTGTGCATTATAATGAGGGATTGAGTGGTAATCTGTGATTCAGTTTTCGACTGACGGCGCATTTTCAGGGGCGGAGTCTACAAAGAATGAATTAAAAGTCTCTCTTAGTCTAGGAGACTTAAGAAGGCTTTTGGGAAAGCACTGTAAAATTCGCGTTCTTAAAGTTACGTCGTTCTTAAAGTTGTTCGTAAATCGCTAAGAACGTTCGCTTTTGTGAAATCCAGCCCAGGTCAAATTTACCTGCCACACAATACACATGATTGTGTTGTTTATTTCACAAGCTATTCAGTTAGATTACTGCACATGCTTAGGTAAACTATTACTTATAGGTTAATTATGCCTGCATAAGGATAATAAATGGTTAAATATAATAATAATAATAATAATAATAATAATAATACATTTTATTTGAAAGCGCCTTTCAGAACACCCAAGGATGCTGTACAAAACATACATATTAAAAAACATTTACATTTTACATTTAAAAATAATCATGTGCAAAAGAAAGTAGAATCAAATAAATTAGAAAGATAAAATTATATCAATAATAATTAATTAACAGTTAAAAGCTAATTTAAAAAGATGAGCTTTTTAGACCAGTCTTAAACAGAGAGAGGGAGGTGGTGTTACGTAGTCCATGGGGTAGCGAGTTCCAGAGCTGCGGGGCAGAGCGGCTGAAAGCTCTGCTCCCCATGGTGGTGAGGCGAGCAGAGGGTACTGACAGTTGGAGGGAGGAGGCAGACCTTAGAGAGCGGGAGGGGGTGGAGATGTTCAGGAGGTCAGTTAGGTATGGAGGGGCGAGATTGTGGATTGCTCTAAAAGTGTGTAGGAGAATTTTGTAGGTGATGAGTGATTTGACTGGTAGCCAGTGAAGCAGTTGTAGGACCGGAGTGATATGAACAGAGGATGAGGTCTGTGTGATTACACGGGCGGCTGAGTTCTGGACCATCTGTAATTTATGGAGGGATTTATTGGGGAGGCCAAACAGTAGTGAGTTACAGTAATCGATCCTAGATGTTACTAGACTGTGGACGAGGATGGCAGTGGCGCGGGGAGTGAGTGAAGGACGGAGACGTTTGATATTACGAAGATGAAGGTATGCTGATCGAGTTATGATATTAATGTGGGAAGTGAATGAAAGTGTGGTGTCAAGAATGACACCTAGGTTCTTGACCTGAGGTGAGGGCGAGAGTGTGGAGTTGTTGAGCTGAAGAAGAAGATGTTGAGACCGGGAAATGGAGTTTATTGTTCCAACAAGGAGGAGTTCAGTTTTATTATGGTTCAGTTGGAGGAAATTGTTTGAGAACCAGTTGTGGAGCTCACAGAGGCAGTCAGTGAGAATAGATGAAGGTATGGTGGAGTTTGGGTTTGTAGAAATGTAAAGTTGTGTGTCATGAGAATAGGATGAGAAATGGTGTCAAATGCCGAGCTCAAATCAAGGAGGATGAGAATTGACAGAAGTCCTGAGTCAGCAGCAAGGAGAAGACCGTTGGTGATTTTGATCAGCGCAGTTTCTGTGCTATGATGGGGTCGAAAACTTAATTGAAACTGTTTGTAGAGGTTATTGCTGGAGAGATGTAAGTGAAGCTGATTAGCAATGACCTTTTCAAGTATTTTTGCAATAAAAGGCAGATTAGAAATGGGGCGGAGATTATTGAAGTTTGTTGGGTCTAGACCTTGTTTCTTTATGATGGCTTTGTGAACAATACCAGTGGTCAGGGAAGAGTGGATGATGTTCGTGATGAAAGGAAGAAGAGAGGGGAGACAGGATTTAACCAGGGTTGTGGGGATGGGATCAAGCTGACAGGTAGTTGTCATCGATTTCCTGATGATGACGGAGATGTCAGCTGCAGAGGGGAGCGAAAAAACAGATAGTGGGGATGGAGGGAGGAGAGAGTTCTATATAAATGTTAGGGGCAGAGTTTGGTCCAAGGTGTTGATGTATGGAGTGGATTTTTTTGGGGGAAAATGAGATAAGGGAATTACAGCAATCAGTAGAATACATGTGGGGTGGTAAAGAGTTAGGAGGTGAAACTGTGCTGTTGAGGAGAGAGAAAAGGGTATGTGTGTTTCCTTTGTTGGAACTGATGATGTCAGTAAAGTACTTAGATTTGGCCTGAGAGATGCTTTCCTTGTAGTGTTGGGTATGGTTTATATACATTTCTTTGTGAACTGTGAGTCCAGATTTCTTATAGAATATGTAAAAGTTGAACATTTCATTGCCATAACATTAAGCTGCATTCTGTTTAGTCCCTCAATATACACTATATTACTGGAATACAGGAATATGAAAGTGTACAGCTGTAAAACAGATGTTCTCTAAAACAATGCAAGCTCAGAGCTCAGGCCTTGTGTAACTATTGGGCCTGGCGCAGATAAACATGCTTTTATTTGTTTTAAAACATGTCTAAAAGCAAAAAAGATTCATAATAGACTTCATTTCAACCTCATTTACTAATTTTGTATGAATTAATAGGTGAGCGCAGTAGCTCAGTGGTTAGGGTGTTGGGCTATCAATCTGAAGGTTGGGGGTTCAAATCCCAGGTCCACTGAAGTTACCAGTGTGGGTCTTTGAGCAAGACACTTAACCCTCATAGCTCCAGGGATGTTGTGATTAACCCTGTGCTCACCTTGTAAGTCGCTTTGGATAAAAGCATCTGCTAAATGACCAAATGTAAATGTAGGTGACACATTGTGCATTGGACAGCGCTGTCACCTCACAGCAAGTATTTTCTAACCCTTCCTCTACGCTTTTACCATACTGCCCTATTGGCCCCATGAGAATACACCTCTCAAACCTCACAGGTGTCTAGAGCCTGCATCCTTATCATACTAAGTTTTAGCTCAAATATGTTACATGCGGAGATACAACTAGGGCCAGTAACAGGAATTATTGTGTACAGGAACTGTCTACTGCTCTTGGTTCTACCTTTTCCTCTCGCCGGCATCGTTCATCCATGCCCCTGCCACAAATATACTTAGTTGGCTTATGCTTCCCATATAACAATGCTAAAACAAAATAGTATTTAGCATTATTACAAAGGTAATTTTGAAAGTAAAAACAAGTCTACATTAGAAAACTATGCTTTCTTAATAAACAGCTTAACATATAAATCCTTTTGTTAAATTCCAGACTTTCCACATCATAAAGCAATAAGCCACAAAAAGGTGTCACTGTGTGTTACTGTGATTTTATTACACTTAAAAGTGTTCTTAGGCATGTCATGAAAGTGCCTAAAAACTTTTAATTTGATAATACTCATACAGCCATTAAGTAATCTTAATGAAATGCACAATAATGAAATACTTATGCAGGCAATATGATTGTACCAAGGTGAAAGTTAAAATGTAGTTATATAATATACAGTGATGTAATCATTTAGATTGGATTGGAACATTAACTGATATTATTGCACAGATTTGAAATTAAACAGAAGTGTATAATACATGTGGTGCTCATACCTCAGTTTAAATCTGTTTGTTTGAAACAAACGCAAAAATGTATGTATATATGGAAAGTAAATGAAAAAGTTTCTTAGTATTTTATTATCTCTTAGACCCAGTATACAGTATATAACTCTGCTTACTAAGGGCGCGGTAGCTCAGTGGTTAGGGCATTGGGCTATCAATCTGAAGGTTGGGGGTTTCAAATCCCAGGTCCACTGAAGTTACCAATGTGGGACCTTGAGCAATGCCCTTTATCCTCATTGCTCCAGGGATGTTGTAATTAACCCTGTGCTCACCTTGTAAGTCGCTTTGGATAAAAGCGTCTGCTAAATGACCAAATGTAAATGTAAATGCTTACTTGTTCACCTACGCTCCTCATTAAAAGTTTATTTGATTTTTTTGTATTAAACCAGTCTGACCATAATATAATTTTGAGTCTATGGATTTGAGAAAATAATCTAGTGATTTCTTGGTGAGACAGAGATATACTAGCATGGTATCCACACTGTCACAAGAATTGTCTCTGTGTTCCCACTGTTTGTGCTTTTCACATCCGTTGATAATTATAGTAACAACAATGATGTATTTGTTCCTCCAGTCTATTCCTGCAACAGTGAACATTTAAAGAACCAAATTCCACTTCAATTTAGAATTTTGCCCATATCCCAGGAAAAGGAGACAGCTACAGGGAAATATGGACTTCGATTCAGGAATTTATCTGTCCACATCTTCTACTGCCAGTAGATTATTTTTTTTAAAGCAAAGGCAATTTGGTTGAGTACAAAATTTTATTGATAACATATAAAATTCTACATAATCAGGCTCCACAGTATCTGAGTGAGCTGATTCAATTGTATATGCCAACATGCAAGCTCCAATCTAAAGGTGCTGGTTTACTCTTAGCTCCAAGAATAAATAAAATCACAGCTGGTGGAAGAGCATTCTCACACAAGGCTCCTCAACATTGGCATAGCCTTCCAGTCACTGTTCGTGATTCTGAATCATTAATCTTATAAAATAAATTTAGATAGATAAAGATGTAGATCTAAGGCTTTGCTGTATTGGGGTGGTAATCTGCGATCAGTGTATGCTGGCGTTTCACCTCTTCCCACCTCATCATTAATGGGGGGGGGGGGGGGGGGGCGCTGAAATGTAGAGTTTAGCACTATGTAGAGTCTGCAGTATCTGCCGCTTTTACTTATGCTGCTCTGGTCAATGATGCCGGAGTCACATGCTGCACTGTGTCAATCAATTACTTATTAATTAAATGTTGTGCTTTATTATTAGCTCTAACTGCCTTCATTGTCTGTTTCTTTTGAGGTGTGACTGGCTTCCTGGAGGTGTAGTCAGCTCTTCATCCATGGCTCTGCCACCGAAAACTAGATGGAACCTGAATATTAATTGGACTGGCGGTCCTGCAGGACCCCCTTAATGGATTCACATATAGTTTGCCAGTTGTTAGAGTTTTTCCATTTGTTAAATATCTGTACATTAGTGTCCTACACTGTTGTTGCTGCCTGGCCGGTCAAGGAGAATGAGTCCCCCACTGAGTCTTGGTCCTCCCAAGGTTTCTTCCTTAAATAACAATATAACCGGGAGTTTTTTCTTGCCACTGTCGCTTCAGCTTGCTCTTTGGGGTTTAAAGGCTTTTCATTCTGTAAAGCTGCTTTGTGACAATGTACTGTTGTAAAAAGTGCTATAAAAATAAATAACTTGAACTTAAACTTGGTTTGAAGATGTGCATAGATTACAGAAAGCTAAACCAGATCACAAATGCATATCTGTACCTTTCATTAATTCCAGTCATGGTAGAGAAACTCAGAGGGACCTCTATATTTTAAATGCTTATAATGCAATTACAATATATGTAGCATATAGTCCAGTTTGTATTGAGGAGAATGATAAATGACAGACAACATTTAATAATAATTCATTATGGAAAATTAATGTTGTCCTTATTTTTTATTTATAAAGATGTTCTATGTGGCATAATTAGTCACTTTCTTATATTTAATATTAATAACATTCTTATTTACCCTTCTTGTTAGGAAATTTGCGGCAGTCATGCCAGTTAGGAATGAGCGTCACAGATCGGCGTTAACAGCGGGCAGTGGTTAGCAGTTCACCGCCCGCTTTTTCTCTCAGATGATTCAATGGAACTTACTGCTCTCTGCTGCTGTTGGACAGCGGAGTGGCAGTACCATGTCTCCTGCTCCTCCTTTCTCCCTGAAGTATGTGAAGCCAAAACTCTCAAGCCATAGAACTTTACACATGTCACTTTACAGTTCCATCTCCAATATAAATCTCCCCTGCAACATTTGCATGTATAATGTCCTAGCATCCACACTTTGAAACAACCTGTCTTTTAACTGCTTGGAACTGGGACCAATAATTAGCTATAGATGCAGGTGTAGTGAAACGCTGCTGAGACTAATTAGCGCAGTACTGCATTTTGCTGTGGTGTAGGGGGCTAGGACTACACCTGACAATCATATAAAGTGTTTTTGTTTTTGAATCCTTAAAGCCTTTAGGAATTTCAAAATTTCAGTATAAGTTTAATCTAAAAGTTTAGATTAGAATTTCAAAACTAGTCCCAGTAGCAAATAATATAATTAAAAAAATTAATATTAATTTATTGAGAAAAAATGAAACAATTTAACAAAAATTTGACTGGCAAAATGAAGTGAACTTGGGCATAAGTACATCATTTTTAGTTTAATTTAAAGTCAGGTATTGACTGTTTAAATAGAGCTCCTTGTTTTATTTAAAGAACAGAGATCTATGAAAGTCTGAATTACACAATATATTTGTGGAATGTATTGTGACTCAAACAAATGAGAATTCAAAGGACCTTAGAAGGAAAGATGATGCTTATCAGGATGGAAAACATTACAAAACCATCTCTAAATAGTCCACCAATCCACAGTCAGACTATTATTATCCTCCTCATGAGTGGTTGACCAACAAAGATTATGTCAAGAGCAAGGCATGTCGTTATTTATGATGTCACAAAGGAATCCCAAAGTAACTGCTAAGCAACCAAATACCTTTCTCACACTGAATTGGAAAATGAGATGAAAATTATAATAATTATTATTGGAGTTAATTTATACATTGGTAACATAAATGTAATCAATCTCAGCAATAAATAATTACATTTATAAATAATATTGAGAATTAGATTTGCATGTAAGTAAACACAAGCTGGCAAAATCAACTGCTTTGATAAAACTGATGAAGAATCTTTTTCAAAATCAACACAACTATTTCTTAGCACTACAGGTCTTTAACCTATGAATGGTTAAAATCTATAACTGATGGTGCATTAATATGAAATTCAGATGATGTTACGCAGTTGTTAGGTGTATAAATATTGTGCATTTTGCTAAATATCAAGTTACTGCCTAGTCACTATCCTGATTATCTTCTATATAATAATTTTTAATATGTTTCATGAATAAATGAAGGTGCTAGTACCCATGTGGTGTTGTGGTGAAAATAAACATACTAACCTCATTAACTGTTGCATACATTATTAAAATTCAAGATTCTATTTATTAACCAGTTGCTTGTTTTAGCATTGTAGCTTCATGTGCCAAAAATAGGTTGAATTCATTTAGTTTTGGATGTGTACTTGAAAGAGAAAAGTGACATACACACAAACTCTAAACAATAGCTTGAATTAAAAAAATGAAAATATGTACCAGAAACAGGACAAAAGAATAAATAAAAAGTGTCCAGCGTGGGGAACAAAGGGAAGCCTGGGGAACAAGTCTAGTGGAGAAATTTCCTCAGTACTATGTAATTCCACAGTCAACTGTTAGTGGTATTTTAACAAAGTGGAAGTGATAACATTTCAGCTACAAAGTGGTAAGCCACACCAAAATAATTGGTCAGTGAATGCTGAGGCGAATAGTACATAGAGGTTAATAATTCTGCAGACCTCCATATACAGTATAGACCTCCAGACTTGAATTTTAATCAGCTCAAGGTCAGTGTGTAGATATCTTCATGAAATGGCTTTCCATCGCTGAGTAGCTGCATTTAACCCTTACATGTTCAAGTGGAATTTAAGGTTAAAGTAGGGAGTTAATTCAGGGAGTAAAGTGCACCACCACTAGACTCCAGAGCAGTGGAGACATCCTCTTTGGGGTGGCGAATCATGCTTCTCCATCTGCCAGGCTGATGTACGCATCTGAGTTTGCCAGTTGCCAGGAGAATGATACTTGTCTGACAGCATTGTTGGACAGAGAATTATGGCGTAGTGTTGTTTTTCAGGAACTGGGCATTAATCTATGTAAAACAAAACTTTGGACAGATTTTGGACACACTTTTCCTGTTCAAACAGTTCATCAATTAATAAAGCAAGGACCATAAAAACATGGATGAGTACATTTAGTGTGGCCCACCTGACCTCAATCTTATAATCTTATATATCACCCTTGGGATTAATTAGAGAGAGGACTGTGAGCCAGACCACAATAACATCAGTGTCTCACAAATGCACTTCAGGGTGAATCTTCAAAAGCAATACAATGCATTATAATTGTACAAGTCTAGATGTCGATTGGCTCTATAATAAAATTAATTGAATACAATAGAACTTTTGAATTAATGTTGCAAGTAAAAGGGTTAATGGAATTGTGCATCGAAACGGCAAAACATAAACAATATGAGAAAGGAACTGTTGTAGGAACTGAAGTATATGATCATTCTGTAAAATATTTATTGTTACAAACATGGCTAAAAAAGACTTTTTCTTTATCCAGCCATCCATTATCTTCGGCTTTATTCTCTATTAGGGTGGGGGGGGGGGGGTTCCCCATGCCCATCCAGGGGAGAACGTCACGGGCGCTGGGCAGACACACCCAGGACAGGGCACCAATCTATCGCTGGGCACACACTCACTCATGCAGACACACTCTATACGGGGCAATTTGGAGAATTCAATTGTCTTGATCCATGTTTTTGGACTGTGGGAGGAAACCAGAGAACCCGGAGGAAACCGACGTGGACACCGGGAGAACATGAAAACTCCACCCAGATTGGGATTTGAACCGGGAATAACTAGTGCTAAGAGGTGAACTTGCTAACCACTAAGCCGCCGTGCGAACATTCTGTTTTAGTTTTAGATAAAAATTTAAAAGTTAACTATGCACATGGATATTAAATTGTATGTAAACCAATTGATTAAAACATTTGCTTAACAGTTTGTTTGCTTCATTCTTTCATTCAGGAAAGTTTGCCTGCATGGCTTCAAAGTACTTGAAACTTTGACTCTGGTTTGTAAACAGAACTCTCTTTGTGTACTATTGGCAAATGTGTCATTCTTAATAGATGCCACTATGTTCTTCAAATTACAAGGGATTTTGTTCACAGACCTAACAAAGTGAAAATAAAATGTGTGATTAGCAACCGATTAATGTTAAGATTAAAAAACTTGCCATGTCATAATGTGAACCCACAGCGGATGCTATAATATTTAAATAAGGCAGTATGTCAGTTTTAGTTTAGCTTTTTTTTTTACATATATTAATTGATTACACTTTTTAAAAGTATGTTTTTGTGAAGTTGGGATTCTTTAGCCCACAGTATCTAAAACAATTTTCATACTGTATACATAATGAGTGCTGGATTTGAATAGTGAATGCGAAAATGAGACCAAGACTTTGGAGACACAATGCTGCATTAGTGGTTTGCATGTAAGCAATAATGGTAAAAGTAATCCATCTCTACTTAGTGTTTTTTTCAATGATGACTGTTTTTGAAGGATGCTTCCAATACCCCAAATAAATGTTTAAGCTCAACAGTTGTTAATAATTAGGGCAGTGCTAGTGTTTTTATTGTTTGTACATTTATTGTTTAGTTTTGTTAGGATGAGTTTGTGCAATAAAGAAGTTGATACAGATATAGTGACTGAAACTTTGCTACATAGCATGCTATTCTGTGTGACATAAAAGGTCATTAGAGCATTTAAGCCGTGTACTGTACTGTTTGTAATCTAAAAGTGTCAATATCCATCCATTCAATATCTTCCGCTTTAGCCTATATTAGGGTCGCGGGGGGTGTTCCCCATGCCCATCCAGGGGAGAACGTTTTGGGCACTGGGCATATACACCCAGGACAGGGTGCCAATCTATTGCTGGGCACACACTCACTCATTCACTCACTCACTCACACAGATACGCACACATACACATACACACTCTATATGGGGCAATTTAGAGAACTAAATTGACTTGATCCATGTTTTTGGACTGTGGGAGGTATAAAGGGATAAAAATTTGTGATTTGTAAGTACTTTGTGTTCAAGGGAATTAGCGCATTCGATAACAATGGGGCTATCTGGCCGACGGTTGCCCAAGGCCTATATTTCATGAACCTGGAGAAAACTGGCTCTTCATGTCTATTGCTCTGTTCGTTGCTATACTGGTAACCTGTGGGTGCTGCTGCATACCACGTCTGAGAGTTCTGTTAACTATATCACATATTTAAATTATGGTTAAATTGGGCTCTGGAGATGAGGAGCCAGATAGCCAAGAAATCAGTTATGCTTAATAACGCCCAAGATCACATCTTGTTTCCATTTATGAATTTTCTTTCTCATTTTTCTATCTCTCTCTTTTTTCCCTCTAAGGCATCAACCTAGTAGCGGAGATAACACACTGCACGCACACGCTTTAGTATAGCATTAGAAGTACACATAGGGCATCAGAAATTTGTAGGCCGTGACCAGAGACCTGGGGAAATGGAGAGAAGGCTGGACACCTAGTGATGGATGGAGGTAACAACACTGCAGGTGTGGGGCACCTGAGTGGCGGACACCCCATGCGGTGACAGAAGTGGGACCTCCCACAGCCCCAGGACTCTGATAACGAGTAGAGTATGAAACCGTATATTATTAGAGTGTCAAAAAATTGGGTGTATTATTTTAGGGCGAACATGCACAGCACATTGACATAGGAGAACTCTGATGAATAAATGTAAGCGATGGACTCTGAACATCATCACCACATATGGGGCAAATTCACAATGGGGCAAATTTGATGGGGAAATTGAAGGGATAAAAATTTGTGATTTGTAAGTACTTTGTGTTCAAGGGAATTAGCACATTTGAGGGGGCAGATGGGGCAATCTGGCCGACGGTTGCCCAAGGCCTATATTTCATGAACCTAGAGACAACTGGCATCTGGTGAATAAGGCTCAAGGGCACTGAGCTGTATCAAGCTCCCCCAGATAAGGGAAGGAACGGCGCTGTTCACCCCCCATAGAACTCCTTCGACAAGTTGTTTCAGAATAAGCAGAACGAGGGATGTTTTTTTTCAATAAATAGAGTCCGCAACTGGTCTTCGGGGCTCTGTCTTGGTGGGACCGGTGTGGTGCTGAGATCAGAGTCGGATCGCGATCTTGGGCTTGTCTTGGATGAACACACTGCTTTAACTCGGTTTGTAATAAATAAACCGCTTGATTCTAATAACTCTGAAATCATCTGTACTGTGCTTTTTGACGCCTTCAAAATTGGTTCATCGAGGAAATTTCTGATTTCTTAACAGAGGAAACCGGAGAACCCGGAGGAAACCCACGTGGACACAGGGAAACTCCACCAAGATGGGTATTCGAACTGGGAATCCCTAGCGCTGAGAGAACGTGGTAACCACTAAGCCACCGTGCATCAAGTGTCAATATTTTTTACTTTAATTCTGTGAGCTGTTATGTAAAGAAACATGATATTGTAGATAGTAGGTCAATAAATGTTTTTGTTTATTTAATAACAGATTTGAACATTTGGAAAAAATTACTGTCATCAGCCAAACGCAAGCTATATTTTATTACAGTTTTGTTATACTGAGAAAAAAACGACACAGTAAATAGCATTTATAAATAACACTAAATTCTCTGTCACTGAATTTTACAAGATGTTTTATTTTCATAAATATGCAGTTGTTATAATTGTTGCAGCTTTCTTAGCTGCCTGTAGCATCAAAAAATATTAAATAATGCCTGTTCTTGATAGTACTTTATTCTGGCAAAGGTAGCAAGCACAATTTGTTTACATGGTAGTGTCATTTTAATCAAAAATATATATAATTTTAAATATATGTATTGACATGAAAGGGTCCTTTAAAATTACCTCCTTTAAAACCCTGCTTTGGATTACAATATACATTCATTCATTCATTATCTCCCGCTTGATCCTCTAGTAGGGTCGCGGTGGGGTTCCCCATGCCCATCCAGGGGAGAACGTCTCGGGCGCTGGGCAGATAGACCCAGGACGGGGCGCCAATCCATCGCTGGGCACACACTCATTCACACACACACACACACACACACACACACACACACACACACACTCTATATGGGGCAATTTGGAGAATTCAATTGACTTGATCCATGTTTTTGGACTATGGGAGGAAACCGGAGAACCCGGAGGAAACCCACGCGGCGGACACGGGGAGAACATGGAAACTCCACCCAGATGGGGTTTCGAACCGTGAATCCCTAGTGCTGAGAGGCGAACGTGCTAACCACTAAACCACCGCCTTACAATATACAGTATATATATATACAGAGTAAAATATATATATATATATATATATATATATATATATATATATATATATATATATATATATATATATACAGAGTAAAACTCTGCAGCCCAAGCGAACTCATGTCACTCCATTACTCACTTCCCTCCATTGGCTTCCTGTAGCTGCTCGCATTCAGTACAAGTCACTGACTCTGGCATACAGAACCATTTCTGCATCTTCCCCCTCCTACCTTCACTCTATCTTTTCAAAATACACTCCGACTCGTTCACTTCGCTCCAGTGATGATTGCCGCCTGGTGATTTCACCTCACCGAGGAGCTAATTCTCACTCCGTGGCGTTCACCACTGCAAAATGGTGGAACGTTCTTCCCAACTCTGTCCGTAAGGCAGAATCACTAAACAGTTTTAAGAAACTGCTGAAGACGCATCTCTTTAACAAATACCTGTTGTAGAGAAGAAAAAAAAAAAAAGGGGGGGGGGTGGGGGCGCAGAATCGAATAACAATCAGGTTTGATGAATTTACAGTATAGTTGGTTTTCTCCATGACTTCTGACTTGTGATGTTCTCATTTGTAAGTCGCTTTGGATAAAAGTGTCTGCTAAATTACTAAATGTAAATGTAATGTATATGTTTATTGAAAAATACTATACTATATAAGAGTATGTGATTTTTAAAATCCTATTTTAAAAAATAGCATTTTTAATTGACATCATTGTTAATTTTATTATTTAATATTTTAATATTTAATGAAAATATTTGATGGGCTTTGTGGCTTAGGGATTCCCAGTTCGAATCCCAATCTGGGTGGAGTTTCCATGTTCTCCCTGTGTCCACATGGGTTTTCTCCGGGTTCTCTGGTTTTCTCCCACAGTCCAAAAACATGGATCAAGGTCAATTGAATTCTCCAAATTACCCCATATAGAGTGTGTCTGTGTGAGAGAGTGTATGCCCAGCGATAGATTGGTGCCCTGTCCAGGGTGTATCTGCCCAGCGCCCAAAACATTCTCCCCTGGATGGGCATGGGGAACCCCCCTCCAACCCTAGAAGAGGATAAAGCGGAAGATAATGTATGGATGGAAAATGTTTGATTTTGGGCATCATGGTAACATAGAGGTTAACATATCTGCCAGATTCGAATCCTGATGTGTCCAGCACCCAAAACGTTGTGCCTTATTGATTTTATAAAATGGTTACCAACACACTATTATAAAAAAACAAGGTTTGATTAATAAATGTGTGTATAGAAAGGAAAATGGTTAAAAAACTGGTCTTCTGCAATGTAATCCAGTATGGTTCTTAAAGTAAACACTGATGTGTTCACACAGTGAACGCTGTCTCTTCTCTTACATTCAAAAATGATCAACTAGTGGCCAAATTACAGAATGCAGTTTATTAAAAAAAAACAAAAAAACAGCCGCAACAGTTAGTGCTGGGCAGGCACTTTTTCCCCAAGTTTGAAAACATCAGCTTTAGTGGGTACTGCTAACAATCATTGTATGTATAAAAAGGAATTAATTTTACTGATAATGTAATCATTCCCATGCTATCTGAGATTACTTCATCTTGATTGTTTGTGCTTCTTCTTGTAGAAGTATTTTTGGTCTAAATTATTTATATCAGCAAACATGAAGGAACATAAAAAAAATATAAAAGTAATTTTAATGTATTATTTTATGAATGTTATTGGTTAATACTGATCATTTGCACTTTGTGATATAAGACACAGGATGATAAAACTCACCACACATAATACTATACATATAGCCATGTCATTACTTTTAAAGAAATTTATGAATAAACTAATTTATATGTTATCCCAATGTAATTTCAGTTTTCAAAAATGCAAATAGCATTAGAAATATACAGTTAGTATTAACATGTCTAGTTCTTAACTGCTCATCAGACTTTTATATGCATTCTAATATTCCAGGCAGATTGAAACCTATTTAAAATATTCATTAATTATAAAGCGCTCTTATAAGGTACATAAATCACATTAAATTATAGTACATTGTTTAAACATTTTCCTATCTCTAAATAATAGAGTATTAGTAGCTTTTGAAATGCTTTGATCTTTCACAAAAATAAGTATAATGAATAAATATTATGAGATTAATCAACAAAGATAGAAAACATTGTTTATACTTTTTTTAATACTTTTTAAAATTAAATTCACTTAAATATTTAGCTTATTTTCATTAAGTAGATTGGAAAAATGCTTGTTTAACATTCAAAATCATATTGCCTTTGAAACCTTTATAAATACCCTACTGCAAAATGATCATATGTAGCAATGAAAAAAAATGTTCAAAAAAGAAAAAAAACAACATTTCTTTAAAGGCTGCCTGATTTGGATTGGAGAAAAAAGGAGAAATACAAAATCTACAAGTAAAACGCTCCATGACATACAACACATACCACAATATCACCCTCATAACACAAATTATAATACAAATTCTCATTACTGCATTGTACTTTCATGTTTAATACCTACATGGTGATAGAAAGTACTAATTTAAATTGAGTACAGTAGATGTTTTTAAGAATAAAAATGAGTAACTTTAAATACCTTAAAATATCCATTAAGATACATATGAACAACATATTTTATAAAGTGTAGGTAAACATTACTAATCAGCATTTGATTAAAATAAGTAAAAGAAATTACAATTTAAATGTGTGTGCATATGTGTATATGCAGTTTTTAAATACAACCCACTGTAAGTCTTAAACATACCATATTCTGATGACTTAATCATTAAAATGAAATGATATTAATATTGAGGTTAATATCTACACAGTATTGCTCAGTGCAGTTTATCCATACTTACTTATTATAAGTTATAACTTTGACACCTCTGAACTGAAAAAAATAAAAATAAAAAAGGAAGATAAGTAAAGTCCTCTTTTAATTCAAGCTGGTGTCACAAGGCCATGAAGCTTTCCTCTGAGCTTGGCTGTGACTGTGAAATGCAGAGGCTTCAATGCTAACCCATATGAACAGTCCATAGTGATAGATTGAGCAGGGTTACTCTCGAAAGTGCACTGGTGTAAAAGAATTGTCAGAAATAGGAAGACCTCTGTTTTGGCAATTTGGTCACCAATGCATCTCCTTTTACCTGTGGAGAAAATCATCACGTGGTTGGTCAGATCCTTGTTAAGGGCACCTTGTTCATCCAGAAACCGCGCAGGATTGAAGATGTGGGGATCGTGCCAAATCTGGGGATCATGGTTAACAGACCATTGATTAACGAAGACAACTGTGTTTTTGGGGATGTGAAAGCCCTCAATGGTGACGTCCGAAGTGGTGGAATGAGGAATGGTGACTGGGACAAAGCTGGTGTAGCGCATAGTCTCAAAAATAAATGCTTCCAGGAAAGTCAAGTTGATTTTATCTTCCACTGAGGGAAGCCTCTCACGGCCTACCACTCGATCAATCTGTTCTTGGATCTGTGTCTGCATAGCTGGGTACTTCACTAAGAGCAAAATCATCCACTGCATGATTGAGGATACAGTGTCCTGTCCTGCTCCAATAAGATCTGTTACAGTTCCTTCCACAAAATCTTTTGACAATGTGTTTTCTTTTCCATGCTCAATCACACTAATAAAGGCATCACTCATGTCTCTAGTAACATCAGGATTAAATGTGTTTCGATGCTGAAGTACCTTGTCTTTTACATAAGCATGAAACTCATGATTGATGGTCTTGAAGTTCTGATAGATGCAACGCACAGGATTCGGGAAAGACTGAAGCCAAGGCATGACATCTACCAAGCTCCCAGCACCGACTGTCTCTCCAAACTTATCCACTCTACCCAGAAGTGTCCTAAATTCTGGGTCATCATGCCCATAACGTTTTCCAAAGCACAGAGCACAAATAATGTTTGCTGCAGCAACTGTAAACTCATGGGAAGGGTTAAAATAATGCCTGTCTGCACTTTGTCTGAGAAAATTCTGCACCATGTCCATGGCCTCTGCCACCACATGCTGTTCGAAGGCCTTCCTGGTCTTGCTGTTTGCAGATGAGAATGCACGCAAGGTAGACTGAGCTATTTTCCTGTGCACCTTCCACTGTTCACTATAGCCGCTAAATGCCATACTTTTACCTCCTGATATCAGCTGGAAGGAGACAAAATTTGGTCTCCCTGCAAACTCGGTACTGTGCTGGATGAGAGCTTGTCGTATGGTCTTTTGTCCATTTAGCACCACAATATCATTACAGCCAAGTCGAATCTTGTATACGTTGCCATACTTTTTTGCCAGCTTTGCGAATGTAATGTGGGGCATTTGGCCAAGCTGCATGGCATTGCCCACTAATGGCCAGGCAAAGGGACCTGGCAGCCGTTTCTTGTGGCCAAGGTTCCGGATCCAAAGACAAGCCTCCAGGCAAATGAGAAAGATGAATGAGACCATAAGGGCTGGCTGGACCTGTCCACTCCATTCTTTGATTATGCTGCTGCCTCTCATGTTAAACTCTGCCTCTGGTATTTCCATGTTATGACAGTACCAGATTCCTTGGAGCTGATTAGAAAGGCACCTCTATGGAAAATGACAGCAAAATTAACTTACAGCAAAGAAGTCCCAATTTCCTCCTTTTGTGTTCTCAGTGAAAAAAGCCAGTTCCAAATTATTTGTAATTCAGTATCCACATATGTGACATGCAAATCGATATAATATTGTAATATCGTTGCAGAAAGTATATCCTGTGTTCAGTACTCCAGCCACTGACTGAAAGTCAGCTAGATCGTGCTGAAAGAGATAGACACGCATCTCTTATATATATGTCTGGCGTACGAGGGCGGCAGATTTGCTTTACTCCTCCCATTACGGTAGGCATGCAGAACCCTGTGTTCCTTTCCGCACTACACTCACAGAAGACGTGAAATGAACTGTACTGTTCAGAGATGCTCACGGTGGACCGCTGTGGAATATTTGACTAGCTCGTTTTTAGAGGTTGTCGAGCAGCGTTTAGACGTTTGGCGCGATTCCTGCTCACAAACGTGAGATAATAGATTGTAATAAGAAAATAAAGGGGAGAGAGCGTGCACGCGATCTATACATTCCTGAGTTCTGAGACTCGTGCGTCCGGGGAAAAATTATTTGCTTTTTTTCAGAAACCGATTTCGTTAAAATTAGGATTTTATAGGCTGTATTAAGGCAGTATTAAGTGCATCCGAAAATGGTTATTAAACAAATGCCAACTTTAATCTATAATATTTGCTTATATAACCATTGTTTACGCAGGGTTAATGTATATTTTCTATGCGTTAAAACAACCCTGACATTTATTTCGGCAAATGTATATATAACCTATATACTACTACTACTACTACTACTACTAATAATAATAATAATTATTATTATTATTATAATAATAGTAAAAAGAAGGAGAATATTATTATTATTATTATTGTTATTATTATTATTATTATTATTATTATTATTATTATTATTATTATTATTCACCCTGTCTATCAACCGATAAATGTGCATTAAGCTACAGAAGTCAGTATTTACACATACAAGCAATTAACATTCAGTCTTACTAGGCATGCTTATATATCTTCATGAGCCATGGCACAATATGTGAATCTAAATGATAAAATATAATTATAAATAACAGATAGATAGATAGATAGATAGATAGATAGAATATCTTATTTATCACAGAGAAAAAAATAGCAACCAGCAAATCATAGTAATGATACAATAATAAAAAGTACAAATAGTAAAAAAATAAATAAAAAACCCAGGTACAAGGTACAAGTAAGAAAAAAAGACAGTAACAGTCTCACAGCAGGGCGGCACGGTGGCTTAGTGGTTAGCACGTTCGCCTCTCAGCGCTAGGGATTCCCGGTTCGAATCACCATCTGTGTGGAGTTTCCATGTTCTCCCCGTGTCCGCGTGGGTTTCCTCCGGGTTCTCCGGTTTCCTCCCACAGTCCAAAAACATGGATCAAGTCAATTGAGTTCTCCAAATTGCCCCATGTAGAGTGTGTTTGTGTGCGTGTCTGTGTGTGTGAGTGTGTGTCCAGCGATGGATGGTCCTGGGTGTGTCTGCCCGGCGTCCGGGGCATTCTCCCCGGATGGGCATGGGGAACCCGCCCCCCCGCGACCGTAATATAATATAAAGCGGAACATAATGAATGAATGAATGAGTCTCACAGCATTAACAATAAAATACAGACTAGTAACTGGTGACAGGATCTTGAATTTTCAAAGTTTATTGATGCTTGTGGGAACCGAAAAACAAGTCTTCCTGCTTCAGTCCCAAAAAAGAGCAACTCTAGAAAATTTACTTCTGTTTATCACAGAACAGTGTATTGCAGCTTTCTGTGTATGGATCTCTAAAGCTGCTGGCCAGTCAAAGTACACATGCTGTGTCTTGACTACAATAAGCATGTTAGGAGTAATCATAGAGCAATGGAAAAAAGTAATCTGGTGTGAAAAAAAGGTCCTTTTGCATAATAGAAATAAATACACAACAAAGTAAAACAATAAAACTGTCCATATTGGACACTGTTATATATCTATAAAATATTTTTGATAACAGATAATCAACTACTCTATATACCACTCTCTCACATGCACATGCACACATGCACACACACACACACACACACACACACACACACACACTTATTTTGTAGTACTTTGTAGTGTACTTAGTGTATTTAGACTTTTATTTTTTTATTTTGTACATTTTATCATATAAGGTAATTTCTTATATTCATTGAAGTCAGCAGACTCTTTACCAATGTCTTAAATTATTATCTTAAAGTACTGAAAGGCTGACTTTAAGGCAATCGTTTCCACATAAAAAATAACATCAGAAAGTAATTAAAAAAGGGCTGGACGTGGCAGAACCACTCATCCATCATCAGAGTTTGATATCCCATATATTGTACAGGATAAATGGACAAACAATCCCACAGACATTTTTTTTTATAATGTCCCTTTTAAAATGCAAAGGAAGAATCAGTCTACAATGCTATGTCATTATAGCTCCCATTGGTGTTATGTGTAGATGTCCCAATACATTTGTCCATAACACGTATTTACATATACATCTGACTGATGCTGTAAGGGAGCAGGAGCTGAAGTCACAGTAAAAGAAACAGTATGACAAAGTATCAATACCTCACTGATTTCTTGGCTTCACCTTCTATTCACAGAACCTGTGATTGACCACACATATGTTAACACACTGATAAATGTTAAAATTACAAGATCATTAATAATTGTTCAATATTTTTCATTATTATGTAAGATTAACAGCTCAGCTAAACCATTAATTATAGACAAACAATATCAGTCCTGAACATACAAACAGTTGTAAATTTTTATGGTTAGGCTGGATGTGTATTTCCAATATAAATTACGTCTCAAATGTCCAAATATGATTTTAATTTAAGAGCTAAAATATAAACAAATGTGGCTTCAAATAGTGTTTCCTGCTGGCAAAATTTTAGGGGATTCCTCTGATGTAGCATAACACAACTGCTCTCTGTCCTGTTTGTGCTTACATTGCCTCTTGTGTTGCCATTGGGACTAATTAGAGTCAGGCATGTGTTGTGTGTACTGGTGTGTGTGCACGCATGTGTATGCCATCCATGTGGTTGCCATGTTTGCCTGTGATTATCCACTGTAGGCTGACTGTGGCAAAAACTGACTGTAACCTCAACCTGACTTTTGTAAGGTGGTGGGAGGTGGCTTTATGAGCCTCATTGTGTTAGGTCACATGGTGGAAATGCCAATACATCTCTGCCAATAGTTATCTTTCTATTCGTAGTTTCCAATTTCAGTAAGCTATTGTTAAAAGAGCTGTTCAGTATAATGTCATATAATGTTATACAACCACCATTCACCAGTAAATTTATTTGGAAGTAATGATACTGGGTGTTTTTTATTAAGGCAAATGTAAAGTAGCAAATATATTTGACTAAGCTAAAGGAACTTCCATTACTATTTTTCTAAAGCATACTGTAGGCTTTAAATATAAAGTAAACAAACATACTTGTAAACATACATACTTGTACATGTTATTTCATATCATCAAGTGTAATCATTTTGGACATTGTAACAATTTGTTGCATTAAAAGAGTTGTGGTAAAGGACCTATTCAACACTGTGAAATATATATGTTTTTTCCAATTATTTCCATGTTATTTCCAACTTTCTGAATATTTTTTAAAAGTTTAGAATTACACTACTGCTAAAAAAATCCATGCTCAGGCCAAAAATGTTTGTCAGCTATAGAACTGTCACATTTCCATTTTCTTTCTGACACCCATTAACATTTGTTAATATACAGTGTCAGCATTCATCATACAGTTTAACCTTTAGATGTCAAATAATATGTGTTCAAATGCAATCATTTCACTAAGACAGCTCTGCTATCTATGATTAATGCAATCTAATCCACCAAAGCAACATTGGAATACACAGTCTGCTAGATTTATCAGCAGCTTTTGACAGTTTATCGCCAGATTCCACTGCCCACTTAAAATATTACCAATCTCTGAAATAAGACATGCATTGTTTAAGATGACATAAGAGAGATGGTGTATCCAAGCACATCAAACAAATATTGGAGTACCCCAAAGTCTGTTTCATCAGTTCCTCCTCTCTTACATCCAGTTGTTTCTTTGATGACACCACTCGCAAATTTACTGGTCTTTCTGTAGTTCCTTTAGTAAGTAGTTATGATGCTGTCTGACCTTAACCTCAGTGTATGTAGTTTACGTTTCTTTCAGCATACAGTTCTGCCTCCGGTTGATCTTTTTATCCACCAACTACTTTGCTATATATATATATATATATATATATATATATATATATATATATATATATATATATATATATATATATATATATATATATATAAAACAACCTATATATATATAGTTTGTGGATGAAAAGGTAGGTTGTAGATATGTAGGTTTATGAAACATGCCTCTCCTTACCAATTATTGGTGACACATAATTTTTTTGTCCATTTAAACTTCCTCTCTTTTCTTTTTTTTGTGTTAAGTCACATTGTGTTTGTCTGAACTGTGCTTTCATATTTCCTGCTGTCCTGTTCTCTGAAGGCCTAAAAATATCTGACTCACAGAGTGATGTCAATTATATTTTGTTCATAAACACTTACTTAACCAATTCCAAATGGCCTGTCCGCTTCCTTTAATTGTGTTTTCCATGGTTGCACTGCTTCCAGGCGTGTATTTTTTATTGAAGCATGTGACCAATCACTTTTCAGCATCATTGGTTGCCAGGTTCAAATTTTTGCCTCGGTCTGAAGGATTAGTTGCAATAAATAAGTGTCAATCGATCCATCACTGGGCACAACTCACTTATACAGACACACACACACACAATATAGGGGCAATTTAGATAGATGCAATGTAGATAGAAGCAATTTAGAGCAGCCAGTTGAATCTGTATCAATGTTATTGGACTATGGGAGGAAATCGGGGAAACACAGGGAGAACACTGAAACTCCACCCATATGGGAATTCAAGGAGAGGCGAGCGTGCTAACCACAAATTCACCATGTAGCCCTTTTAAATTTTTTTATTTGAATATATGTTTAATATAACAAAATCAATGTCATAATTTATACATTATCTTCCAATACTAGATTTTTGGTTACAATATGTTTTTGCTGCTAAGACTAATACCGCTGTAATAATTTAACTGTCACAGGTGCCTCGTTTGGTCCTTAATTGTTTCAGTTGGGTGATTGGTTTGTTTTTTGCACGTGTTCAGTTGGTTTTGTATTTATTATTAGTTTTCCATCTCTTCGGGGCACGTCTTTGTTTTGTGGTTTTTATGCCATGTGTTAATTTGTTCGTTTGTTTCCCCATTTCTGTTGGTGTCCTGTCACCAATTTTTATTAAATTCTACTTTTGGATTTTATCCCGGTGTTTCTCTCTCCTTCCGCGTTCAACCACGTTGCGGCGCTGCACATTGTCTCCGTGTGGGTCGCACGGGTGGGAGTGCTTCCGTGGACCAGCGCACGCTTTATTCCCCGCGTGGTCGGTACCCGGGAAGCGCTCACTAGGCGCGAGCGGTCGTACGCAATTCCTCCGCGTAGCCGCCCTTTTCCGGGGAAGACGGACATTTCTAACAGAAAGGCGTGCCAAACTATCTGTAGAGTTCCGGACACCAGGGGTCACCCACCGCTGAGCCGGAGGACCAGAGGCTGCGCCGCTGAAGAAGCCGAGTACCAGGGGTCGCCGATTGCCGAGTCTGGGCGCCAGGGACCGCTCCATCGTCTACTCCGAGCACCAGGGTCCGCCAGCCGCAGACTCCGGACACCAGGGGCGCTATCCCCGCCTCGCAGCAAGAGGGCGCCGATCCGCGCCCCCGCAGCGAGATGACGTACTCCACGCTGTCAGCAGGGGGCAGCCAACAGGCTTCATCGCCAGAGGGACCGTTACCCCCCCTTTTTTGTTTTTTGAGAACTGTTTATTGTTATTATTATTATTTTTTTTTGTTGTTGGGTCGCTTCCCTTTTAGCGCGACCCTTGGGGTGGGGGTATGTCACAGGTGCCTGTGGCACCTGTCCTTCGTTTGGTCCTTAGTTGTTTCAGTTGGGTGATTGGTTTGTTTTGTGCACGTGTTTAGTTGATTTGTTATTTATTCTTAGTTTTCCTGTAAGTCGGCGCACGTCTATGTTTTGTGGTTTTCATACCCAATGTTATTGTGTTCGTTTTGTTCCCCCCTTTTCGTTGGTGTCCCATCACCAATTTTTATTAAATTCTACTTTTGGATTTTATCCCGGTGTCTCTCTCTCCTTCCGCGTTCAACCACGTTGCGGCTCTGCGCATTGTCTCCGCGTGGGTCGCACTCGTGGGAGTGCTTCCGTGAACCGGCGCACGCTTTATTCCCCGCGTGGTCGGTACCCGGGGAGCGCTCACTAGGCGCGAGCGGTTGTACGCAACAACTCCGCGTAGACACCCTCTCCCGGGGAAAGACGGACAGTTTCTAACATTAACCCATTTAACCCAATATCACAATTCACCATATAAACTGAACCACCACACATGATTGGTGCAAAATCTTTAAAAATTTTATTGAAAATTTAATGTGAACAATCGGAAATATAGAAAATTTGTGTTTAAGGTGTCTGATGGCTTTGATGCTGTACTTTATTATTCATTCATTCATTCATTATCTTCCGCTTTATCCTATATTAGAGTCGCAGGGGGGTTCTCCATGCCCATCCAGGGGAGAACGCTTCGGGCGCTGGGCAGATAAATCCAGGACAGGGCACCAATCTATCGCTGGGCACACTCTCACGTGCACAGACACGCACACAGTCACACTCTATATGGGGAAATTTGGAGAACTCAATTGACTTGATCCATCTTTTGGACTGTGGGAGGAAACCAGAGAACCCAGAGGAAACCTATGCGGACACAGGGAGAACATGGAAACTCCACCCAGATGGGGATTCGAACCGGGAATCCCTAGAGCTGAGAGGCGAACGTGCTAACCACTAAGCCACCGTGCTGCCTGTACTTTATTAGTTCAATTACTTAATATTGCTGATATTGCTTAATAAGTGATAACAGAGTAAAGTATAGTGTAATTTATTTGCCTTGCATAAACAACAGGATTTGGACTATACAGTATGTAACACAAGTATATTTACAGTACAGTATGTTTTCTGCTTAATCCTCTACTAGGGTTGCAGGGGGTTACCCATGCCCATCCAGGAGAGAACGTATCAGGCTCTGGGCAGATAAACCCAGGACAGAGCGCCAATCTATCACTGGGCACATACTCACCCAGACACACACAAACACACTGTATATGGGGCAATTTGGAGCATTCAATTTACCTTGATCCATGTTTTAGACTGTGAAAGGAAACCAGAGAACCGGTTGATGTAATGTCATTAAATGTGATGCTTTTCAAATAACTAACTGTCTAGTCAGTTGTAGGTTTAAAGTGAGTGGAGTGGAGGCTCAAGAGGGAGAGAGAGCAGCTTCCTAAAAGCCATATGTTTCATATATCTGTGAATGTGGCTCGTCACACCAGTGCAATATGCAACTTCTTGGCATGTTGAGGTTGTATAAAGTAAAAGGTCATTTACATTAAAACCCAAAATTCAAATATGATTTGTAGGAGATGAAGGTAAAGCAAAGTACATTTTAGTTTTTTGTTTTTTAAATGTGCGACTTTTGCGGGTGAAATTTTTAACAGTGTGCATTGTATAAAGTTCCATTAACTGTACAACATTTGATCGCTAATGATAATACTAATTCATTTACAAAAGCAAATAATTCTACTAAAACATAACAAAACAAAACATCAAAAACATTTGAAGTCAGTTCTAAATAATTATTGTGATTATTTTTCATGACGATAATATGGCAGCCACTTTTATAGCTAAAATAACTTGTGAATTTGCTTTTGCTCTTTAGTGTAAATTTGATAAAGATGTAATTTTGTGTCCTCCATAAACTGTTGTGGCAGGGGTGCAGTGACACTATGGAGAGAGAGATCGTGAAACACATGCCATACTATTAGTTTTTTGTGAGTTTGTGAGTTGAGTTATTGTGAGTTTGTAAAAACATGAAAGGGGGTGATTTTCTTTAGCGAACAAGATATGAACCCAAACTGAATCATTAAATTAGAGGTTTCATATTCACAGAAGTTCCACAGAAGTTCCAGCAGTACATTTATTGCAGTCTGTGGCTATAACCCTTTCCTTAATGGGAAAATCCTATCTCTGTTATTCATTGTCTCTAGTTATTCATTGTTATTCATTGTCTCCATTGTCTTTCAGGACCTCTGTGGCAATGTGAGACTGAATGAGGACCAAAGATAGGATTTCCCAGTCACAGCAAGGGACTTTATTCACATTGAGAGTATCAAATGTACATTAAAATTACAGTCAACGTTACTCAAGCTGCATCCCTGCCACTCACAATTTTTCAGTCCACTGTCTCCATGAGATGTTCCATCTTATAAAACATTCATCGGAAAAGCTGTTTTTAAAATAATTTTTATGAAATTTTTATTAAAATTTTTAAAATTTTATTAAAGTTTCTATACATTTTTTAATTCGCAATTAATCCACAGTATGTATATGGGACATAAAATCTTACAGTATATTATTACTGTACATAGTAAATGAGGATTTGTAGACAATATTTATTAACTAACTAAGAATACACATTGATAGTAACAGATGAACATGATAAACAAGTAGCTGTAATGCATGCACGTATGTGATAAGGAGGAATGTGACACACAATAATCGTATGTGTACTGTGATAAGACCAAACACTCATCGACCTGAGCAGCACCTTAGTGAATTGAAGGTTCTCTCCACACTCAATACAAGTATTACTCATTTTCAACTGTCCACCCACCTCACTCCACTACAACACATGTTCTTGCAAGAGGATGATAGTAGCCTTTTTTCACTTACTCTGTGCCACATATGTTTCAAATATTACATAAAGTACTGTACATAATATATATTCTGGATCACTCTAAGGTTCCTCCTTCCTCTTTCTACTTTTATGAATATTATAACATTAAATGTTTAGAACACAGTAATTAAAATAAATACATCTCAATAACTTTCCAAAATCCTAGAAAAGTACAAATAACATATAATAAAATAATAAAAAAATTTTTGCAATGATTTGAACACTCCTGTCCTAATGTCATGCTTTTTTGCATGAAAATATGGAATTATTTTTCTAAATTATTTTGATTAAACAAAATATGTCCTGTTTACATGTAATTCATATGATCATATGATTTCATTTGTGCTAACAATTTTCATCCATCTATTATCTTCCGCTTTATCCTATATTAGGGTCGCGGGGGGGGGGGTTCCCCATGGCCATCCAGGGGAGAACGTTTCGGGCGCTGGGCAGATACATCCAGGACAGGGCGCCAATCTATCATTGGGCACACACTCACACAGACATACACATATGGGGCAATTTGGAGAACTCAATTGACTTGAGCCATGTTTTTGGACTGTGGGAGGAAACCGGAGATCCTGGAGGAAACCCACGCGGACACGGGGTGAACATGGAAACTCCACCCAGATGGGGATTCGAACCAGGAATCCCTAGTGCTGAGAGGCGAATGTGCTAACCACTAAGCCACCGTGCCACCCCTGATAGCAATTTATGCTTTTAAATATTTATCAAAATAATAATGAAATTAAATTATGGGGGGAACATTAGACCAGAACCTTAGGCAAATCACAGATTATTCCCTATTAGGGAAAATATTACAATTGGCCAATCGCAGACACTTGTGTGTGATTTTTGAGTTTGTAAAAACATGAAAGGGGGTGATTTTCTTTAGCGAACAAGATATGAACCCAAACTGAATCATTAAATTAGAGGTTTCATATTTGAACCCACATTTTCTGTTTTTGTTTTCTTCTAGAATTACTGTGTTATTGTGAACTTGGTCATGCTGTTACTGTTGTTATTAATTAGAATTTCTTGTATTCATTTTTTGGTAATATATGTATTTTTACATATACCATACTAAAATAATCCTCAAGTTTTATATGAATTAATACCAATCTAAAGTTCCCACTAGGTGGAGACATAAACCAAGAAATTAATAGTATGGAAAACTGAAGGTATTAATGAATGATAATAAATACAATCTTTTTTCTCATTGTCTGATCTTAAATAATTTCCAGTTTTAAGTTAGTTATGATTGAAAATATACATTATTGTTTAATAAATGCAATAATGATGAAAAACAGAAATGTTTAGTTTTTTATCACAAATTAAAAAATTTGTTCTCTGATTTCCTCCCACAGTCCAAAAATATAGATCAAGTCAAATGATTTCTCCAAAATTGCCCCATATAGAGTGTGTATGTGTGTGTCTGTGTGAGTGAGTGTGTGCTCAGAGATAAATTGGCGCCCTGTCCTGGGTGTATCTGCCCAGTGCCCGAAACGTTCTCCCCTGGATGGGCATGGGGAACTCCCCCGCGACTCTAATATAGGATAAAGCGGAAGATAATGTATGGATGGATAGATGCCTGTGCTTATTATACTCTACAATGTCATGGCTTTTAATAACATTTGGGATAATTTCCTTGTGTGGCATAATGGGAAAATAAAAATAAATGTGCCAAATAGGGGATAGACCTCCATAAGTCAATTTTATCCTTTGGTACAATTTCCAGATGCTTGAAGGTGCCATGTTCATCTTTTAAAAACGAACACGAGTATAAAAATCATTTTGATTTTTGTATATTGGGGAAAAATACAAAGTATTAAATAAATTCCACTAAGTGTGTTTAATGCCTGTTTGCTGTGTCGCTCCACTTTATTAAACATAATTTATGGATTTTATGTTAATGACATTTGGTAAAAAAGCTGTGTCATTAGCCATATTAGGATTATATTTACTGACAAATTGTAACAGGTGCCTAGGGCACCTGTTACCTATCTGTTCAGTTAAATTAATTTTGGTTCACATTTGCATTTTAGTTAATTAACCACATTTGTTTATTGGTGTGTTTTGTGCACGTGGTTGGGTGTCTTTTTATTTAACTCCGGTGTTCCCCTTCCTCCGTGCACGTTGTTAGTTTTATGTTCGCTCGCGTTTTGTACCTCCTGTGTTTTTGGTGTCCCTACACCTTTAAATAAAATTCTGTTGTTCTGCTACCTGCGTGCCTGGCTCCCTTCAGCGCATTAAGGCGCTGCAGCTCTGTGCTTCACTTGCGCAGCCGCTTTTGGTCGAGGTAGGCGAGCGTAACACAAATATGTTGATGTAACTTATTTCCCCCAATGTCAATGAATTAATTTTAAACAGAATTATCAATTATGTTGGTATACTAGCACTTCTGCAACATATTTTTTGTTACACTACTTTATACTACTTCTTACTCAGAAATAAAAATGATAAATTCAGTCCTAATAATAAGTTATAGTTATTGCAAAAGTGTCATAACCCTAAAGATGTATTAACAATCTAAAATATTTGAACGGTAATTCTGATATTTTTAATTCCTATTTAATCTCTAAATTTCGCTAAAATTCCTAACATACTTTTAACATTTACTCAACTACATGATAAGTCTTGAGTTGCTTCTAGGTTTTTTTCAAGTTATTTATTTATATAGCGATTTTTACAACATTTTTTGCATGAGTGGGTCCCACCTTGCTGTGACCTCCTGGTCTGCCCCCACTGAGTTCCCCTTTGACCTATTCAATGCTTCTGTTAAGCAGTATATTGCTCAATTATTTATTTTGGCACACTGCCCATGTGTGCACTGCATTTGAAGCATGCACCAGTAGGGTGTAACTTGGGTCAGTAGGTAGTTTATATAATTGTTTAACAATAAGGCATGTTCGTTTGGATCAACCTGTGAAATACAGCGTCAGGATATTTATTGCTCACATACAACTCAGCAATAGAAGATATATATAGTACAATAGTATGAAAACATTTAAAAATTCATGTATATCCATGCATAAAACTACATAGGCAGTGTTAACTGTTTAATCTTTGCATAGGAGTACATACCTCTATAAAAAATTGCTGACCATTTTAATTTACTTATTTTTTCTGTAAGGTTCCTATTTTAAAATGTTAAAATATTGTTAGCTACGTTTGTAAAATAAATACTAAAAGGTCATCAGTATTATCAGAATTGTGTATTGTGTGCTTCAGACTGAACATTATTTTTATTTTATTTTTCATCATCAGCCCTGCACTTCTCTTGCCCTGTTTTAGATATTGCCCATGCAGCTAGAGGATGACAGAACAATCTGACCATGAAGATGGCAATTTATTGGATTGAATAAATTAAATACATATGAAACAAAATATTATTTTAGCAGATCAACCTTTGAACAATAAGGTATATTGTATGTGTACTTACAGTTTGTGTTTATTGCTATTTGTTTATTGCATAGCTTTTTGTTTATTGCAAACATATGTGACGGGGTGAGAAAAACAAGCTTGCATGTATTAAGTAACTAGTTTTAAGTCAGCAAAATTGATTTAAAGTTGTAATCAGTCTTAAGATCTTGAAATGTCAAAGTATGAATCTACTTTTGTTCTATGGTTCTAATTTTGGCATGAACATCCATCCATCCATTATCTTCCAGGTTGTCCTCTACTAGGGTTGCAGAGGGGTTCCTCATGCCCATCCAGGGGAGAACGTTTCTGGCTCGAGGCATGGGGAACCCAGGACAGGGTGCCAATCTATCGCTGGGCACACACACATTTACTCACATAGACTATATTGGGGGCAAATTGGAGAATTCAACTGGCCTTGATCCATGTTTTTGGACTGTGGGAGGAAACCGGAGAACCCAGAGGAAAACCAAAGCTAATCTATTGCTATTTGTTTGACTGAATTTAAAAAGTGCAGTTACAAAATTACATTTCATGAGTGGTGGTTTACTTTGTTTTAAAATTTATATATACACAAAAAAATAGTTCAACAACGCATATTATTTTTTACTTAAAGGACATATTTCTGAATGTGTTTTGATGATTGAGCACTTGGTGCCACTGTAAACACAAGTTTGACTGGTATCCTCAACTTTCTACCCAGCATCAGTTTTGTTTGTACGAACCCGACTGATGACAGTGCAATATACAAGTTCAATGGCCAAAATGTGAAAAATATTTTTCACCAGCCCATCACTTGGGTGATGCAGTGGTATGGTACATTGTTTTTAAATGTTTAATAGTTTAAATATTTCTTTCATCACCTCTAATTTAAATTTTATTTGTGACATTGCATACACCTTTGACCACTTCCTAAAATAGTACATAGTTGATGGAATGTCGCATTTGCCGCCTCTTTGGTTATAAACACATCCATCCCCACTCGCTCTATTGGTGCACCAAACCTGCCACTTCACTTGATAAGGCTCTTTCTTCGTTCCGCATGTTGCACATGGACATCTACTGCACATGGAGCTTCACTGCTGCTGCACAGCCTTGCTAGTAAAACTGCAGACAAAGGAACTTTTTTGTGTCCAATATGTGCTTTCCACACTGCTTCTCTTCGCAAAACATAAGTGGTACTATTAGCAGTAAAGGTTGTACATCTGGTACTGGTCATTTCCAGAGGCGAAACAGCAGCTCATTGCACTCTGTCAGACCTTGCTGATGAGATACTTATGTGGAGTAACTATTATTTATATGTGTTTCACAGAATGCTTGTAATAATTGTTAACCACTGGACACTCACTGCTGCATTCTTATGGCACATGTATTGCATCCCATGTTTCCCTGCATCCCACAGCATTGTTGATTTATAATGTTCTGCCTTTAGGCACCAAGGTTCATTTCAACCCATAATATGCTGTTTGTATATTAATATGGTCCTTTCTGTCAGTCTGAAAGCTTACTGCATCTTGTGCCTGCCACTGTCAACCTGCAGCAATCTCTTAATAAGCTACAACATTTTCTAATCTGCTTTAATGTTTTTTTAACCGTAATGTTTTACTGCTCAGCACATCATTCTTTCTTCAGATGCTGTGCCATCTGATACAAAAGTACTTTTAGCTTTTCTGTTAAAAGTTAAGTCTTGCTATTTCCTTTTCACAACAGTGTAACAGGATTCGATATGGAAACAGATCAACAAAGCAATTTTTTATTTCAAAAACAAATTTGATTTCATCACTAAAATTAAGTCTGAACCACTTCTCCTCTGTCCACTTCTCAACAGGAGTTGTACCTCTCATACAGTTACATGGCATACATCTACATGTGTAAATGCAAGTGTGTATCAGAACCTTCTTTAACAACATGTAACAACAAATGGCCAGCCTGAGCACTGATCTACAGTTGTGCTCAAAATTATTTAACCCCCAATACAGCCAAGTGTTTTTGCAAGTTTGAAGGATTTTAATAATAAACAAATGCAACTTAAATTACAACAATATTCTTTCTAGTATATAAGCAAATTTCATCACATAATTTTTGTGATTTCTTCAGTGACAAAATTATTAAACCCCTTAAAAAATGACCACTCTCAGGAACAGAGGTCTCAACCAGGAGTCTTTAGTCAGGCATTAAAAGCACCTGCAGATGTGGACAGAGCCATAATGAGCAGCAATTAAGCAGATTTAAAAGGACTGAGATACTCAGCTCCTTCTACACAGTTAATTGTGCCTTTGCAAAATGGTGAATTTCAGAGAATGGTCAAAGAAGTCAAGAGAGGAGGTCATTTCTCTTCATAAGCAAAAATATGGATATAAAAAGATAGCAAAACATTAAACATTCTAAAAGACAAAATTGGAAGCATAGTTCACAAGTTTAAAGCAAAAAGCACAGTGAAAACGCTACCTGGGCATGGCAGAAAAAGGTTGCTGTCAATGAATGCTGTCCGTTACCTGAAACAAAAGGTGGACAAAAATCCCTGGCTGACAGCTGAGGCACTGCGACAGGACATGTCAGAGTGAGGCACTCAGGTTTCGGCACACGTTAAGGCGCACACTGCAAGATGAAGGCCTCCCAGAACTCCCAGACGCACCCCTCTGCTGACTCCAAAGCACAAGAACAGTCGACTCCAGTATGCCAAAATCATGTGGACAAACCACAAAGGTTTTGGGACACTATTCTCTAGATCGACAAGACAAAATTGTAACTTTTTGGGCCTATGGCTCAAAGATATGTTTGGAGGGGAAAGAATGAGGCCTATTAAGAAAAGAACACCTTGCCTACTGTGAAGCATGACAGTGGGTCAGTCATGTTCTGGGGCTGTTTCGCTTCTTCCAGTACAAGGAATCTACACTGTTCAGTGTAATTCAGTTAAATATCAGAAGATTTTTGGTGAAAATGTCAAGCTGAAGCTTGGGAGACATTGGACCTTCCAACAAGACAATGATCGCAAGCATACCTCAAATTATACCAGGGCTTGGTTGTAGAAGAAGGGTTGGAAGATTCTGGAGTGGCCATCACAATCACCTGACTTCTTCGGTGGGACTTGAAGAAGACAGTTGCAGCACGCAAGCCCAAGAATACCTTTAGATAGCTGCAACAAACTTGTGTCAAGCTATGTTTCACGTCTGAAGGATGTGACTGAGGGGTTGAATAATTTTGGCAATGAGGTAATGACTAAATTACAAAATCTTTTCAGTTATACAAACAAATGTGCTTTTAAGTTGCATTTGTTTATTATTAAAGTCCTTCTTTGATCTGATTGTGAACAAGATAAAAAATAAACGTCAAACTTGCTAAAACACTTTACTGTAGTGGGGTTGAACTGTAGTGGGGTACACAACTGTAAACCCAATAGAAAACCTCTGGAAAATTTATGACCAATAAACCCACAACAGTCACAGAACTGTGAAAAAAAGATGAGAATAAGAGTGGACCAAATCGGACCAAAGCACTAGTGATGTCCTGGGGCCACAGATTGACTGTCACTGCAGGTGAAAGTTGTTACCTTCAGAAAATTTTCAAATCTTTCCATGTGCTACAGTCATTGATGTATCTAATAATGATTATCGTAATTTTTTTTTTTGCAAAATTAAGGTTTTATGTTGGCATGTTGTACCTATTACAAAAGTCATTCTAATGCTAATATATATATATATATATATATATATATATATATATATATATATATATATATATATATATATATATATACAGCGATGGATTGGCGCCCTGTCCTGGGTCCCAGCGCCCGAGACGTTCTCCCCTGGATGGGCATGGGGAACCCCACCGCGACCCTAATAGAGGATAAAGCGGGAGATAATGAATATATATATATATATATATATATATATATATATATATATATATATATATATATATGTCACAAAGGGTTCTGGTAGAGCAGTCAGGAGATGAATATGCAGAACAATGGTTATTTATTGAGAGGTAAGGCAGAGGCAGGGTAGTACGGAGGGAGCAAGGACGAACTGGTTTCGAGTGCCCGGGGACCAGGATGAGGACTGATACCTGGAATGAGATCCTGGGCAGAGCACAACACCGAGCAAACAAACAAACCAATAAACAGAGGTTCAGATAGCCAATAGAAACACTGTAGCAAGAGAACCCTACACTGGCTATGCGTGAAGGAGAAGCTAAACTGGTGAGGTGGCCTTTAGTAGGCAAAATAAACTCTAAGAAAGTACAGGATAGGGTGAAAAGGAGAGTGCAAGAACAAACACAGGGAGGGGAGACAGCAAGAGGGTTAGCATACAACGGATAAGAAAGGGTTAGTTCACCGATAGAGAGCAGGTTAGTAAATATATCTGAAAAGTTAGTATACACAGTGAACACAGATGTACAAACACACACAGGTGGTGACGCGCCAGCGGAGCGGGCTAGGGTGAGTGCAAACTCCGCCCCAGCCGGCCGAAGCCGATCCACTTGTGAGAACAAACGCTAAATAATGCTCCCGGGACACTGAAATTCAGGGAGCAACAATAAATGCACACAGACGTTCACTCATGCACACAAACACACGCTACGCTAAACACGGAAGTGAGTACACGGAAGCTAATGCTAAGCCAAACAAACGCGCACTCACCCAGACGGTATACAGCACAAACAGAAGCAGACATAGACAGATCAGAGTATAACAGCAAAAACGCTGGGTCCGTATAGTCGAAACCAGGGACAATACTTCACGCAATCCAGCCTGAAAGCAGGGTTTAAATAGAGGTAACCGACCCATCAGAGTAATTAGCCACACCTGGTGAGGAAGCGAAGGCGGAACTAGAAGGCGGGGCTGAGAGAGCGCGCTGGAGAGAGAGAGAGAGAGACAGCCTATATATATATATATATATATATATATATATATATATATATTAGCATTAACTGAATTATATATTATATATTAGTATTAGAATGACATTGTCATTTTTACTTTTGACTGATATATATATATATAGTATATCAGTACATAAAAACATCTAATAACTACCTCAAATTCTACCAGGGCTTGGTTGTAGAAGAAGGGTTGGAAGATTCTGGAGTGGCCATCACAATCACCTGACTTCTTTGGTGGGACTTGAAGAAGACAGTTGCATATATATAGTATATATAGTACTATTCCTTATTCAACAAAAATGAAACACCCTATTAATTGATTTTATAATTTCAGTTCTGTGACATTTGTTGGGTTTGTTTATGCACAGCTCTGTCAGCATTGTAACTGTTCAGAGAAGTTATATTTATTTTTATACTTTTTAGCCATTGCCAGGGATTCAGGTCACGGGGGCAGCAACCGAAGTAGGGAGATCCAGACCTCCCTCACCCCAGCCACCTCCACCTGCTCAACTGGGGGAACCCAGAGGCGTTCCCAGACCAGTTGGGAGAAATAATCCCTCCGGCGTGTCCTAGGTCTTCTCCGGGGTCTCCTACCAGCTGGACTTGCCTGAAACAGCTCACTAGGGAGGTGCCCAGGAGGCATCCTTCCAGTGAGGATTTAAACCCTCTTATTTAACTTACTTAACTTAATGCCGGTCATGTAAACTAAGCTCCTGCTTCGCACATACAGGGACCATAGTAAGGAGCCATCTACTCCATATTTGCGAAGCACCTCCCACAAAATACCCAAAGGAACACAGTCAAAAGCCTTCTCCATATCCACAAAACACATGTACACTGGTTGGACAAACTGCCATGAACCCTGGAGAGAGTAAAAAGCTGGTCCAGTTTTCCATGACCAGGACGAAACCCGCATTGCTCCTCCTGAATCCGAGGTTCGACTATCTGAGTTTTGACTATCTCACGATTGAGAAGGTCCTTGAAGTATTCCTTCCATCGCCTAATGACGTCCCCAGTCGAAGTCAACAGTGCACCACCTCCACTATATACTGTGTTAGTGGCACACTGTTTTCCCCTCCTGAGTCACCTGACAGTTTGCCAGAATCTTCTTGGAGCTGACCGAAAGTCACCTTTTTACAGAATCCACCCTCAGTGCTTTGATCCTCTATTTTGAAAAAAAAAAACAAGCTGCAACTCAACTTGCCATATCTCTGGCCTGCTCAAGATTACCACCTCTGCTTTACACACTCTTTCTCTGTCTCTCTCTCTCTCTCCAATTCACTTTTTTATTAAAAACACCTGGCCATCAACCACACCTCTCTTCAGCTCCACTTTATTGCAGTTTTATTGTGGGTTTGTAAATGCTAACTTAAGTGTTTAAGAAACTATTTTCTTTTGTTTTTAATAGTTGTTGGAGCCGTTTTCTAGTTGTATATTATTTTATTTATAATATTATGAATTGTTGAATTATTAGGAATTATTAAGAATGATTAATTCTGATTTATATTTTGATGTGCGTCAATGACTTGTAGAGCCAATTAGCTTTAAATAGCTCCGCCTTCTCTCACCTTTTTGACCGACAGTTTTTTGACCGTGGTAAATGGAAACGCTGAAAACCTGAACTGAAATAAACCCTTTTATATGGAATCAAGAACCTCGCGTCATAAATATCTCCGACTGCTCCCATCATAGCGGCTCTGCGCAAAAATAATCACAGCATCGGAAACCGCAACATTAAGTCAAAAAACTCCCGTGGAAAGAGTCTTTAACCCTTTAATGTCCTCACCAAGAAAAAAGCAAAGGATTATTAATGTTTGGGGCATTAATAAAAACAATTGGTGGGTTTTTTTAAATAGACCCCCCAGTTTTTAAAATACACACCTCTACCAAACGGTTGAGATGGCAGTCTATGGTAAAACTAAGAACAAGAACCAGAAATACAAAAAAAAATTTAAACAAAGGGCAATGACATGTTAACTCTTTGTTTTTTTTTACTTTTTAGAGAAGTGGGATGTGTCCAAGGTTGTCATATATTATCTGGTTGTGAGAGCTTTGGGATTTAATGTTCCTTCTGAGACATATTTGTAGTAAAATTAGAACATCCATCCATCCATCCATCCATTATCTTCCTCTTTATCCTATATTAGGGTCACGGCGGGGGGGTGTTCCCCATGCCCATCCAGGGGAGAACGTTTCGGTCGTTGAGCAGATACACCCAGGACAGGGGGGCAATCTATCACTGGGCACACACTCACTCACACAGACATACACACAAACACACTCTATATGGGGCATTTTGGAGAATTCAATTGACCTTGATCCATGTTTTTGGACACTGGGGGGAAACTGCAGAACCTGGAAGAAACACACGTTGACACAGGGACAACATGGAAACTCCACCCAGATTGGGATTTGAACCAGTAATCCCTAGCGCTGAAAGGAGAACATGCTAAACCACTAAGCCACTGTGTCACCCCAAAATCAGAAAATTTTAACAATAATAATAATAAAACATTAACAAATAGTAACAACAACAATAAAAAGCAATAATAAAGTGCAATAAGATGCTAACTTTGTTAACTTTTGTGCCTTTTTTGAAATACTCTTGTGTGATGTACAACAGCACTAATGGTTTTTCAGCATTGGACCCAGTTTATTTCTTGTGGTATGCTATGAAGCATTGCTGGTTTGCATTAAAACATTGCATTATCTTTGCCAAATGCTCTTCAATCTCTTGTGGACTAATTTTGATTGGTTCCCTTAACTCTTGAGCAGAATACAGATTTGTTTGTTGCGCAATATGTTCAATCATATTATCAGTGAAGAGTGTTTTGAAGTACTGGAATGGTGTCTTAACAGCATCAGGGAGCTCAAATCTTGAATCAGGAACCTGAAATGTCCCAATGTCTTCATGTTTCTAGATTTCCTCCCTGCCTTTGTTTAGGCCTATGGGTGAAGTAGGGTTACTTGTGTCCTCTGGCTCCTCTAGGGAAATTGTTTTCAGGGGGTTTTTCCTCTTTCATCTTTTTCTTACGGGGTGGCGGTTTAGAAGATAAACTTGTTGAGACTATGTCCTCATCATCCATTGACTCAAAAGATGTTTCTCCAGAATCTACTGTTTGGATGGGCTAAAAAAACATAGATAATCTAGATAATCTAGATCCTCTATTTTATAATTGTCATCACTCAGATAAACATCAGACTCAATATCAGACAGAATGTGGTCTTGGACCTTTAAATATTTTTGTGTCCATCTATTATTTGCAAAAAAATTTAATAAATTATTTAAAATTAATAATAATAATAAAATAAGGGATAATAAATAAGGGAAAAAATAGCATAGAACGTGTTGAAAAATGAACCACTTTCCTTGTATGTGTCAAAATTTGTGAAATAAATAGATTTAAATATATTGCATGTAATAACAATAAATGTGTTACAAAAACAAAATATGAATGATCAGAGATTTTTAATTCAAACCAAAAAGTTGGTTCTAATTACTATAGCTAAGCATACTGTATCTACTTTTACCATAAACGGCCAACTCAACCGTTTGGTTGAGATGGTTTTTAAAAAATTATTTGACCCTTATAAAACATATTTTTATTGTAAAAAGTTACATAATGCTGATAAGACTCTCAAACTACACTATGCAAAGAAAATATGCTTATCTTTGAAAATTCGGCCAAAATACGTCCGAATGTGTGGCCTGTTTTGCTGGTTGCCGACTTCGTCTATGGAGGTGAACTTAAACGTCATATTACTAAAAGACAAAGTGACCCCTAGTGAATTTTTCTTGCATAACATGTCTATACCGTATGGGAGATACGGCAAAATCAGGTTGAATTAAATTTAACAACGTTTTCAATAAGATACAGTGACTGAAAGTGTGCTCTACCAAATGGTTGAGCAGGACGTTAAAGGGTTAAAGCCATTTCATGGACATCGGACTGGAGTTTTAAAGCTTTGAGGAAAAGACAAAGCATTGGAAGGATTTCTGCGTGGATCATACAGCTCTCCGCAAAGACTACAAATATCAACTTGGAACGCGAGATTAATTGTGAATAAGCAACTAAAGTAAAGCTTATAATTAAATTCGGATACACAGACAATTAAGAACGGAAACAATGACGGATCAAAGCCTGAATGCTCTACTAGCGACCCGCAGCGGGAAACTGGGTGTATGCACGAGAAAAATGAATAAAATAAGAGCTCTTTTTGATGCTCATGCAAGTGTGGAGATGATCGACGATGGCGTTGGCGCTTTAAAAACAGCAATGAATGAATTAACCACAGCTCATCTATCCGTTCAAGCGCTGATGTCGGACGATGATAAGGACAGGGATCACACTGAATGGTTCGAGCCTAAATCGGCTGTGTTTGAGAGCCTATTACTTGAGGTTGATCTGTGGAAAAAATCTAAATTCGATCCACAATTAGAGATCAATCCAGAGGACAGTGTATCTAAAACTGGGTCAAAATCATCAGGATCAAAGGTCTCGTCTGTGTCCTCCATCCGTGCATGAGCTGCAGCAGAGAAAGCAGCGCTTGCAGCCAAAGCTCATGGTCTGAAGCAGAAGCATGCACTGGAATTAGAAAAGGCACAAATTCAAAGCAAATTGGAAATGATCGAACTTGAAACAAATATTGCAGCAGCTGATGCTAAATAAAAAGCTTTGGATAATTATGAATCCTGTGAGCAACTTCAATCCACGAGCGACTTTGTTTCACAAATACAGTCAGAGGGGGATGATGGAATGAATGAATATTTTGAGAGCTATGCCCAAAAAACTGTTACAGAAGCAGAGCCATCCCCTGTGGAATTTACTAAAATAGGGACAATTCCCAAAACCCCTTTACAGAGAATTATGGAGGAGGAACCTAAGCAACCAATGCCCATAATGGTCAGGTCTGTTATTAATACTGAATTAGATGCTGTGCCCGCACCAACACTGCCACCACAAACAACAACAACTAACATCAGTCAGCCCACAACCAGAAGTTACAGAATGGAGCGACCCATTGATTCACCTGGTTCTTCACCCGTACAGTCTGCACAATCAAATGTACAAAATGCACAAAATAAATTTGTAAATTTAATTATTCAGCACCAAAAACAGACTTCTCTCCCATTTAGAGAATTACCCATTTTTAATGGTGATCTTATAAGTTATCTTCCTTTTATTAACGCTTTCGAACATCGCATTGCAGAAAAAACTGAGAATGACCAAGACAGACTGTACTTCCTCGAGCAATATACATCTGGTCAACCCAAGGAATTAGTTCAAAGCTGTTTGCATATGGATGCCCATGCTGGATATACAGAAGCCAGGCGCCTTCTTAATAAACACTTTGGTGATCCATATCTTTTAAGCACCGCGTACATTCAAAAGGCTTTAAACTGGAATGTAATAAAATCTGAGGATGGCAAAGAGCTTAACAGCTATGAATTATATTTAAGAAGCTGTTGTAATATTGTTACAAGTCTACCAGACATGACGGAGCTCGACGCCCCTCCAATTTGAAGTTAATTTTGTCGAAGCTGCCATACAAGTTAAAAGAGTGGTGGAGAAGCAAAGCATGTGATATACAGGAGCATACACAACGCCGTGCCAGGTTCCATCATATAGTAGAATTCCTTGAAAAGCAAGCCAGAATTTTATTAGATCCCGTGTTTGGCTCAATTCAGGATCCTGCCACTAAAGTCTCAAGAACAGTAGAGCTAAAATGACCTATAACTAAAAGCCAACTGGAGACCCAACCAAAATTAGCCTACAGTAAACCATGTTTCTTTTGTAAAGGAGACCACATTATGGAATCCTGCCAACAGATGGCGATGCAACAACATAAGGATAAAGTGGACTTCTTGATGAAGAACGGTATGTGTTTTGCGTGTCTTCTTAAAGGCCATATGAGCAGTGCATGTAAAAGACGCCAGACTTGTCAATTATGTCAAAAAAAACATCCAACAATCTTGCACATTCAAGTTCCAGTCAAGTCACCATCTATCCAACAAGCCGCCATCCCTAGTGGCCCAGTAACACAATCCTCAGCTTGTACAATCAAAGGCAGGAGTCCAGTGACCATGTCCAGGGAGCATATGGGGGCCGGTGTTAGGGACTGTAAGCTTGCTATTGTGCCTGTAAAGGTTAAATCTACTAAAAACAATCACGCCATATTTACATATGCATTTCTAGACCCAGGAAGTTCTGCATCCTTTTGCACGCAAAAGCTGAGGGAGGATCTTCACATGGAGGGCAGGAAAACAGAGATCCTGCTTAGAACAATGGGGCAAGAAAGAGTTGTGGGCACGCACTGCATAACAGGATTGGAGGTGAGCAGCTTTGATGGGTCAGATTTTACTGAACTTCCTGAAGTCTTTACACAAGACAGAATTCCAGTGAGCCATGGAAATATTGCCACCAATGAGGACATACAAAAATGGCCTTATTTAAAAGATGTTCAACTCGCCACAGTTAAAGCAGATATCAGTCTGCTAATTGGAGCCAATGCCCCCTGGGCACTAGAACCTTGGGAAATAATACATAGCCAAGGAGAGGGGCCCTATGCCGTTAAGACCCGTTTAGGATGGCTCATCAATGGACCTTTGAATGGCGGTTCATTTAAGGATGAGCATGGCCGTCGATGTGTCTCTTCAAATCGAATCTCTGTGGCCAGATTAGAGGAGCTGCTTGTATGGCAGTACAGCCAAGACTTCCCTGAAAGAGCATGTGAAGAGCAAGCTGAACTGTCCTTTGAGGACAAGAAGTTCCTTAAAATGGCAGATGAATCGGTCATAAAGAAAGATGGACATTACGAAATCAGGTTACCTTTTCGCAATGAAAACTTGATTATGCCAAATAATAAACCTGTGGCTGAGCTGCGAGCTATGACACTACGAAGGAAACTTTTAAAAGTCAATAAGTTTTACTATGATTACACCAAGTTCATGAAAGCAATGTTTGACAAAGGCCATGCTGAGAAGGTGCCAGATGATGAACTGTCCAGGTGTGATGGCAGAGTGTCTACCACAAAAAGAAAAACAAGATCAGAGTTGTGTTTGATTGTTCAGCATCATTTCAGGGTACTTTATTAAAACTTCAGTTATTGCAAGGACCTGACCCTTCTTGGGGTTATCCTTAGATTTCGTCAGGAACCAGTTGCTATGATGGCAGATATTGAAGGTATGTTTCATCAAGTCAGAGTCCCCAAAAATGATGCAGATTTCTTACGTTTCTTGTGGTGGCCCAACAGTGATGTCAATCAACCCCTCACAGAATATAGGATGGTAGTACATATTTTTGGTGCAGTCTCCTCACCAAGTTGCGCCAATTATGCTTTTAAAAGAACTGCCAAAGACAATGTGGGCAAGATGAGCGTCGACGTGCTGAATACTATAAGAAGGAATTTTTATGTTGATGACCTCCTGAAATCTGTTGCATTTGAGAAACAGGGTAAAACTCTGGTTAGCAATCTCAAAACAGCATGCGCTACCGGAGGTTTTAGATTGACCAAGTGGGTGAGCAACAGTCTATCTCTGCTTTCTTCAATCCCTATAGAAGATAGAGCCCTTAAAGAGATAATGGAGGTCGATTTAGAAAAGAGTGAGTTTCCATTAGAGCACAGCCTAGGTATCCAGTGGAACATTAGGTTGGATACCCTATGCTTTAAAAACTCACTAAAACAGCAACCATATACACGCCGAGGCATTCTTTCTGTCGCCAACTCTTTGACCCTCTTGGGTTTCTTGTCCCAATGGTCCTTCCAGCAAAGAAAATAATTCAAGAACTCTGCAGAGAAAGCCTTGGATGGGACTCTGAAATTCCGTCTGCTTTCTCCAAAAGATGGGAATCTTGGGTAGATGCCTTGCACCAGCTTGAAGACTTAAACATCACTAGGTGCTATAAACCTAAGGACTTTGGGGAAGTCTACAAGGCACAGCTACACCATTTCTGCGATGCCAGTGAGGTAGGGAATGGCACAGCGAGCTTACGAACTTACGAACACTAGAGGTCTAATTCATGTTGCATTTGTAATGGGCAAAGGAAGAGTAGCACCGCTGAAACCCATCACCATCCCTTGATTAGAGCTGGCAGCTGCGGTTCTTGCAGTGCGAATGAATAGAGTACTGGAAAGAGAACTGGAATATATTCTAGAGCCACCAGTCTATTGGACAGATAGCACCTCAGTCATAAAGTACATTCAAAATGACACCTGTCGCTTCCAGACTTATGTGGCAAACAGAATAACTGCTATCAGGGACCGGTCCGAAAAGTTTCAATGGCGTTATGTGAGCAGCAGCCTCAACCCGACAGATGATGCTTCACGGGGCATGTCAGCTAAATCGTTCTTTAAATCTGAGCGATGGCTGTATGGACCAGACTTTATAAGGAAGCCTGAACAAAGTTGGCCAATATTTTCGGAGATCACTTGCACTGTTTCTGACAATGACCCAGAGGTTAAAAGGACAGTCACAGTTCTTGTTACAGTGTCGGAAGAGAGGGACAATCCAGTGGTCAAGTTCATGCAACATTTTTCATCCTGGAACCAACTCAAAAGAGCCACTGCAAGGCTCCTGCAATTTAAACACTTGCTTATCCAGTTAAGCAGACACAGAAAAGAAATGTCTCTTCTAGATCAACTGACACCCAAGAAAGGTTCAAGATAATGACTTACAAACATCTTTTACTTTGGCCCTATAGAAGCAAAGAGAGGTTGATCTATGGTTAAAGGGTATGGAGTCTTGTTCACCTGCCTTGTTAGCAGGGCTGTCCACTTAGAACTAGCACATTCCTTGGACACTGGTTCCTGCATTGCTGCCATTCGAAGATTCATATGCAGAAGAAGGCAGGTTAAAGAAATGTTTTCTGACAATGGCACAAATTTCGTGGGGGCAGAACGTGAATTGCGGAACTCACTGGCACTTCTCAATCATAACAAGGTCCAGCAAGGCCTAGCAACTGAGGGAATAAAATGGACTTTCAATCCTCCCTTCGGCCCACACCATGGAGGCTCTTGGGAGAGGCTAATCCGAACAATCAAAAAGGTTCTCTATTCCATTGTTAGGCAACAAGTGTTGGAAGAAGAAAGCCTCCAAACAGTTCTCTGTGAGGTAGAGACCATCTTGAATGATAGACCACTTACTGTAGCTTCTAATGATGCGAATGATCCGGAACCTCTCACCCCAAATCATCTGCTTCTGTTAAAAGGGAAACCCCTAATGCCACCAGGAGAGTTTAAGAAGGATGACTGCTATGCAAGGCGAAGATGGAGACAGGTGCAGTATATCGCAAACCTATTTTGGAAGCGCTGGGTCAAAGAATATCTTCCTCTAATGCAAGAAAGGCAGAAGTGGAATGTGATCAAAATAAATCTGAAGCAAGATGATATCGTGTTGATTATGGATGAAACAGCACCACGTAACTCATGGTTAATGGGAAGAGTAGTAGAAACCATTTCCGACAGCAGAGGACATGTTCGACGAGTCAAGATACGGACCAGAGGCAACATTCTGGAGAGACCCATCACAAAGCTGTGCCTTCTCTTGGAAGCTTGACATTGCTAATATGACTTTGACTGACCCTTTGCTGACCTGACAAATTACAAATTACACCTCAAGTTTCTTTGTACTTTGAGGACTTGAAAAAAAAAAAAAAAAGGAAAAAAAATTCTTTATACTTAAAATTTTTTCAATTTATATTAGATGGACTCTAAAATTATATTGATGGCTCCAGGTTTATTAGTGTAATTGTCAGATAAATACTATGGACAATTGGGGGCCGGGATGTTGGAGCCATTTTCTAGTTGTATATTATTTTATTTATAATATTATGAATTGTTGAATTATTAGGAATTATTAAGAATGATTAATTCTGATTTATATTTTGATGTGCGTCAATGACTTGTAGAGCCAATTAGCTTTAAATAGCTCCGCCTTCTCTCACCTTAGGCATGCACGGCACAGGTGATTTGGATTTGGGAGCGGTAGTGAGGAGACAGTTTTTTGACCGTGGTAAATGGAAACGCTGAAAACCTGAACTGAAATAAACCCTTTTACGTATATGGAATCAAGAACCTTGCGTCATAAATATCTCTGACTGCTCCCATCATAGCGGCTCTGCGCAAAAATAATCACGGCGTCGGAAGCCGCAACAATAGTATATGTTACTCATTGGGCGGCACGGTGGCTTAGTGGTTAACACGTTTGCCTCTCAGCGCTAGGGGTTCCTGGTTCAAATCCCAATCTGGGTGGAGTTTCCATGTTCTCCCCGTTTCCCTGTGGGTTTCCTCCCACAGTCCAAAAACAGTGATCAAGGTCAATTGAATTCTCCAAATTGCCCCATATAGAGTGTGTTTGTGTGAGTGAGTGTGCCCAGCGATAGATTGGCACCCTGTCTTGGGTGTATCTGCCCAGCGCCCGAAACGTTCTCCCCTGGATGGGTGTTGGGGTTTTGTGTCACGTGGTGTTGTTTATGTCTGGTCTCCACGCCCCCGTAATTCCACGCACCTGGTGTTCCCATCACCACGCCCTATATAAGCACCTCACCCCCATTCCCCCACGCCAGATAGTCTTGTGCCCACGCTCGTCTCAAGCCTAGACTCTTCTAGCCCCCACGCCTCGATCATGCCTTGCCCTACCTCGCCTCGCCTTGCCCCGCCACGCCTCGCCTTGTCTCGTCTGTTCTTCTTTGGATCCTCTGTTGTGTTTGCCCCGCTCTCGTCTGTTGTGTTTTCTGTGTGTGCAGCGCTCCAGCCGGACCAAGCCGCCTACCGCTAGGGCGTCAGGATTGGGACGCGTCCCCGAGCGTGACGTCAGACCCCGGACGTGCGCTCCGTCTCCACTGCATGCCGCCGCGCTGCACAAAATTTTATCCACGCTGCCTCTTACCATATACATTACTATCTGCAATAAACCCAGTTTCTGCATTGTACCCTCTGCTTCAGACTGGTCTCTCCGAGTAGCGGATCCAACCGCGTATCGGCCGCCTGGCCATAACATCACTATCTGGCCAACATGGATCCCTCGGAGCGGCACACCTCTGGGGCGGAGCCAGCAACACCTCCATCCGCCGAACAAACTTCTTCCCGTCTCGACACACTCTACAGCCGCCAGGGAGAACTGGCGGACATGGTTAGCAGTCTGGCGCTCCAGGTTCAGTCGATGCTCGCCGCCCTGCCTGCGCCCTCCTCCACGTCTGGGTCACAGAGGATGCCCGCGTCGCCGAGCCTCGACCACCAGGTACCTGAACCGCCGCTCGCGTCAGTAGCCCGAGCCGACGGGGCCGCGGTGCAGCCCAAACCTTACGATGGCAATCTGCAGAACTGCAGATGATTCATCTTCCAGTGCAAACTATATTATGGAATCCGCCCATCATGTTTCCCTACCGACGCCCACAAGATCGCCTTCGTTATCGGCCTGCTACGCGGGCGAGCACTAAAGTGGGCGGAGGCGTCTGAAGTCGAGCGCCGGCGTGAACGCCTTCTTCGGGACTCCATCCGCCCCACCACCTCGTCAGGAGGGGCCGTCGCACACCGCCTCGCCGCACCTTCTTCGGAACCCGCAGGGCCCGAACCTATGCAGTTGGGACGCACGACACTCACGCCAGAGATGCGTAGCAGTCGCTGGAACCTAGGGCTCTGTTTCTACTGTGGAAAGGCAGGTCACCAGGTGAGGGCGTGTCCGGTGCGGCCAAAAAGATCCGAATTCTTATAGATTCTGGGGCAGAGGAGAATCTAATAGACGTTGACTTTGCCCGCCAAGCTGGAATCCCGCTATCTCCATTGGCCTCCCCCCTCCACACCGTGGCCCTAGACGGACACTGCCTGTCCTCCATCACCCATCGCACCAACCCCGTTCAGCTGTGGATCGATGGGAACCACCATGAGGAGATCCGGTTCTCGGGGTTCCAGTCCCCAGGGACGCCGGTCATACTGGGACACCCTTGGTTATACCGCCACAACCCGCATCTGGACTGGGTGAACTCGCGGATCCTCTCCTGGGGGAAGCCTGCCATTCCACCTGCCTCCATGCGGCAGTACCCCCCCGCAGGGCGACTCACCCCCGTAACACTGTTCCCGTCGACCTCTCCCAGGTACCCCCAGAGTACCACGACCTGGGCGAGGTTTTCAGCAAGGACAAAGCCTGCCAACTTCCACCCCACAGATCCTACGACTGCGCGATCGATCTCCTGTCTGGTGCACCCCTTCCGTCCAGCCGGCTGTACTCATTGTCTCGTCCTGAGAGGGAGGCCATGGAGAATTACGTCACAGAGTGTCTCGCCACAGGTTTAATCCGGCCTTCGACATCCCCCGTCGGAGCCGGATTCTTCTTCGTCTCCAAGAAGGACGGTTCGTTGCGACCCTGTATTGACTATAGGGGCTGAACAACATCACAGTCCCCTACAAATACCCTCTGCCACTAACATCTACCGTATTTGAGTCTTTACAGGGCGCGGCTGTGTTCACCAAGCTGGATCTGCGGAACGCCTACCATCTGATCCGCATCCGGCAAGGGGACGAATGGAAGATGGCCTTCAACACTCCCAGTGGGCATTATGAGTACCGGGTAGTCCGCATCGGACTCAAGAATGCCCCCGCCGTCTTCCAGGCCCTGGTGAACGACGTCCTGAGAGACTTCCTGGACCGCTTCACTTTTGTGTACCTGGACGATATCCTGATCTTTTCCAGGAACCTTGAGGAGCACCGCCGCCATGTCCGTCTGGTCCTCAATCGTTTGCTTCTGAACCGGCTATTCGTGAAGGCAGAGAAGTGCCAGTTTCACCAGGCCTCCGTGTCCTTCCTGGGTATGATTATCTCCCCTGGCGCTATCCGACCGGACCCCGCTAAGATCCAGGCGGTCAAGGAATGGCTATCCCCCACGTCCAGGACGTAACTACAGAGGTTTCTGGGGTTCGCAAATTTCTACAGGCGCTTTGTCAGGGGTTACAGCAACATCACCGCACCCCTGACGGCGCTTACATCCACCAAGGAGCGCTTTCGCTGGACCCCGGAGGCCCAACAGGCGATGGACCACTTGAAAGGACTCTTCACGGCCGCCCCGGTCTTGGTACAGCCGGACCCCGCCAAACAGTTTGTCGTGGAGGTCAACGCGTCGGGCGCAGGAGTCGGGGCCGTCCTCTCCCAAGAATCTACGGACGGCCGCCTTCACCCCTGCGCATTCTTCTCCAAGAAACTCTCGGCGGCGGAAAAAAATTATGACGTGGGGAACCGCGAGCTCTTGGGGGTCAAGCTCGTGCTGGAGGAATGGCGCCATTGGCTAGAGGGAGCCGAGCAGCCATTTGTGGTCTGGACTGACCATAAGAACTTAGCCTACATTCAGTCAGCCAAGAGGCTGAATTCACGCCAGGCACGTTGGGCCTTGTTCTTTGGTCGGTTCAACTTCACCCTCGCCTATCGACCAGGAACCCGCAACACAAAGCCGGATGCCTTGTCCAGACTCTTCCCGGAGGAGGAGGAAGAGGTAAATGCGCCGCACGACACCATTCTGCCATCCAAGTGCTTCATTGCAGGTGTCTCGTGGGAGGTGCGGCGCATCATCGAGCGTGAACTGGCGAAGGACCCGGATCCGGGGGATGGACCACGGGATCGTACGTTCGTCCCCACTGCCGCTCGTGCCACCGTTATCAAGTGGGGTCACGAATCACGCTGGGCTTGCCACCCTGGGGCCACCCGGATGGAGGAGATACTCAGACGGCGGTTTTGGTGGCCCACACTATCCGCCAATGTGAAACAGTTCACCCTCACAGTCTGCGCGCGGAACAAGGCATCCCACCAACCACCCTCCGGCCTGCTCCTGCCGCTCTCCATACCTGGGCGCCCCTGGTCCCACATCGCCTTGGATTTCATCACGGGCCTGCCGGAGTCCAAGGGTAACACTGTGATTCTTACAATTATTGATAGATTCTCGAAAATGATCCGCCTTGTGGCCCTGTCTAGGCTTCCATCAGCACTGGAGACTGCTAAGCTAGTGTTCGACCAAGTATTCAGGACCATCGGCCTCCCCGTGGACATCGTATCGGACCGGGGGCCGCAATTCATCTCTCAGGTATGGAGAGCCTTTTCCAATCATTTTGGGACCTCCATCTCCCTGACCTCCGGGGGGCACCCACAGGCCAACGGCCAGGCTGAGAGGGCGAATCAAGTAGTGGAGACCACCTTACGCTGTGTGTGCGCACGACATCTGGAGCGTTGGAGCGACCACCTAACCTGGGCCGAATACGCCATCAACACCAGGCGCAGCTCCGCCACGGGAAAATCCCCTTTTGAGGTCGCACTGGGCTACCAACCCCCCCTCTTTCCAGAAGAACAGCAGGAAATTAGCGTCCCCTCCGTGGCCCAACACCTCCGTCGATGCTGCAGGACCTGGAAAAACTCCCTTATCGCCCTTCGCCAAGCTCAAACCACAGCCACCCGTTCTGCCAACCGCCACCGCTGCCAGGCCCCTGCCTACAAGATTGGACAGCTGGTCTGGCTCTCAACCAGAAACATACCCCTCAAGACGGAGTCCAAGAAACTGTCCCCCCGGTTCATCGGCCCTTACCCCATTTCCAAGATCATCAACCCAGCAGCCATCCGTCTCCAGCTTCCGCGCCACATGCGCATCCACCCCACCTTCCATGTCTCCCAAGTCAAGCCGGTCACCCACTCCCCTCTCAACCCTATTCCCCATGACGCACCAGCCCCCCGCCTCATCGACGGCCAGCCTGCATTTACAGTCCGCAGACTCTTGGACTCCCGTCGCCGGGGCAGAGGGGTACAGTTCCTGGTGGATTGGGAAGGGTACGGCCCAGAAGAGCGCTCCTGGGTTCCCCGCTCAGCCATCCTTGACCCATCCCTTATCCAAGACATCCACAGAAGGTTTCCCGACAAGCCCTTTAGGGCGCCAGGAGGCACCCGTTGAGGGGGGGGTGATGTTGGGGTTTTGTGTCACGTGGTGTTGTTTATGTCTGGTCTCCACGCCCCCGTAATTCCACGCACCTGGTGTTCCCATCACAACACCCTATATAAGCACCTCACCCCCGTTCCCCCATGCCAGATAGTCTTGTGCCCACGCTCGTCTCAAGCCTAGACTCTTCTAGCCCCCACGCCTCGATCACGCCTTGCCCTACCTCGCCTTGCCCCGCCACGCCTCGCCTTGTCTCGTCTGTTCTTCTTTGGATCCTCTGTTGTGTTTGCCCCGCTCTCGTCTGTTGTGTTTTCTGTGTGTGCAGCGCTCCAGCCGGACCAAGCCGCCTACCGCTAGGGCGTCAGGATTGGGACGCGTCCCCGAGCGTGACGTCAGACCCCGGACGTGCGCTCCGTCTCCACTGCATGCCGCCGCGCTGCACAAACTATTATCCACGCTGCCTCTTACCATATACATTACTATCTGCAATAAACCCGGTTTCTGCATTGTACCCTCTGCTTCAGACTGGTCTCTCTGAGTAGCGGCCATAACAGATGGGCATGGGGAACCCCAGCGTGATCCTAGTAGAGGATAAAGGAGAAGATAATGGATGGATGGATGGATGTTACTCATTCTATCTTTCTTTCATGCCTTGCCTGCAGTCTCAAATGCATTTTCTGATTTGTTTCTGTTGTTAATAAATTTACTACTTTGCTCACCCTATCTGTGTTCCTGTCCTATATTCTCCAATAACACTCGTTTTAATGTCATCAAGGTCATATCATATTAACTGTAGGCTTAAGGATAATTAGAATGATTCTTATTTATGTTTTAATTGTTATCCTTAAATGTAGTGGAATTTAATAAGGAGTCAGTTCACCAGCACAAGTGATTCATTATGTTTGTATTTAATGTAATGAGTTAAAACTTAATAATGAAATAATTGAGCATACTGGATGTGAAAAAAATGAACAATGAAAAAAGCACAAACAATCTATTTTGACAAGCTGTAAAAGTGGGTTTACTAAAATTAAGTAACTAGTTTTTAACACTGCAATGACAAGCTGTCATGTCGCTGATGGACGGAGACGAGATGGGTCGGGTTCAAGGTAAGCACCAATTTACTTAAAGAGACAATGGGCAACTTTGCACACCGCCAAAAAAAAGAGTGGCAGGCAGTAAACAAAGGAGACTGCAGGTCCAGTATCCGTCAGCCCTGGTGTAGGTGCTCTGGTGCTCTGAAACGTCTGTAATGCTGGATAGGAGGCCCTAATTGATGTCAAAACATCAATTACAAGCCGGCCAAAAACCCAACCAAAGGAGATGTACCGACGCGTGTCCCGCAACAGCCCGAGTCTTTAATAATCCCCAAGAGAGGTGGAGCCCCGGGACAGGGCAATTAGCATGCCAATTCAATATTCTGGTGACGCCCCACGTGCAGCAACACGAATGGTAGGGGGTGTGACACTACCCTCCTCCCTACGGGCCCCCCGGAGACGGAGGCAGTAGTGGACTTCAACTTACCCCGGCGGCGAGGACGATCCCTGGGGCTATGAGCAGGGCGGTCCGGAAGGCGTGCGTGTAAGTTAGAAATGAGTGCGGAGTCCAAAATATCCTCCGCTGCTACCCAGCTCTGCTCCTCGGGTCCGAACCCCTCCCAATTAACCAGGTACTGTAACTGCCTACCCCGCCTATGGGAGTCGAAATATAGGCGATGCAACCCTATACAGTTGTGTTCAAAATAATAGCAGTGTGTTTAAAAACATGAGTTAAGCACAAAATCTTTATAGTAGTTTTTATGTCCATGCATTGGGAACATTGCATACTGTTTTCCAAATCAAAATATGAAGAGAAATGTATATAATTCGTAACTACTTTAGAGAAAATAATAACAAATGACCATTGGGCTGTTTAAAAAAATGGCAGTGTCTGCATTTGTCTTTACAAACTCAAAATCTGTACTCCTTTTTTATGATTTGGCATTCCTGTGATTCACTAACCTAATATTTAGTTGAATAACCACAGTTTTTTAGAACTGCTTCACATGTGTTGCATAGAGTCAACCAACCTCTGGCACCTGTCAACTGGTATTTCAGCCCAGGATGCTTTGATTATATCCCACAATTCATTTGCATTTCTTGGTTTTGCCTCAGAAACCGCATCTTTGATGTCACCCCACAAGTTTTCTATCGGATTTAGGTCCGGGGATTGGGCTGGCCACTCCATAACCTCAAATTTGTTGGACCGGAACCAAGATTGTGCTCGTTTACTGGTCGTTATCTTGTTGAAACACCCATTTCAAAGCCAGTTCCTCTTCAGTGTAAGGCAACATGACCTGTTCAAGTATTTTGATATATGTAAACTGGTCCATGATGCCTGGTATGCGGTAAATAGGCCCAGCACCATAGTAAGAGAAACATGCCCATATAATGATGCTTGCAATACCATGCTTCACTGTCTTCAGAGTGTACTGTGGCTTGAATTCAGAGTCTAGGGCCCTTGGACCCAAATATAACTATTTTACTTTTCATCAGTTATATTACTTTCAATATGTTTCTCCATTTTTCTCTGGGCCAGTTGATGTGTTCCTTGGCAAATTGTATACGCTTCAGTACATGTCTTTTTTTTTTAACAGTGGGACTTTGCGGGGACTTCTTGCTAATAGATTAGCTTCACACAGGCGTCTCCTAACTTACAGGTAACTTGAGACTGTCTTTGATCATCTTGGAGGTGATCATTGGCTGAGACTTTGATATTCTGCCTATTATTCGATCCATTCGAATTATAGTCTTGCGTTTTCTTCCACATCTCTCTGGTTTTGCTCTCCATTTTAAAGCATTGGAGACATTTTGGCTGAACAGCCTATTGTTGTCTGCACTTCTTTATAAGTTTTACCCTCTCCAATCAACTTTTTAATCTTTTAAAACTTTTTAAAAGTTTTCTGCTTTTCTGAACAATGTCTCGATTGACCCATATTTCTGAGGCTTTCAAGGAGAAATGCATGTACAGCACATCCTGGCTTCACCCTTAAATAAGGACCACCTGATTCACACCTGTTTCCTCACAGAATTTATGTCCTCACTAATTGAAATCCACACTGCTATTATTTTTATACATACCCCTTTCAATTAATTATTCAAATACACAGACTCAATAGCATGTATATCATGAATGCTGAGACTGTTGGCTTTCTAAGAATCTACTGCACAAACTGGCAAATTTTTTGTCATGTGGTAATTTAATTTATACCAAAAACAGTGATTAATCTGGTTAGTCATATTGGACTGCTATTATTTTGAACACAACTGTATATCGGAAGCGGATCCTTACACCCCGGCGCGGAATTGTTAGCCTCTCCTGCCCACCCAGACTCAAACCCCAAACGGCCCTGCCACGTACGGTTTGAGTAGGGACCGAGACAATCCTTGGCTCGGTGTATGGAACATTGGATCCTCTGATGCACCTGCCTTGGGATGTAGATGTAATTGATCAGACAGTAGGGCGGCGGAAGTGAGTTCCCCAGACTCTGGCACACCTCTGCATCGAAGTCCCAATGCAGGGCATGAACTAAACAACGAGAGGGCAGGATGGGAGTGTTAAGCTCTGGATCCCTGTCTCGCGTGTCGTGAATGCGCGATAACGTGTCCGCTACCCTGCTGGATTTGCCAGGATGATACGAAAAGGTGAAGTCAAAACTATTAAAGAAGAGTGACCAGCGTGACTGACACATGTTGAGCCTCCGTGCACTCTTCAAATACTGGAGGTTCTTGTGGTCAGTGATCACCACGAAAGGCATATATTTATTATGTTACATAGAACATATTTGCTGATCTGTCTGGGATGCAAACAGAAGTCAATAAAGATTTATTTTTTCCTATTGCATGCAGATGTGTGGATGCATTTTCTATTGTCAAATCTTTCTCAATTTCTACTGCTTGTTCTTGGTAATAATAATTCATTCATTCATTATCTCCCGCTTTATCCTCTATTAGGGTCGCGGTGGAGTTCCCCATGCCCATCCAGGGGAGAACGTCTCAGGCGCTGGGCAGATAGACCCAGGACAGGGCGCCAATCCATCGCTGGGTACACACTCACTTACTCAAACACACTCTATATGGGGCAATTTAGAGAACTCAATTAACTTGATCCATGTTTTTGGACTGTGGGAGGAAACCGGAGAACCCGGAGGAAACCCACGCGGACACGGGGAGAACATGGAAACTCCACCCAGATGGGGATTCAAACCGGGAATCCCTAGCGCTGAGAGGCGAACGTGCTAACCACTAAGCCACCCTGGTAATAATAATGAATTTAATAATGCATATTAATATATTAATTGCATTAGCATTACAGTAATATTGCATCGCAATGCATTATCTATAACAACACCAGTTATACTCACAATTCATAATTAATATATACATGCAACTAGGTTAGACTTAATAAAACTTTAAGTGTTTAAAATGTGTGTGGAGAGAAAAGGGCACTGGGTTATTGTTGCCTGGAACCCTGCATAAATAGAACTGTATGAGGCAGGAACCCCCATGGCTCAGTCCTTAACATGAGAAGACATGAAGCGCTCCAGCTGGAGTGCACAGTCTTTAAACCCAAGGTCATGCTTCTTTATATATGAAAACTTTTATTACTTGCTGTACTTTCACATACATTTTCATCACTGTTAATATGTCAAGCTTTTTTATTCATAATTTCTCAATAATAATTCCTGAGTTTATGGGCTTCTGAGTGATTATTTTAACTACTTTTCCCAGCATTCCCACTATCACTCACTCACTCACACACACATACACACACACACAAACACACAAACATGCACAATACCAAGAGCACCCCCAAAACCTGCAGTCACGCAAGGACTGACCTGTCTGAAGACCTTGGATGGCTATTTTAGTGCAAATGGCAGAAACACCATATGTTGAATCTCCAATACCCACACCAGTTTCACAAGTATAGTTATTAGGGAATAAAATGTGTCAGGAACAACTTTGTTCTGCTTTAAGGGTTCTCTCAGTTCAAAAAAAGGGGGGGGGACATGTACATATTATCCAATCCTAAAATCAAATAAATTAGATTTTTTTTCCTGTTAACAAACTATAATAACCTTAGCAAAAAACAATAAAAACAAGGGGTGGTGTTACGAGTCTGGCAGCCCCCACTGCGAGGTTCTGGACCTGCTGGGCGAGCGTCTGAATTGCCTGACCCTGAGCGTCGAGCTGTTGTTGAAGCCGCTGGATCAGTTGTTCTGCCGTCTCCAAGGTGGCGAAGTATTCTGTTACAAGCCTGGCTCAGAGAGAACAGAGGAGACGTAGATGCAAAACAACTGGGTTTATTTAACCTATCAAACAGCGGTGGCCTGACTGAGTGGCAACGGGATCACTGGAGCACTCGCTGGATGTCAACGTGCGTGGCTTGAGTACCAGGACTGGCAGTGAACCTGGTAACAAGCAGAATAGAGAAAAAGAACACAGAGAAACGGGAAGCCTTATAAAGGAAAGAAAGAACCCGGAAACAATGAACCTCACCTGGTGCACGGAAAACGCGAGCTGATTAGAAGGCGGGGCTAGGGGAACTGCGGTCTCTGACAGGTGGGCACCAGTGAGGACCAGAGACAGGATTTTTCCCAACTGGAACGAGTTTTATTTACACAATACTTTAAACACATTAATTTAGATGTGCTGGCTGATCTTGTATTGGTATCTCTAAAAAGGTCTTTAGAAAACTACAGTATAGGGGTGTCTTCAACTAAGGATTTTCATAGTCGAATCTGATTCGTCAGATTTTCCCTATAGTCAACTGTTAGTCGAATCAGTTAAAATTTCACCACAAGATGGCGCTATAAGCGTGGTTTTTAAAACCTTTGAAAAACTACTTGTTTTTCTAACAAAAGAAAACCTTTTTTTGTTGGTTTTTCTTTTTTTTTTTTCTCTAGAAATTAGGATGATTTTATTTGACAAAAGGCTATATATATAACGAAAACAAAGACATTTCATGTAAAAACTAATGCTTAGCAGCAGCCATAGGCACCCCATGTGGTCAAAATGGTACATTCGACTATGAGGTTCATAGTCGACTACGGTTCTCCGAATCTAATCGTCGAATCAGCGAATATTGCAGCTCACCCCTACTACAGTATGTTCAGAACTCATCTGCACGTCTTTTAACTCACACTTGTTCTCGTGATCACATTGCACCCGTCCTGCAAGAACTCCATTGGCTTTTTGTTCCCCAACGCATTCAGTACAAAATTATCTTACTCACTCACAAGACTCTTCACAATCAGACCCCCTTATATCTGTCTACTTTTCAAGTCACTTCTCAAAACCCATCTGTTTCGGATCACTTTTAACCTCTAATCTGATATTTTATTTATGTCTCTGCATTTTAATTTAGCTTTTTCTTATTTTTGTAACTGCATTAAGGTTCTATATGTCTTACGTGTTTTAATGTTATACTGTTTTATTTATTTTGTAAAGCGTCTTTGAGGTCCCTAAAAGCTCTGTATAAGTAAAATGTATTATTATTATTATTATTATTATTATTATTATTATTATTATTATTATTATCCATCCATTATCTTCCGCTTTATCCTATATTAGGTTTGCGGGAGGGTTCCCCATGCTCATCCAGTGGAGAAGATACATCCTGACAGATACACCCAGGAAAGGCCACCAATCTATCGCTGGGCACACACTCACTCACTCACTCACTCACACAGACACACTCTACAGTCATATGCAAAAGTTTGGGAACTCCTATTAATCTTAATCATCATTTTTATTTCTAAATATTTGGGTGTTTGCAACAGCCATTTCAGTTTGACATATCTAATAACTGATGGACACAGTAATATTTCAGGATTGAAATGAGGTTTATTGTACTAACAGAAAATGTGCAATATACATTAAACCAAAATTTGACAGGTGCAAAAGTATGGGCACCTCAACAGAAAAGTGAATTAATATTTAGTAGATCCTCCTTTTGCAAAAATAACAGCCTCTAGTCGCTTCCTGTAGCTTTTAATCAGTTCCTGGATCCTGGATGAAGGTATTTTTGACCATTCCTCTTTACAAAACAATTCCAGTTCAGTTAAGTTTGATGGTCACCGAACATGGACAGCCCGCTTCAAATCATCCCAACAGATGTTCAATGATATTCAGGTCTGGGGACTGGGATGGCCATTCCAGAACATTGTAATTGTTCCTCTGCATGAATGCCTGAGTAGATTTGGAGTGTGTTTTGGATCATTGTCTTGCTGAACATTATTCTCAAGAATCTGCTGATACTGAGTGGAATCCATGCGACCCTCAACTTTAACAAGATTCCCGGTGCCAGCATTGGCCACACAGCCCCAAAACATGATGGAACCTCCACCAAATTTTACAGTGGGTAGCAAGTGTTTTTCTTGGAATGCTGTGTCTTTTTGACGCCATGCATAACGCCTTTATGTATGACCAAACAATTCAATCTTTGTTTCATCAGTCCACAGGACCTTCTTCCAAAATGAAGCTGGCTTGTCCAAATGTGCTTTGGACAATGAGTTTTCACATTCTCCCTGTGTCTGCGTGGGTTTCCTCCGGGTTCTCCGGTTTCCTCCCACAGTCCAAAAACATGGATCAAGTCAATTGAGTTCTCCAAATTGCCCCATATAGAGTGTGTCTGTGTGAGTGAGTGTGTGCCCAGCGATAGATTGGCGCCCTGTCCTGGGTGTATCTGCCCAGCGCCCGAAACATTCTCCCCTGAATGGGCATGGGGAACCCCACCGCGACTCCCTTCCTTTGTCTGTTTCTTTTGAGGTGTGACCGGCTTCCTGGAGGTCCATGGCTCTGCTTACGAATACTGGATGGAACCTGACAAGGCGGTCCTGCAGGACGCCCCCTAATGGACTCACATATAGTTTTCTAGTTGTTAGTTTTTCCATTTGTTTAGTATCTGGACATGACTGTTCTCACTGTTGTTGCTGCCCGGCCGCTCAAGGAGGATGAGTCCCCCACTGAGTCTTGGTCCTCCCAAGGTTTCTTCCTTAAATAACAACATAAAAGGGAGTTTTTTCTTGCCACTGTCGCTTCGGCTTGCTCTTTGGGGGTTTAAAGGCCTTTCATTCTGTAAAGCTGCTTTGTGACAATGTACTGTTGTAAAAAGCGCTATATAAATAAATTACTTGACTTGACTTGACTTGACCCTAATAGAGAATAAAGTGGAAGATAATGAATGAATGAATGAATGAAAGTTTTAAAGATTTGCAAAATATAAATGCACTATGACTATAAAGTCTGTATTTTAGTTTCGATTAAAGGCTAATGCACTATGGTAAACTTTTGTATTAATATATTTTGAATTATTTGTTTATTGATAGATGTTTTTAATGTAAGAAAATGTACAAATGTAAAATGTAAAATGATGCAAAAAGATTTAATACAGGAATGAACCTAAAAGTATTGTTTTGAATAAGTGTTCTATTTGTTTACATTGTTGTTTCATCTTGTCAATCACATAATTTAAACAAAATCTAAAGACCATTTGAACTAAAAAATCGTGACCACAAAAATTGGAATTGAATGAAATCGCCAGACATTGAGAGATTCGCACCCCTATTAGAAACAAAATATTCAGTCATAAACACCCCGTTTAAACAACATAGGCTCTGTTAACACAAGCACGCATACACACACACACCACAGAATGAGATCCCCATCTGGGTGGAGTTTCCATGTTCTCCCTGTGTCTGCGTGGGTTTCCTCCGGGTTCTCCGGTTTCCTCCCACAGTCCAAAAACATGGATCAAATCAATTGAGTTCTCCAAATTGCCCCATGTAGAGTGTGTTTGTGTGAATGAGTGTGTGCCCAGCGATAGATTGGAGCCCTGTCCTGGGTGTATCTGCCCAGTGCCCGAAACGTTCTCCCCTGTATGGGCATGGGGAACCCCACCGCGACCCTAATAGAGGATAAAGTGGAAGATAATGAATGAATGAATGAATATATATTACATACTTTACACATGCCACTTTACTTTTACTTGCCACTTACTTAACTTGGTATTTTTACTTGGTATTTTTAGTTTAATTTTACTGCACTTATTGTTATTTTTTTTATTCTTCTGTATATATATATATATATATATATATATATATATATATATATATATATATATATATATATATATATGCAGTAGCACAGAAAGGATCCAGGAGGTGCAGGTAAGTGAACGGAGTTTATTATGAGTTGGGACATAGACTCAGAACCGAACACGTATGACAAATGAAAACAATGGAACACCGAAGCAACGTGTCAGGTTTGGGTTTTCGATTTTGTTTGCATTGTTCCCGGCATGTTTTGCCTGTGCTTTGGGTTTTCGGTTCTGCCGTTCCTGTAATAAACCTTTCTGTTGCTTACCTGGTCGCCTGGCTCGCTCTTTCGCTCCACGACACCTCACCCTGCGTAGTAATGCGCAGCGCCTCCGATGGTCGGACGCCACATATGTGACACAACGGAAACGGAAGAATATAAATGAAAAACCCAACCATGGTGAAAACCAAAATCAACCAATGAAAACAACAAATACATTAACTAAATGGGAACAAATGACCTAAAATAATCAAAACGAAAACAGAAAACGAAAACAGGTGAGGACTGCCACTCCTTTCCTTACCCACCAACCCCCCCCCCCCCCCCCCAAAAAAAAAAAAAAAAAAAAAAAAAGGGCAACCAAGGGGGAGCAGATGACAGAGAGTTTGAGGGCGAGACGGCGCAGGGGCCGTTTGAGGCTGTGATGGCGCAGGGTCCGTTTGAGGGCGCGACGGCGCACTGGTCGTTTGAGGGCGCGGCAGTGACATGGCCGTTTGAGGGCGCAATGGCGACGTTGCCTTTTCAGGGCACGGAGGCGGCGTGGCCTTTTCAGGGCACAGAGGCGACGTGGCCTTTTGAGCGGAACTACAGCGGGCTCTGGCGCCGGAGGGACTACAGTGGGCTCTGGCGCTGAGAGCAACTGAGATGGAGCAGAGGGCAACTAAGACGGAGCGGAGGGCAACTGAGACGGAGTGGAGGGCAACTGAGACATAAGTACGGGCCACAAGTCCTCTGGAACCACGGGCCGCTCCTCTGGAATGCCACAAGGTGGCGGAACTGAGCGGATGCTCTCCAACTCCCCCTCCTTTGCCTCCTGAACACAAAAACATACAGCCAGTATCCCAGCACAGATAACAGACATGACATCACACACCACATCAAGGACATCAGGTACACACATGGGAGGAGGACGACACTGGGGACAACCATCAACAGGAACACACTCGGACACTTCACATACATCCCGCACACCGCTGACACCCAAATGTTCCCTCCCAAAAGGACCCACACTCTCCACAGAGGGAGCAGGGAACACAGGTACCACAGAGGGGACCTCCTCCTCAGCTTTGCCTTTTGCTCTGCCTCTGCGGCTGCGCCAACTCCTGCGTATGGGTTGGGACGCCACTAGCCGAGGTGGAGAGCGCTTAATATCACACCTCGTGAAGTCGGTGAGCAAGGTTGAGGGAAGACGGAATGAAGTGGGGGCAGTGAAATGTCGGGGAAAGGAGTACGGGGAAACGGAACATAAACAGGGAGGTTTTTCAGAGGAGGAATGGGTATAATGAAGGGGTAAGGAGTGCTTAGGGATACCGGAATGGAAATTGGGCCATAAGTCAGGGGACTGTAAAAGGATGTGTGGAGGATGTACGTGTCCCGAGAGAAAGGAATCGAAATCATCCTCAGAGTCGACACATGAGTCGAGACCCTCAGAACACACTGATTCCGTTTCGTCCCATGATACGACTTCCTCGTACCACCACAAGGTTTGGACATGACGATAAAACACCCAAAAAACAGCACACACACACCAACAAAAACAGCCGAGCTCTGCTACTCCCATCAGCTCAACGCGCCGACTCGCCAAACCCTGGAACCGAGTGACTCGACGCGATCGCGGAGTTCACCAGGCTCTGACAGGGTTCGCAGGGAAGAGAGAGCAGACGAAAAAGAAAAAAAAGGCTAAATGGCGGGGCTAGTGCCAAAATTAAGCAGCGTCGCAGCTGCTGCCGGAAGGACCATGCCGAGAGAGAGAGGGGAAGAGAAAAAAAAAAAAAAAAAACTTCCGTATGTTTCCGGCATTCTGTCAGGCGCGTGTCCGTAAAGGCAAAAATGAAGTGCAGTAGCGCAGAAAGGATCCAGGAGGTGCAGGTAAGTTAACCGAGTTTATTATGAGTCGGGACATAGACTCAGAACCAAACACGCGTGACAAATGAAAACAATGCCGGAACACCGAAGCAACGGAAACGGAAGAATATAAATGAAAAACCTGACCACGTGAAAACCAAAATCAACCAATGAAAACAACAAATACATTAACTAAATTGGAACAAATGAACTCAAATAATCAAAAGAAAACTAAAACAGGTGAGGAGTGGGCTTAATAAAGTATTCTGATTTGACTATAATGTCCAAATTCACATTTCCCTTTCTAAACAGTTGATTTTCAGTTGCCATCCATTTGATTTTCAGATGCACACACCTTATTTAGGAAACTAAATAATTATATATGTATTTCTTATAGTTTGGATGAGTTCTATTCATTTACAATACAGACCACCTCATTCTATCTTTTTATTGTCTACTTTGTCCTCCACTAAGGACATTGGGCAGGGATTCCAATGTTTGACAGGGCACCAATTCATTGTTGGGCACACATTCAGTCAGCCTTAGATCCATGTGAAACCGGAGAACCCGGAGAAAACCCATAGGGAGACAAGAGAGAACATGGAAACAAGAGAGAACATTTCTGATGGAACATGAAAATCTGAATTAGAACATGAACCCTCAGCATTAAGTGGTGGACCTGAATGAGAAGGTGCCCCTTCCCACCCCCATATACCCCAGGGGCCAAAATGAGGCACAAAAGAGACAACAAGCACAGTGCACAAAAATGGAAGCTCTCCAACCACAGTTTGTTGCAAGGATTTTACAAAAAATAAATGACAGACCTGAAGCAGTTTAGCTATTATTATTATTTAAAAAATCAAGGTGCTTTTGACTGAACACATATATAAACTAAACACTTAATATATACTTACATAATTTGTTTATTCCCCTAATGAAAACAAATTGGGACTGTGACAGGGGTTTAAGGAAAAGGTTTTGCCTATGGTTGTTATTGGTTGTAATTTGAGGTAATTAATGAGGTAACACATGAAGTAGGCTTTGCTAATGATTAGTTTAAATTCTGGAACATGTTAGCATGGAGCAATTAAAACAGACCTAATTATTTAAACACTTATACCGGCAATGTTGTGCAGAAAGAAAAAAAATGTTGTATATCACAAAGGTCAAAAGTGAAAATTTTGAAATTATATATCCTGGGAAATGTACGGCATAATGTGGGCTGGCGGTGGCACTTTAAGCACAAACCTACATACCACGCATAGTGTCAAACAATACTTCAGAAGCCCTCTACAAACTATAACAATACAATATCTCAAGTGCCACATCACGCTTATTAATGCACATAGATGGTTACCTTAGAGAGCGCACAACCTTCACAAAAGAAGTAGCAAGAAACAAAAGGCAAAATAATCCATGTTTATTGATGATTAGACTAAATAAAAATTTATTGATTGCTTTGGGAGTTTCCAGTACCAAGTTCACACAGAAAAATAGAGAAGGGATATATGTGTTGCGGTAGCGGTCAGGCTATTGCCCCTTCCCATTCGTTGTCACCCTGTTACATCCTCCCCTCCCCCATCTTATGTGCAGAGGATGACTGGCATCATCCATAATGTCCAATAATGTCCATAGTCCTCTTCTTTGCTTTTGTTACCAAAATGTCCAGCTTATTTCCAACCACAGAACCTAGATTTACATTACATTTAGCAGACCAAAGTGACTTACAAATGAGAACACCACAAGTCAGTAGTTATGGTAAAACCAGCTACACTGTAGAATTATCAAACCTGATAATTATTACCCCGAACTCGATGACCAGCTCCTTGGTTTACAGGATGTAAATTAAGACTGTGCTAAGACAATAGGTGGGCTTTCTAGCCAACCAAGTGGTTCGGAAAAAGCACCGCTTGTAAGGTTTGTCATTTAATGACAAAGATTTACACATTGGTCAGCATAAATGGGAAAACTAAAAAATGCCTAAAGCATGAAAAGCGCAGGACATGAGTCCAATCAGAAAACCACCTCACCTTGTGTACACAGAAGGGATGATGTTTATATTGGCAAAACAATGCTGATGATGAATTTGCAAGGATGAAATAGAAGAGGAAACCAAAAATTTTGGTTCATGAATGTGGTGAGGAAGGACATGCACTTGTTTATTGTGAAGGATACTAAGTAGAGAACGAGATGAGGTATAATAATTCGGAGTGAGTATTAATGGAAATAGCTGAATATGTTATATGGTATGGATGGATGCTATAATTCTGCATATTCTGAAATATGTTTTAAAATACATTTTACTTATTTTCAACCACTGAAATTTAATAAAAATAAAATAAAGACAATACATTCATTCTGTTTCTATGTGTAATAAGCTGTTGACATGTTCTTATGAGCACTATTTTCTAAGTGTAGATGATGTCCCAAGTTATCTGCATTACAAGAGTCACTTAATTGTTTCAAAAAAATTCTGGGGTTTATAAAGAGGGAAATGATGTGCTGAGATTACCCTCAGGCATCCCAGCACCACAGGTAGCTATGAGATCATTTTTATAGAAGGCTGTTAGCATATGCTGGCCTGTGGGCAATTACCCATGGACACGCAAGGACTCCACATCTCATTCTGTGGTATGTGTGTGTATGCATGCTTGTGTTAACAGAGCCTATTTTGTTTAAACGGGGTGTTTATGACTGAATATTTTGTTTCTAATAGGGGTGCGAATCTCTCAATGTCTGGCAATTTGATTCAATTCCAATTTTTGTGGTCACGATTTTTTAGTTCAAATGGTCTTTAGATTTTGTTTAAATTATGTGATTGACAAGATGAAACAACAATGTAAACAAATAGAACCCTTATTCAAAACAATACTTTTAGGTTCATTCCTGTATCAAATCTTTTTGCATCATTTTACATTTATACAAAAAATAGGATTGCGCAAAATTCAAATTGCCAGAATTAGGTTAGCTTAGCTGCCTGGCTTTTTCTTACATTAAAAACATCTATCAATAAACAAATAATTCAAAATATATTAATACAAAAGTTTACCATAGTGCATTAGCCTTTAAACGAAACTAAAATACTGACTTAGTCATATTGCATTTATATTTTGCAAATCTTTAAAACTTTCATTCATTCATTCATTCATTCATTATCTTCCACTTTATCCTCTATTAGGGTCGCGGTGGGGTTCCCCATGCCCATCCAGGGGAGAATGTTTCGGGCGCTGGGCAGATACACCCAGGCCAGAGCGCCAATCTATCGCTGGGCACACACTCACTCACACAGACACACTCTATATGGGGCAATTTGGAGAACTCAATTGACTTGATCCATGGTTTTGGACTGTGGGAGAAAACCTGAGAACTCGGAGGAAACCCACGCAGACACGGGGAGAACATGGAAACTCCACCCAGATGGTGATTTGAACCGGAAATCCCTAGTGCTGAGAGGCGAACGTGCTAACCACTAAGCCACCGTGCCACCCTCTTTAAAACTTAACTTTAAAAATAAAATACACACTTCAGTCTTTTTAACTATAATTCCAACATTTGCTACATTTTCAAAACTTAACCTTAAATATTAAATATATTTTTCAACTTCAACTTCTTTTAACTCAGGGTGCTGTCGTATTTCCAAAGTACCTCAATTTAATTTTACACTTGCAAACAGTTGTGCTCATGTCAAGCTTTCTCTTCCCCGAGACATTGTAGAATCCAAAGTGTGCCCAAACACTGGCTTTTAACAATGACGCAGCAGGTCCAATCACGCTTTGCCCCTGCTCCATGCTTCCGGCTCCATGCTAGTGGACTCCATTCAGACAACGGAAGCTGGCTAACAAGCTTTGTGCACGGTGGCCGAGTGGACACGTAATGCGATATGCAGTACGCCAGGGAGTTGGAGCGGCAAAAGATAAAACTTAAACGCATTTTAAAATCGATTTTTTGGCATTTTCAATCGATTCAGAATCGCCAGGGCTACGAATCGCGATCCTTTGAAGAATAATTTTTTTTCAGCACCCCTAGTTTCTAATAGAGGAATTTACAGAAAATTCAGGAACTTCAGGTTGAAACCTGAAGAATAGCTTTAATAAGCACTAATAAGGTATTATTTATTTAATTTGTCTTGTCAAGCTGTGGTATTTAGTCATGCTTTCTTTTTTGAGTGCAATCTCACACTGCTTCCTTGTGATTCTTTTAGTACCCAGTTAGAACGTTTTTTAAGAAAAGAAATGCATAGAAACAAGTAAATTTTCCAGTCTAATTTTACTTTAGCAGATAAAACAAATTATTTCTGAAATTATTTAATATTGTGCAAGAACATATTAGTATATTTAAATGTGTGTACAGTGTGTAAGTTTTCTTTGTTTTATAGTTTTTAATCATAGGTAGTGAAGAACAATGTCTTAGATAAAGTATTTATATTTACCTAAGTACTGTACCCAAGTATCCCATTGAGGTACTTTATGTTTGTATATGATTTTGAATTATACATTTCACCCTACATTTAGTAACAATCTGTAAGTACTAGTTATTTGACAAATTAAATGTATTTTAGCAGTGTTTTACAAACTGGTCAACTAGTAATTAATGTAAAATTTAGGCATGCAAGTGAATAAAAAATATTTAATTTTAAGGATCTATATTGTAAAAAAAAAAAAAAAGCTAAAAATTTTTTTTTTATGTAAATAAAAGCAGAATGCAATGGTTTGCTGTGACATTCAATGTGGGATGACTTTAAATCATTCACATTAAACAGCTGTTTTTATTATTATTATTACCACTCCTATATTAGCTTCATCTGTTTGTCTGTGTGTCTGGTAAAACGTTTGCAAATGCTATTTCACACACTTCCCGATATCCCGTATAAACTTTGCACAATTGTTCATCACATGACAACACATCAATCAATAAAAAAAGTCTCAGGATTTTTGGCTGCAGCATAATTAGTGCACTTCTGGAACTTTGTTTTATTTACAGGGTTTTTTTTTTTTTTTTTTTTTGAGGTCGCTCTCCATAGCTCCCCTTTTTTGGAGGGGGGTAATGGCACGTCAGCGCCCCCTACTGGACTATTTTCCCTGCATGTCAATGGTTCTAAGAAATCAGTTTCATTTGGTTCAGCTGTGTGTTTTCATTCATTCATTCATTCATTATCTTTCGCATTTATCCTCTATTAGGGTCGCGGTGGGGTTCCCCATGCCCATCCAGGGGAGAACGTTTCGGGCGCTGGGCAGATACACCCAGGACAGGGCTCCAACCTATCGCTGGGCACACACTCACTCACACACACACACTCTACATGGGGCATGGGGAGAACATGGGGAGAACATGGAAACTCCACCCAGCTGGGGATTTGAACCAGGAATCCCAAGCGCTGAGAGGCAAACGTGCTAACCACTAAGCCCCGTGCCACCTGTGTGTTTTCTGCCTTGATAATTGATTCATTAGTTTGGTTACTTATCATATAATTATATATATTAAGGGTTATAGTAAGAAACTATTTTTGATTTGATTTGCATTTGAAAGTGAAATCATGTTTTGAACTTTATTCTGTCTTTAATGGTTTATTATTTCTTTGTAAAGTTATGTCTATATTGTTTGTCTGTTTAAAACGTTTTAAATATTTGAAAAACAACAGCTAAATGTAACAGGTGCCTAGGGTCACCTGTCACCGAAGTCCAGGGGCGTCACGCCGCCCATCCCGAAGTCCAGGGGCGTCACGCCGCCCATCCCGAAGTCCAGGGGCGTCACGCCGGCCATCCCGAAGCCCAGGGGCGTCACGCCGCCCATCCCGAAGCCCAGGGGCGTCACGCCGCCCATCCCGAAGCCCAGGGGCGTCACGCCGCCCATCCCGAAGCCCAGGGGGCGTCACGCCGCCCAGCCCGAGCAGCAGGGGCGTCACGCCGCCCAGCCCGAGCAGCAGGGGCGTCACGCCGCCCAGCCCGAGCAGCAGGGGCCGCACGCCGCCCAGCCCGAGCAGCAGGGGCCGCACGCCGCCCAGCCCGAGCAGCAGGGGCCGCACGCCGCCCAGCCCGAGCAGCAGGGGCACGCCACGCCGCCAGGGGGCGTCCGCCTCGTCACGCCGCCAGGGGGCGCCCGCCTCGTCACGCCGCCAGGGGGCGCCCGCCTCACCACGCTGCCCGTGGGCGTCCACAACGGACCACAACGCCAGGGGGCGCCCGCCTCGCCACGCAGCCAGAGTGTCGGGTGTCTTTTTGTATTTATGTCCATTGTTTCTTGTCTTTGGTGCTGGTCGTTTGTTTTATGTCACATAGTCTTTTGTACCTCTTGTTTTGTGGTGCACTGCACCTTTAATAAACCTGTTCTCTGCTACCTGCGTGCCTGGCTCCCTTCAGCGCGTGTATACGCGGCGGCTTGCGCTCCCTATGTGCAACCGCTTCAGCCCGAGGTAGACTACCGTGACACTAAATAGATGCAAAAAATCGTGTTACGGTAAAAGTGCTTCTGGATGGATAATTGATTTAAGCATTTTTTAGTACAAACACTCTTAATTTTAGTAAATGTTTATAGGACTAAATTCATTCATTATCTCCCGCTTTTCCTCTATTAGGGTCGCGGTGGGGTTCCCCATGCCCATCCAGGGGAGAACGTCTCAGGCGCTGGGCAGATACACCCAGGACAGGGCGCCAATCCATCGCTGGGTACACACTCACTCACTCAAACACACTCTATATGGGGCAATTTTAGAGAACTCAATTAACTTGATCCATGTTTTTGGACTGTGGGAGGAAACCGGAGAACCCGGAGGAAACCCACGCGGACACGGGGAGAACATGGAAACTCCACCCAGATGGGGATTCGAACCGGGAATCCCTAGCGCTGAGAGGCGAACGTGCTAACCACTAAGCCACCGTGCCGCCCTAGGACTAAATTAGTAAGCTAATTACATAGAATAAAAATGTAAACAATGTTTCAACTGTATATTAGCCATGGTCGTATTTTGATATCCATCATCAGAATATGTGACCTCACTGTAATATGTGGATAAATGGCCATATATAATATATATAATATGCCAAATTTGCCAAAACAGCAAAACCAGGTGTAAAGAAAGTGTGACTGGTAAAATGACTAAATTAACCAGTAAGTACTATCTAATTTCATTTTATTATCCATTCATCCATCCATTATCATCTGTTTAATATTATACAAAGAACTAGAGTGCAGAGGGGTTCCCAATGTCCATCCAGGGAAGAACATTTCAGGAGCTGGGCACAAACTTACTCGCACAGATACACACTAATTATTTAGGGGCAGTTTAGAGCAGCCAATTCAACTTGACTCCATGTTTTTGGACTGCGGAAGGAAACCTTCTGTCTTCTGGCAGTCAGTGTGTAGATGCGTATGTGCGCTCTCTAGCTCTGTTAAGATACTAAACTACTAAATTAAGTGTTATTTAGTTACTTTGTCTTGACCATTGACTATTCAGCTTCTTTATAGTTACATAATATAGCATTTATTCCGCTTTTTTGTCCCACACTGCTTTCCAAATCGTGGTGTTGTTGCTAGCGTGTTAAGCAGCTAAAGCTAGCACTTTCTGCTTACTAATGCGGTCGTTTGCTGCCAACGCTGCTACATTTATTACCCGCGTCTTTTTAAAATAATACCCTATATTTATAAAAGTACTGTCCTGATCTGTTTTGCCGGATTCAACTGTTAATCGGATTTTATTGGATTCGACGCTGATCTTCACAAACCGCATTGTGAGAACCTCCAGGACTCAATGTCCATCCGAAGCTAAGTCCACCTCTTATTTATACATTTAGTTTCTTTTGTATAGGTTATTAACTTTGTTTACATAACCACTTATTTCCTTACACGTACTTAATATATAGTTAGGTTAAGTATTTTATTTCATTTGATCATCGGTAATTGTTTATCCTTTATTACTTAATCTGGTAATTTATTAATACACTTAGTTATCTTACAGTTATATTTAGCAGTCATTTTTATTTTTATTCTAGTAAATCAGCCAGATTTACTAGAGTTGGATCTCTACCAGCTGCTACCACTGCTTTGTCTTATCATCATCTGTAACAGGGAGACCAAACCTTACATCTCTACCCACCCGAATCTAAGTTTATTTCTTCATTTATATATAACCTTTTCAATGGCACTTTTCCCTCTGGTTGTGTGCCCTTGGTGCAGTATGTATAGGCAGTCTTCCTCCATCACTACTGATAATTCAGCCTGTGAGAAGTGTAGCCTAGTCCTAGACGGAGCATATCTCATTGCTAGAAGAGCGCCAGCCTGAATCCCACAGGATCAGGTCCTAAACCTCCGGTTTTAGAGCCCTCACAGCAGGGCGAGTGGGTGACGACCAGGAAAAATAGAAGTAGAACTGAGCATCACTCTTCTAGGATCCACGTGTCCAATCAGTTTTCCCCACTCAGTGACTCACCCACTGTCAGTCAGAGATTACTAAGGCTAATGTTAAAGAGGTGTGTGGAACCGCTGCAATGATGTCTGATGAAGTAGTTGTCTCTGGTACCCTACCAATCAGGCGTGGTGGCGAAACCGACAGCAGGTTATGGTCGCTGCATTGCTGGATGTCTAAGTGGTGCTCAGAAAACAATATTGCCTTTATTGACAATTGGTCTACTTTTGAGGGAAGGCCTGGCCTTTTGAAATGGGATGGCATCCATCCTTCCCGGGAGGGTGCTGCGCTCATGTCACATAACATAGCCGTTAGGGTTTTTTCTTCAGATCGGAATGAAAATTGACAATTCAGAGCCAAGGCCAGGCAGCAGACAGAATGGCCTAACCAACTGCCTGCGAACTGCCAGGAGTTATCACCCACAATAACTACCATACCATTAAGACAGCTATCAAGTATCGCAGTGAGCAAAAACCAAAAAAAAATCTAAAAAGTGTGCCAAAAAAAAATCAATACTATCTAAGTAATGTAAGAAACACTTAAGTTAAAACTTGGGTTATTAAACATTAGGTCACATTCATCAAAATCAGCTCTAGTTCAAGAAATAATTACTGATAACTTCCTAAATGTCTTTTGTCTCACAGAAACCTCGATTAGGGCCACTGAATACTTAACAATAAATGATGCCTCTCCACCTGGTTTTACTTATGTTCATAAACCACGTCTTAGTGGATGAGGAGGTGGAGTGGCTACGATCTATAAAGAAAACATACAGTAAATGTAACACTTAATAATATGTATGAGTCAAAATCCTTCAACGCTCTTGTACTCAACATAAGCAGTTCATTTTCATTGAAGAATAAATCCAATTTAATGCAACTTATTACCATATACCGCCCTCCAGGCCCATACACAGAGTTTTTTTTTAAGAATTTGGTGAATTTCTTTTTAACATAGTAATCTCATCAGACAAGGCCTTAATAGTTGGTGAGTTGAATGTTCACTTTGAAAACCCACTAGACTCATTTTAATTAGACTTTGCCTCTATCCGCGATTGCATGGGCGTTACTCAAAGTGTGGTTGGTGAAACACATCGCAGTAAAAATACATTAGACTTAGTTTTATCACATGGTATTAGCATTGATAATTTAACTATTGTTTCACTAAGTGAGGTCATCTCTGATCATTATTTAATAACCTATGATTTAGAAATTGATATCGATCCAGTCATTAAACCACGATATAATTTGAAGTGCACAATCATTCCCTCTACTGCTGCATCATTCCTACAACATTTACCTGAATTAAACATTAAACCAGAATCAGGACCCGATGAACTTGAAAACACAGCTGAATACGTGTTTTCTACAACCTTAGACAGTGTAGCTGTTGCGGTCTAGTGACAGGAGCGTGGTGGATCCGCTACTCAGAACGAACTCAGACTGTAGGCAGAGATGAGATGTAACCACGCGGTTTATTAGCCACACACAGAGGGTAAACAGTACTGGGTTGAGACGAGACGCTGGTGGTAACACAGGGGAAGCGAGAATGATGGCGTTGTGACGAGGCGTACGTTGATGCCTGACGTCAGTGGCGCCGTGTCTCAATCCGAAGTACAACTGTGATTACATGGCTTGAACGTGGTAGTGGTGGTAGGCAATGAGCTGCACACACAAACACAAACAGGACGAGTATCGGGGTAACACACAGCACAAATACAATCCAGGCTTGGGCGTGACAAAGCGAGAGCAGGGTCAAGACGAGAAGTGAGCTAGAGTAGTCGAGGCGTAGTACGGGCATAGGCACAAGACCATCTGGCCAGGAGGGACGGGAACGAGCGGCTTAAATAAGGACACCGTAATTAGGGAACCCAGGTGCACAGAATTACGGGGGTGTGGAGACCAGACACACCTACACAACGTGACGAGACCTAACAGTAGCTCCACTTAAACTAAAAAGGATTAAAGATAAAAGACTTGTTCCATGGTTTAATAATAAAACACGTGCCCTAAAACAAACCACTAGAACAATGGAGCGTAAATGCAGCCAAACTAAATTAGAGGTATTTAGTTTTGCGGTGGAAGTACAGTATGACTGAGTATAAAAATACACTCAATGCAGCGAAGACTAAATATTATTCTGAATTAATAGAGAACAACAAAAACAACCAAAGATTCTGCTTTAGTACCATTGCCAAAATAACTCGGAGTGCTACTGAATCAGATTCACAGATTCACTCACGGTTCAGCAGCAATGATTTTATGATTTTCTTTAGTGATAAAATTTAAAACATAAGACTTAAATCATCTAATGCATCGTGTAGCGTAATCAATAATCAACACTCACCGATTACTGAAAAATCTAATGGTAGAAAAAGTAATATAGTACAAGAGTTAAAAACCTTTAACACCATATCTAAAAAAGAGCTTGTCTGCCCCTTTTAGTTATGCTGCTCTAGTCAGTTATTCCAGAGTCACATGCTGCACTGTGTCAATCACTTATTATTTAAATGCTGTACTTTATCAGCTCTAACTGCTTTTCTTGTCTGTTTCTTTTGAGGTGTTGCATGGAGGTGTAGTCAGACCTTCAGCCATGGCTCTGCCGAAGCACTGTGGCTATGACGATTACTGGATGGAACCTGGATATTAATTGGACTGGCGGTCCTGCAGGATTCCCTCATTGGACTTGCATATAGTTTTCCAGTTGTTAGAGTTTTTCCATTTGTTAAATACGGTCTCGACACAATTTGTACATGGCTGTCCTACAGTGTTGATGCTGCCCAGCCGCTCAAGGAGGATGAGTCCCCCACTTAGCCTTGGTCCTCCCAAGGTTTCTAACAACATAACAGGGACTTTTTTTTTTTGCCACTGTCGCTTTCGCTTTTTCTTTGGGGGTTTAAAGGCTTTTAACTCTGTAAAGCTGCTTTGTGCCAATGTACTGTTACAAAAAGCGCAATATAAATAAATAACTTGAACTTGAACTTCAAATTGGGAGTCAAACCAGGAAATCCTGATGCTGGGAGATGAATGTGCTAACCACTAAGCCAAGCTGGCTTAGTGGTTAGCACGTTCGCCTCTCAGCGCTAGGGATTCCTGGTTCGAATCCCCATGTTCTCCCCGTGTCCGCGTGGGTTTCCTCTGGGTTCTCCGGTTTCCTCCGACAATCCAAAAACATGGATCAAGTCAATTGAGTTCTCCAAATTGCCCCATATAGAGTGTGTCTGTGTGAGTGAGTGTGTGCCCAGCGATAGATTGGCACCCTGTCCTGGGTGTATCTGCCCAGCGCCCGAAATGTTCTCCCCTGGATGGGCATTGGGAACCCCCCGTGACCCTAATATAGGATAAAGCGGAAGATAATGGATGGATGGAATAATAATAATAAAAACTATAGCAGTTCTTTTTAATAAAAAAGACCTTGTGTGTAAGATGAACTAAATCTGTTAACCTGGCTACTCAGACTGCTCTCAAAATAACTACATTGTTTAATCTAAAATGAAGAACAGTTAAAAGTTTGTGAACATCACTAAAGAAATTTTTCACACTGGCTTTACATACAGATGTTCAGTCTTTGACATGATCACTGTTTGCATCACAAACTTCTGTGTTTAATGGAGATTCAGCTGTTCATTGAAAACAGTGCTCACTGAAAACAGGTCACAGAATCTAATGGCGAATCTAGCAATGATACTGACCTTAGCAGCATGGAGTTTGATGGATTCAGGCTTGACAGTGACAAACTTGAAGATGTTAGTTGGCACTCAGGCCAACCACTTTTGTGGCCACAAACCAAAGCTGGCTGTCAGGGGCGCTATCCTCCCTCAGACAATGCTCACACTAAGTGGTTTTGTAGGCCACAACCCCCTTCCCCAGTGTCCAAGTCCAGCTTCAGACTTGAACCAGTAAGTACCATTTTTGCCATTTGATTTTTTTCATTTAAATTCTTTTTGCCATTTGACATTTTATATTCATTCATTATCTCCCGCTTTATCCTCTATTAGGGTCGCGGTGTGGTTCCCCATGCCCATCCAGGGGAGAACGTCTCGGGCGCTGGGCAGATAGACCCACATTTTATATTGTTTTTATATTTATTTAAATATTTTCAAACTACTATTTTACTCAAAATATGATTTAAAAATATTATTTTATGGCTTTCTGCCTCATGTGGTTTGGGTCCAGCAGACCCAAACTTTTTTTTAAATAAAGGCTTTCTGGTGAATCTTTGGTGCCCTCTTGTGCATTACTATGGAACTATCTTTTCCAAACGACCATGACGGATTAATCATAACCAAAAAATTTACAAATTTAATCATTGTAAGTTCTTTAAATTCTCATTTTCTGTTTTTAAAACAATTTGACCTACATTCTTTCATTCTAAACAGCACACACAAATGTTTTTCAAGCTACAATATTCTTATATAAAATATAATTTGTACCCGTCGTAAATGAATTTTATCCATCCATCCATTATCTTCCGCTTTATCCTATATTAGGGTCACGAGGGGGTTCCCCATGCCCATCCAGGGGAGAAAGTTTCAGGTGCTGGGCAGATACACCCAGGACAGAGCGCCAATCCATTCGCTGGGCACACACTTACACACACAGACACGCACACATACACACTCTATATGGGGCAATTTGGAGAACTCAATCGACTTGATCCATGTTTTTGGACTGTGGGAGGAAACCGGAGAACCCGGTGGAAACCCACGCGGACACGGGGAGAACATGGAAACTCCACCCAGATGGGGATTCGAACCGGGAATCCCTAGCGCTGAGAGGCAAACGTGCTAACCACTAAGCCACCGTGCCTAAATTAATTATCCATCCATTATCTTACGCTTTATCCTATTTTAGGGTCGCGGGGTGGTTCACCATGCCCATCCAGGGGAGAAGGTTTCGGGCGCTGGGCAGATACACCCAGGACAGGGCGCCAATCTATTGCTGGGCACACACTCACTCACACAGACACACACACATACACACTCTGTAAGGGGCAATTTGGAGAATTCAATTGACTTGATCCATGTTTTTGGACTGTGGGAGGAAACCAGAGAACTTGGAGGAAACCCACGCGGACACGGGGAGAACATGGAAACTCCAACCAGATGGGGATTTGAACCGGGAATCCCTAGCACTGTGAGGCGAACGTGTTAACCATTAAGGCACTGTGCCTAAATGAATTAATTAATGACACAAAATTATACAATTTATTGTATATTTAATATATACATATATATATATATTAGTAATTAAATAATAATTATTAAATAATAATAAAAAAATAAGACAACTGCCAGACCTAGTGGGGTTGTTGAACCAACCATCAAAAGAATCCTCAACACATGTGAATACAAAAAAAAAGATTTGAAAACAAAGGCACAGTAATAACAGCACACGCTCTATATAGCACTGCAATCTCTGTCACACTAATGAAACTCCACATTTGATGTTGACCTTTTCAACTCCACTATACAAAGTCCTTAACTGTTACTAATCGAGCGACGCTGTCCGTATCAAGGCGGCGCAGCGCGGTGCGGTGTGGTTGAAGGAAGCGAGCCAGGCGAACAGGTAAGCAAACAAAGAGCAGTTTTAATAACTGAAGTCAGCGGGAATGTGGCTGAGGTCACGGCGAGATGTGCCGGGAGCAAAACATACAAAATAACTAAACAAAACCAAACCAAACCGAACACCCGACATAGCATCTAAGCGTACATACACAGAGACATACACATGCAAGGCCACACGTGATCAGGTAGGACCCAATCCAAGCTCAAGGGGATGGGCCCTACCTACGGGAGCCGTAAACGGCCAAAAGCCCGAACCAAGGGAGACAGAGGGGAGTGGCCTAACACTCCCAACCTGACATATCGCCCCCCAAATCAATCGCAGGGCAAAGGCACCCAGGGAAAAGAAAAAAAAAAAGGAGAAAAGAAAACAAGGTTAATTAAAGTTCGAGGATGGCAATGAGGCCCCTAGAGGGTGCGGGGGCGACGTGACTATGAGCGCGGCGGCGCCGTAACCCCTTGTGAGGGCGAAGGTGTCATGACCCCTTGTGAATGCGAGGACAGCGGGACCCCTTGAGGATGCGGGGACGTCGTGACCCCTGAAGAGCGCGAGGGCTCCATGACCCCTTGAGGGCGCGAGGGCGACGTGACCCCTTGAGGCTGCAGGGGCGACGCAACCCCTTGTGAGCACGGCGGCGCTGTGATCCCTTGTGAGCGCGAGGGTGATTTGACCCCTTGTGAGTGCGGTGGCACCATGCCTCCTTGTGGACACGAGGGTGATGGGACCCCTTGAGGATGCGGGGATGCCGTGACCCCTTGTGAGTGCGGGGGGGCATGACCCCAGGTGAGCGCGAGAGGGACGTAACCTCTTGAGGGTATGGGAACGCCGACCCTTTGAGTACGTGACCCTTTGAGGGTATGGAAACGCCGTAACCCCTTGAGAGTGTGAGGGTGACGTGACCCCTTGAAGAGGTGGGGGCGACGTGACCCTTGGTGAGCGTGGCGGCGCCATGGCCCTTTGTGAACACGAGAGGGGCGTGCCCCTTTGAGGGTACGGGAACGCCGTAACCCTTTGTGAGCACGAGGGGGGCGCAACCCCTTGAGTGCGCGTGGGCGACGTGACCCCTTGGGAAAGTGGGGGAGACGTGACCCCTTGTGTGCGCAGCGGCGCTGTGGCCCCTTGTGAGCGCGAGGGCGACGGAACCACCACGCGGACTCCGGTGTGGGAGAGCAAAACTCGGACTCAGGGACCGGTGGGACTAACGCGGCCGCAGGGGAAACCGGGGTACATGCGACCGCAGAGGTGAAACGAGTGGACGCAGTGGTGGCCCGAGTGGACGCAGAGATGACCCGAGTGGATGCAGAGATGACCCGAGAGGACGCAGAGATGACCCAAGAGGACGCAGAGATGACCCAAGTGGACGCAGAGATGACCCGAGTAGACGCAGAGGTGACCCGAGTGGACGCAGAGGTGACCTGAGTGGACGCAAAGGTGGCCCGAGTGGACGCAAAGGAGAACCGAGTGGACGCAGAGGTGAACCGAGTGGAACACGGTCTTGGCACATAAGCTGGGTAACTGGTACAGAGTCCCATGAGAACAAAGCAGCCCTCAAAACCTCCAGTCCAGCGAACACCTTGTCCAGAGCAGGTGGCACATTGTCCTGAGCGAGTGCGGTAAGGTCCAGAGCGGGGAACATAGATGGCCCCAGCCTCCTCCTCAGACAACTGGACAGCACCCTAAGTGATGCGCTGGACACCACGCCTCGACTCCCAGTCTCCCTTCTCTCCGTCACCTGGACACAGAGGGAGAGAACCAGTACCACGAGAACACCACATAACGTAAAGTCCTGGTCTACCGAGGCGGGTACCGAGTACCGGACACACCCTAATCGGAACCTGGACGGCTCGGGACTGCCGCAGGTCGGCGACCGTTGACCGGCTCGATGCCCCTGCAAAACGTGCAGGCGGCGCGGCGTGGGTCGCTGGCGGCATGGCACAGATCAGGGGGCGGCCCGCCGTTGGCGGAGCGGTAGGCTGACCACGCAGCATACGAAGAGCGGCGGTTCGCTGACGGCGAGCGGGGACGCCCTAGCGGTGCGGCGCGGATCAATACGCGGGCAGCGCGGCTCACAGACGGCGTGCAGTGGCTCGCTGCCAGCACTGGGCAACTCGCAGGGCAGTTGATCCGTGAAGCCAGGAGGAACGCGCGGAGAATCGCGCAGCAAAGCGCGCGACGAATTTCTGGCGGCGAGGAAAAACTCGCGGAGCGGGTGATCCGTGGAGCCGGGAGGATCGCGCGCAGAATCGCGCGGCGGATCCCGACATAGCATCTAAGCACACATACACAGAGACATACACATGCAATGCTGGCCTACATATTTTTATGACAGCAGGGTATTAGCAGACGTTACAGCCTTTGGACATGATATTTACCAGGTATCCCATCCAATTTTCACGTTCTGCACAGATAAAAATAATAACTATTTTTGAGCAATATCTTTACAAATAGAGGGGTTGTGTATATGTCATAAAACATATAAACACCAACATTTACAGTACCTACAAAAATTATCGTAAAAACTAAATTAAAAGCATGGTGGAAAATGTATAACAAAAAAAATGTCAATTATGTGCACTCAATAATAAATATTCAAAACTGTTTAAAATACAATTAATAATTAAATAAATAACTTACTTATTGTCAAATACTGGGTAAAGGAGATGAGAGGAGACGCAGATGCAGAACAGTGTCTTTTATTGAAGGTAAAGTGATCGAGTGGGTGTGATGGAGGCAATGTGCAGGAGGAGCAATGGGATGCCGAGACTGGGCTCCAGGGGTGAGATGGAGACCTGGATGGGGCAGAGAGAGCAGAGGACAACACCGAGCAGACTAACAAACAAACAAAACAGAGATTCAGATAGAGTAAAATACACTGTAGTAAGAGAACCCTACACTGGCTATGCGTGCGAACAGAGAGAAAAACAAACTGGTGAGAGGTGTCTAAAGGAGACACAAAAGAAAAACAAACGCTAACTGAAGACCAGGGATAGCAAGAAAACACAGAGATAGAGAAGACGGTGTTAACAGAGGGGTAGTGTAAATAGAGAGAGAGAGAGTTAGTACAGGGAGACAGATAGAAGGTTAGTCCACCGATAGGGGGGGTGTTAGTACCAAAGATAGAAAGGTTAGTGTGCACAGGAATGATACCAAAAACAAAACGCTCCTGAACGAACGCAGGGAAACACAGAGGAGGAGAAAAGGAATCACTAATTCTATGCACAGACAGAAACTCTCGGAGCGACAAAAAATCACAACGGACAGTTCCTTCCAAACACATGCACCCAAAGACACCTATACACAGAGGGGAGAAGGGAGAGGAGGTAAACCCAGGACACACGGGGGAGCTAGGAGATTAAACACATAAACAAACAAACCACACTCACGCTCAAGACTCACCCGACGGGGACAATAAACAGACAGAGAGAATAACTATGTAAACTAGAGGAGAGTAGAACAATAATTGCCTAAGAAACGCTCGGTATGTCGTCAAAAGAACTAACAATACTTCGCGAAGCGCGGTGAGAAACGAAAGCCTTATAAACCCTCAGAAAATGAAAGCACCAATCAAATGAATTAACACCCGGTGTGAGAGAAAGCGCGCGCTGGAGGTTAGTAGGCGGGGCTAGAGGAGCGCGTGCAGGGAGCAGACGGAGTGAGAGAGACAGCGGACGGATTTCTAACATAGCCCCCCCCTGAAGGGGTCGTCATGGGGGCACCACCGGGGACACCGGGAGACGACCTAGCGGAAACTACTCGGGGAGGGTCGGAGCGGGAAAAAGAGCTGCGGGTGCCTCTGCTCAGAGGAGATGAAGGGTGAGAAGTGTTATGTGCTGTATGCGGGGAGATGGGACGAGCCTCGCTAGCGGGACGTGATCGGGGGTGACCCCTAGGCCTACGGGGCTGAGGGATCGGAAGACTCGTGTCCTGATTGCCAGCCGGGCATGGCTGGCTGGTACTAAGGGGAGCAGAGGCAGGTAGGGGACTCTGGCGTGGGCGACCCCTAGGTCTGTTGGGTAGGGAGCCCGGGGGCCTACCTCTGCGGGCAGGTGTGCGAGGGGGTCTCCCTCTTGGAAGAGGAGCCGGACGGTCAGGGTGTGTCAGGTGGAATTGAGCTAGTAAGGCCTTGTCTAGGATATCCGACCGTTTGGTCCAACTTCTCTCCTCTGGGCCGTAACCCTCCCAGTCAATCAGATACTCAAGACCCCCTTCCGTCCTGCGAGAGTCCATGACTCTGTTGATGGTGTAGATTGCCTCTTCCGGGATAAGTTCCTGGGGGAGTTGTTGATGGGGCTGAGAGTCAAGAGATCCCGGGGTGTATGGCTTAAGGAGGGAGACATGGAAGGAAGGAGATATTCTGAGACGGACCGGTAGCTGGAGAGAAAAAGTGACGTCGTTCACTCTCCTAGTGATGGTGTAAGGCCCGATGTACCTGGCATTTAATTTCTTGCATCCAGGGATGCGCAGGTCCCTAGTGGAGAGCCATACTTTGTCCCCTACTTGATAATTGGGGGCCTCACTCCTTCTCCTGTCCGCGAAGCGTTTCGTCCGGGCATTGCTCACCGTGATCCGCTGGTGTACAGTCTCCCAGACGTTCTCGCTCTTGCGAAACCATTCGTCTACGTCCGGAGCTTTAGAAGGGGTAGGATCCCACGGGGCGAAAGGTGGCTGGAACCCCAGAAAGCATTGATAAGGGGTGATACCCGTGCTAGAGCTCCTAAGGGAGTTCTGGGCTATCTCCGCCCATGGAAGAAACGTGGCCCAGTCGTGTTGGTTACGTTGGCAGTACGAGCGGAGGAACTTCCCCAGTTCTTGATTCGCCCGTTCGCACTGCCCATTGCTTTCTGGGTGGTATCCCGACGTCAGGCTAATAGAGGAACCCAGCTTCCTTATGAAAGCTTCCCAGACGGCCGAGGTGAACTGGGAGCCCCGATCGGAGACGATATCTTCTGGGAGGCCATAATGACGGAAAACCTCGTGGAATAGTGCCTCTGCGGTCTGGAAAGCGGAGGGTAGAGCTGGTAGGGCAATGAATTTGACCCCTTTGGAGAAACGGTCCACAACAGTGAGGATGGTAGTGTGGCCCTCGGACATCGGGAGGTCGGTGACGAAGTCTACCGCTATGTGACTCCATGGGCGGTGTGGGACCGGTAGGGGCTTTAATTCACCTGCAGGTAGATGCCGGGGAACCTTGGACGCTGCGCAGGTAGCACACGAGGCAATGCTCCTGGAGATTTCGGCCCGCATGGAGGGCCACCAGTATTTACGGTTGATCTTGCTGAAGGTGCGTTCGGCGCCCGGGTGACCAGAGCTAGGGTTGGTGTGAGCCCAGGAAATTAATTCTTGTCGGAATTGTGGGGGCACGAACACCACATTTGGAGGACTCTTGACTTTCGGGGGGAGCGGCTCTGCGTCATTAACCTCCCGGATCTCCCTGTCTAGGTCCCAGGAGACGGCTTGGATGACCACGTGAGGGGGAAGAATAGGCTTCACAGGGGCCTCCGGCCTTTCTTGGTCCTCGTACCTGCGGGAGAGGATGTCCGCCTTGGCGTTGTCCTTACCGGGTCTATAAGTGACAGAAAAGTCAAATCGGTTAAAAAACAGAGACCACCGGGCCTGACGGGCGTTAAGCCGGCGGGCGCACTTCAGGGACTCAAGGTTCCGGTGATCAGTGATGACCTGGACAGGGAAATTTGCGCCCATTAGCCAGTGGCGCCACTCTTCGAATGCCAGTTTTATGGCGAGAAGCTCCCGATCTCCCACGTGATAGTTCTGTTCGGCTGGGGTGAGCTTCTTGGAGAAGTAGGCTATGGGGTGAAGATGAGGGGGGTTGCCTAGACGTTGGGAGAGGACCCCTCCGACCCCTAGGGATGATGCGTCCACTTCGACGATGAAAGGAGATTCAGGGTTGGGGTGAGCTAACACTGGAGCAGTAGTGAACGCTCGCTTGAGCTTTTCGAAAGCCTTCTCCACCTTTTCGGACCATACCAAACGTCTTGGCTTGCCCTTTAATAGACTGGTGAGAGGCAGCGCAATTTGGCTAAAAGACCGGATGAAACGGCGGAAAAAATTTGCGAACCCCAGGAAACTTTGGACATCCTTTAGGGTTTTAGGGGTGGTCCACTCTAGCACTGCCTTGACTTTGGTAGGGTCCATCTGGATGCCATGGGCGTTTATAATATATCCCAGGAAGGCAATCTCCCTCTGATTGAATTCGCACTTCTCTGCTTTAATGTAAAGCCCATTTTCAAGCAGTTTAGTGATGACCTTTCGAGTGTTGGAAACATGGGAGCTGGGGTCCGGAGAGTATATGAGGATAGCGTCCAGATAAACGACGACGCATCTCCCCAGAAATTCCCGCAGCACATCGTTAACGAGGCATTGGAATACCGATGGCGCGTTGGTCAGTCCAAACGGCATGACCAGGTACTCATAGTGACCCGCTGTGCTGCTGAAGGCAGTCTTCCACTCGTCTCCCTCCTTGATCCTCACCAGGTTATATGCATTGCGGAGGTCCAGCTTGGTGAAGATTCTAGCCTCGCGAAGTTGCTCCAGTGCGGACGGGACTAAAGGGATGGGGTAGGTGTACCTCTTGGAGATCTTATTCAGTTCTCTATAATCAATGCAGGGTCGCAAAGTGCCATCCTTCTTAGGGACGAAGAAAAAGCTCGAGCTAGCCGGAGATTTCGAAGGACGGATGAACCCCTGGGACAAGGCTTCCTGGATGTATTCCTCCATCGCAACAGTCTCCTTAACTGAGAGTGGGTATGGAGTGGCTCGTGGTACCTTCGCTCCTGGCATCAGGTCTATAGCGCAGTCATAGTCGCGATGTGGAGGGAGACGGCAGGCTTGACCCTTACTAAAAGCGGAGGCGAGATCCAGGTACTCGGGGGGCACATTGACTGGTCTCCACATTGATCCATAGGAGACCAGGAGATGGTGGGATTGTGAGTTGTCAACCAGGGTTGACCCAGGATGACCGGAGAGATGGTGGCCCGCATGATGAGGAACACTCGCTTCTCCTCGTGAACCGCACCCACTCTCACTGTGATGGGAACAGTCTGATGGGTGACATTGGTCAGGAACTTGCCGTCGACCCCAGACACGCGGCGAGGGGGCTTGAGAGGTACCGTGGGGATCTGGAGTCTCTGCACCAATCGGTCCACGATGAAGTCGCCCTCTGACCCGGAGTCAATCAACGCCGCTACTAGACATGAAGTAGAATTATGGGTTAACTGAATGTCCATACGTGCGGTGGCATTGGTCCTACAACAAGAAGGGTCTACCTGGGCGCTCCCCGGTCTCTGTGGTGCCGCCTTAGGATTCTTCGCTCCTCCTGCTGCCTCTGATCTCCTCACCGGGCGAACGGGACATTCCGGGAGTTGGTGGTCCGCTTCTCCGCAGTAGAAACAAAGTCCCTTATCCAACCGCTCCTGACGCCGTTGTTCCTTCTTCTTCTCCCTCAGTCGCAAACGGCCCATCTCCATCGGTTCTTGACTGGGGGTGTCGGAGACCTGGCGGAACTGACTGGATTGCAGGGAAAGGGTAGATCCTGTGCCATGACAGTCCAGCTGAATAGCGAGGTCGATGATCTCCCCCAAGCCCATGTTCAAAGAGCGATAAACTAGCTCCCTTTGCATCTTAGGATTGAGACCAGCCTTAAATTGAGAGACCAGCGCTATGTCATTCCAGCCACAGGATGCCGCCAAGGTGCGGAACTTGAGCGCATATTCCGCCACGGATCTTCTCCCTTGGGTCAGTGTGCGGAGCTCGTCTCCAGCCGAGACACCGTGGCGTGGGTGATGAAAAGTGCTACGGAACGCAGACAGGAACCGTTGGAGGTCCTGGACCTCCGGTCCATTAGCGTGCCAGACGGCAGTCGCCCAGGCAGAGGCATCACCTGTAAGTCTGGAGATCACCAGGGCGATGGCATTACGGTCAGGAATGGGTGGACGGCTGGTGAGGAAGAGGGATAGCTTGAGGAGAAACTCCTCGCAGGTATCAGGATCCCCCGAGTAGAATGGTGGCTCAGACACCGGGATCAGTGTGGTGGGGGGTGCGACGGATGACGACTGGGGGTTAACAACGGGCGCCGGAGGTGCCCCAGGGTTGACTGCGGGGACTGAGGGAGCTGGGGTGCCCGTCACGGTCCTTACTGAGAGGCTCTGGACCTGTTGAGCCAGGGCTTGTATAGCATTGCCCTGGTCGGCCACCTGTTGCATCAGGCGCCGGATCATCTGTTCCGCCGTCTCCATGTTGTAGGCGAAGTATTCTGTCAAATACTGGGTAAAGGAGATGAGAGGAGACGCAGATGCAGAACAGTGTCTTTTATTGAAGGTAAAGTGATCGAGTGGGTGTGATGGAGGCAATGTGCAGGAGGAGCAATGGGATGCTGAGACTGGGCTCCAGGGGTGAGATGGAGACCTGGATGGGGCAGAGAGAGCAGAGGACAACACCGAGCAGACTAACAAACAAACAAAACAGAGATTCAGATAGAGTAAAATACACTGTAGTAAGAGAACCCTACACTGGCTATGCGTGCGAACAGAGAGAAAAACAAACTGGTGAGAGGTGTCTAAAGGAGACACAAAAGAAAACAAACGCTAACTGAAGACCAGGGATAGCAAGAAAACACAGAGATAGAGAAGACGGTGTTAACAGAGGGGTAGTGTAAATAGAGAGAGAGAGAGTTAGTACAGGGAGACAGATAGAAGGTTAGTCCACCGATAGGGGGGGTGTTAGTACCAAAGATAGAAAGGTTAGTGTGCACAGGAATGATACCAAAAACAAAACGCTCCTGAACGAACGCAGGGAAACACAGAGGAGGAGAAAAGGAATCACTAATTCTATGCACAGACAGAAACTCTCGGAGCGACAAAAAATCACAACGGACAGTTCCTTCCAAACACATGCACCCAAAGACACCTATACACAGAGGGGAGAAGGGAGAGGAGGTAAACCCAGGACACACGGGGGAGCTAGGAGATTAAACACATAAACAAACAAACCACACTCACGCTCAAGACTCACCCGACGGGGACAATAAACAGACAGAGAGAATAACTATGTAAACTAGAGGAGAGTAGAACAATAATTGCCTAAGAAACGCTCGGTATGTCGTCAAAAGAACTAACAATACTTCGCGAAGCGCGGTGAGAAACGAAAGCCTTATAAACCCTCAGAAAATGAAAGCACCAATCAAATGAATTAACACCCGGTGTGAGAGAAAGCGCGCGCTGGAGGTTAGTAGGCGGGGCTAGAGGAACGCGTGCAGGGAGCTGACGGAGTGAGAGAGACAGCGGACGGATTTCTAACACTTATAGACTGAATCAATGCTTTTGACATTCTCCTCAAAGTCATGTCTGTAGTGTCTGCACTTGTACATAACTCCGATTTCAAATCTCTTCAAGGGCTTACACGGCGCTGTATTTTAATTAACCTTGTCTTTATGTAATTGTAAAGATAAAAACAATGACCCCATGACGCAAAACCCAGAGAATCTATGCAAAATTTACTAGAAACCGATGTAGCACCAAATTCTGTGACCATCGCATTCTGTGACCTTAGAGGGCGCTGTTTCCAATTTAGACCCTAAAAAAAAAACTTTAGATGGCACATCACAATAGGTGACCCCTTGTACCCCAGTTCATCTTTTGTTCAGAACGATGGTATTTATTAGATTTTTAAAAAGAGGTATAGAGAACTTGAAATAGTTTAATTAAATTGTGCTTAGATTGCAGATCTAAGTTTTTGCTTAGATTGCAGTAGGGTCACATAATCCCATAGTCAATCATAACAGAGGTCATATCTTTATTGTCAGTTACGTCTTCTAAATGATCTGAAATACTTTGCATCCCATATCTAAAAGGAAAAAAAAACACAATTTATGATAATGTGAATATTTCAAATCAACTGCTTATAATTTTATTTACCTTAATTTTTCGTCTTCATAAAAATAAGTAGTATGACTCCACTCACCAAAAATACATGTATTTGTACTTGAAAAAACATGAGCAAAAAGCTCCTCAAAAACAGATCAAAATAGCGTTTGAGGTATCATTGTAAAGCTTGAGATGAGTAAATTATTAGAACTAGAGTCATAATACGGGGCTGTGGAACAACACAGAGGTGTTCTCATACATCTGAGTCTCATACATCATCAATCCTGGTCAGATTTTATTACAGAAAGTCTCAAAATTCTCCAAACAAGGAAAGGAAATGATTTTGATGACAAAGGAATAAGGATTTATTGTTAAATCGAAACATAAACATGCAATGCATTTGGGGAAATGTAAATGTGTCTAGTGTCCTGTTATGCATATGTCCGTAGGAAATAACGTTTTTACAGAAAAGTTATTAGAGTAGGAAAATATTATAGATTCCTTGTAAGGCTCAAGACATAAGAGGGTTAAGAGGTATATTTATATATAATAAATAAAAATAAATGCTTTACGCAACCTGAAAAATAGAAAAAAATTGAAATGAAAATATATATATTTTTATACCAAGATCGATTTTAAATGATATAAACTGCCATTAGAGAGGTTGCAACATCCACAGCCACTTCAAGAACAGCGGTGACACATGGCGCATGTGGCAGGGCATCCAGACCATCACCAACTACAGGACTGCACCACCTGCCTGCGACGGTGACCTCTCCCTTCCAGATGCGCTGAACGACTTCCATGCTCGGTTTGAGACACAGAACGGCGTGACATCAAGGAAGACCACCCCTCCTCTTAACACCCAGGTGTTGTGCTTCATCACAACTACCTTCATCCCCGTGCCGAAGAAGTCTCCCGTGTCCTGCCTCAACGACTACCACCCTGTTGTACTGACACCTGTCATCATGAAGTGCTTCGAGAGGCTTGTCATGAGGCACATTAAGACCCTGCTGCCACATACACTGGATCCACTGCAGTTTGCGTACTGGCCAAACCGCTCAACGGATTACACCATATAACCTGGCATTCACCCACCAAGAAAATAAAGACACTTATGTTCGAATGCTGTACATTGACTTCAGCTCAGCATTCAACACAATCATCCCTCAGCATCTGATACGAAAATGGAATCTACTGGGCCTCAACACCTCTCTTTACAACTGGATCTTGGAGGGGGGGGGGTACAATGACTTACAGACTGTACAATGACTTACAGACTGGTGCAGAACCAAGAACCTGTCTCTGAACATAGACAAGACCAAAGAGATGGTTGTTGACTTCAGTAGGGCAATGCGTGACCACTCTCCACTGAACATCGACAGCTCCACTGTGGAGATCGTCAAGAACACCAAGTTACTTGGAGTTCACCTGGCAGAGGATCTCCAGGTCCCTAGAGGCGGTAGTGAAGACAGCTAAGAAGATCATCGGTGTCTCTCTGCCCTCCATCACGGACATTTACACTACACGCTGCATCCGCAAGGAAACCAGCATTGTGGATGACGACACTCACCCCTCACACACACTCTTTGAACTCCTGCCTTCTGGAAAAAGGTACCTGAGCATCCGGGCCAACACATCCAGACTGCGAAACAGTTTCTTTCCTCAGGCAATCAGACTCCTGAACAATCCGACCCAGCATGAACATATCCACTGCTAACATGTTGGACACATCTTTGCAAACCTTTTGCATATTTATAAATAACTGCTGCAATTACAAACTCTTTAAGATTTTACAATGAGGTACATGTGGCTCACATCACTAGGAGGCCACCTGCACTGTTACCTATTCACTTAATGTTGCTGTTTACAAACTCACTGTTTACAAACAAGTATTTACTTCAAACTATTACTTGAATGTTTATTCAAGTATCATCCTGTATTTATTGTGTATCATCCTGTATTTACTGTGATCCTTGTGTTTGCACACGAGCACTTTGTTGATTGTGTAGCACCTTGTTCCTGGAGAATGCTGTCTCATTCCACATATACTATATAGTACTTTATATTGTGGAATGACAAATAAAATACTTGAATACTTGAAACTGATTAGGACAATGAAATCAAAGAGCTCTTAGATACGTGTCTATTCACCCCTCGGTATGTATCCTCCCCCACATGAGTACGCATGTCATGTTGTGTAAGAACACAAAATGAAATTGTCTTTCTCTGACTTATACCTAGCAGTAAACCTGTAAGGTTGGAGTGAAAGATGCCAGCGGGGGATCCTTGAGTTGGAGTCTCTTATACAATGGAGCCACTGCAAAGGCCTGTGGTCAGTCTCCAAAACAAATTCTTTCCCCACCACTTAGTATTTAAGTGTGTCCAGGGCCCACTTGATAGCAAGGCCGCTGACAGCTAAGGATGTGTGCTTACTTGTGGTCGTATATTACCACCTGCTAGGATATAACCTAGGTAGCACAATTCTGGCTTTACCAGCTGGCATTGCTAGCATTCACCACTAGTCCTGCTCAATGGATCCAATGAAAGACGGTGTCCAGATGTCGCAGGTGCTGCTCCCAGGAAGAATTTTAGATTATATAACATCATTAATGTAGGCAGCAGCGTTGTCCTCCATGCCCATCAGCACCTCATCCATCTGGCGCTCCAAGGTTGTTGTGGCCCCATGAAGACCAAAGGACATTACACGAAAATGAAATAAGCCTGATGGGGCACGGAAGGCCACCAGCTCCTTAGCTCGGGGAGAAAGTTGTACTTACCAGTAATCCTCACACAAGTCCAGTGTACTGAGCTGCTTTGCCTTGCGCAGCCTTTCAATCAGATCACCCACTCGAGGCATGGGATCGGGGTCGAATGTTGAGATGCTGTTTGGTTTGGATTAATCAACACAGAAGTGAAGGCCACCTCTTTCCTTTGGCACAAGAATGACAGGGCTACACCACTCACTACGAGATGGCTCGATCACCCCGTTTTCCAGCATTGTCTGCAACTTCTGTTTCAGCGCTGTGATCAATCATGCTGGTTCTCTGGTGGAGGTCTGCCTTATGGGGCCTGGTGACGTGACCTGGATGCCATGGGTGATTACGTCAGTCCATTTTAGCTGCTCTTGAAACAGGCCTTTGGGGATAATAATAAGCTAATAAGATAATAATAAGTCCTCCTGCTCTTCAGGTATCAAATGGGAGACAGAAGGATTTGGAGATTTACCACCAGTAGTTGAAAAGTACTGCTCTGCCGACTCATCCTCCTGTTCCACATTCTGTGCACACAGTTGGTGTTGAATCAATGATGGTCTGTCTGTCCATTCATTTAGTAGGTAATGTTTGGAGTGGCGTCTGTCTGGAATTAAGATTTCATAGGTGACCTCACTAACCTTGTGAAGCACTTCAAATGGACCTTGTCACCTTGCTAACAGGCTGCTTTCAGAAGAGGATAGCAGACTGATTTTTCAAAGGTTTTAGGACTGATGAAATGAGAGTGACTCTTGATGGGTCAGATGGCTGTAGCGGGCAGATAGATCCACTCCGAATCAGACGCCAGCAAGGTGGAGGTGGGGTACTGGTATCATCAAAGATGAACTTGTGGGACCTTTTCGGGTTGAGGATGGAGTGAAGCTCAATTCCCAGACCTACTGCCAGTTTTTGGAAGACACCTTCTTCAAGCAGTGGTACAGGAAGAAATCTGTATCATTCAAGAAAAACATGATTTTCATGCAGGACAATGCTCCAACACATGCATCCAAATACTCCACAGCATGGCTGGCCAGTAAAGGTCTGAAAGAAGAAAAAATAATGACATGGCCCCCTTGTTCACCTGATCTGAACCCCATAGAGAACCTGTGATACCTCATAAAATGTGAAATCTACATGGAGGGAAAACAGTACAGCTCTCTGAACAGTGTCTGGGAGGCTGTGGTGGCTGCTGCATGCAATGTTGATCGTAAAAAGAACAAGCAACTGACAGAATCTATGGATGGAAGGCTTTTGAGTGACATCGTAAGGAAAGGTGGCTATATTGGTCACTGATTTGTTTTTGGTTTTGTATTTGAATGTCAGAAATATTTATTTCTAAATTTTCTGTTGTTATATTGGTTTACTTGGTGAAAATAAACAAGTTAGATTGGAATATTTTTGGTTTTTATTAAGTTGCCTAATAATTCTGCACAGTAATAGTAACCTGCACAAACACATATCCTCCAAAAGAGCCAAATCTAAAAAAAAAATTTTTTTTAAAAACCCACTCTGTCACGAGCACCTGCTCTGTGTGTCATGAGCACCTGCTGCACCTGTCCCTCGTTGTCGGTCCTCATTATCTCACTTGGGTGATTGGTTGGGCACGTCTCTATTTTGTGGTTCCTATACCCTATGTTATGTTGTTCTGTTTGTTCCCCATTTTCGTTGGTGTCCCGTCACCAATTTTTATTAAATTTAACCTTTTGGATTTTATCCCGGTGTCTTGGACTCTCCTTCCGCGTAAAACCACGGTACGGCGCTGCGCACCTTCTCCGCGTGGGTCGTGTACCGTGGGAGTGTTCGCCGTGGACCGACGCACGTAATTTTCCCCGCGTGGTCGGTACCCGGGAGCGCTCACTAGGCGCGAGCGGCTGAACGCAGCCATATCTCCGCGTTAGCCGCCCTCCTCCCGGGGAAGAACGGACAGTACATGACACACTCCAACTTCCAAAAATATAAAGCTTTGATATTTATGAGTCTTTTGGGTTAATTGGGAACATAGTTTTTGTTCAATAATAAAAATAATCCAATCTCAAATACAACTTGCCTAATAATTCTGCAGACTTACCACTAGATGTTTTCATTGGTTGTTGCTGGGCTGCTTGATGTTTGCTCCAAAAGTCCTCTGGACCCAGCTGATGGCTCCGTCTCGACTGTCTGACACAAAGGTCTCTTAACAGTGTCTGAGCGGCAAGATTAAAAACAAGGTACTAAGGGCAATTAAAAAAAAGTGAAATAAAAAAGAGAAACAACAAACAGCAGAGAAAAGATTTAGTTCCCAACCAGTTCCCAGAAGAATAATCAGCATCAACGCTTGTAGAGAAGTATTCTTGCAGCAATAAAATCTGAAGCACTGAAATCAACCATGTTGGTCTGATGTTAAACATTACTAGTATTACACAGTATGCAATGAAGTATACAATACATACTCCATCTTTTACATATACATACTCTACTATGTTTGGTGGCCTGGTATTGATCGGGAAATAGAGAACATCGCGTAGTCATGCTTTGGATGCCAACAAACTCTGCCACATGGGAATGGCCGACAACTGTCTGGCAGAGAGTCCACATTGACTATGCTGCCCCTTTTATGGAGAGAATGTTCCTTGTGGTAGTCGATGCCTACTCCAAATGGCCTGAACCACTCATAGTAAAGAGGGCAACTTCAACTGTGACAATTGAAGCTCTATGGACACTGTTTTCTGGAACTGGACTGCCACAGCAACTAGTGAGTGACAATGGAAGTCAGTTTACATCTGAGGAGTTCCAGTTATTCATCTCGCAGAGAGATTCATCCAAACTTTCCATGAAAGCTCCAACATGTCCTGGTCAGAAAAACTTGCCAACTGTCTGTTGTCCTATCGAAACACTGAGCATTCCTGTTTATGGTTCGATTTTTAAGATCACGTCTCAACCTTCTAAAACCAGACCTGCATAGAGATGTGTCAAGAAAACAAAGTAGTCAACTAAGAACCTTTGAAGTTGGACAATCCGTGCTTGCTAGAGACTATCGTCAAAGAAACCAGAAATAGCAGCCTGGTGAGATCGTTTCCAAAACGGACCCATTTTCTTACACTGTAAAGGTGTCACCTGGACTGATTTGGCGTAGACATGTGGATCAGTTACTTGACATCACAACTCGAAAAACCATCAAATGTAACAAAAGAAATGCAGACTGTACAGACAATTCTGAGGAGTTTTCATTGTTCATACCAGAGGTTCCCCAGGTTATTCTAAACACACCGACTTTAGAGACTTGTAACCCAACAGTGTCCCAAGACCTGTTCCAGATTTGAAAGAACGATGTTACCCCGACCGCACGAGACATCCACCACAGTGATTAAATTTATAGCTTCGTTTAAACAGTTTTGTGGAACGAAATAGTTGTGTTATTACCGTGTTTAAGCAATGTTTTGACTTTATCTACTGTATTGCAATGCTAGGAGGGAGGAGTATAAATACCAGTGTTGATTAATATTCTGGTGACACACCTCTTACCTTCGCTCGAGGGTGTGACACCGGAAAACCAATGGGTGATGCAGAAGGCACCGGTGTTACATACAACATATATAATTGTCATACACAGACCCTTTCCAAAAATTTTAATAGCATGGAAAAGTATTAATTTCCATAATTCCATTCAAAAAGTAAAACTTTCACAGATTATCAATTCAAGGGCCCACAATTTAAACTATTTTGAAGTATTTATTTGTTTATTTTTATATAATTTGGGTTTCCAGCTCATAAAAACAGAAATTCAAAAAATTATAATACTGAGAAATCAGCTCATGGCTCAGAGCATGAATGTTTTAAACAGAGTGTGACTGTGTGAGTATGTCATCTACTAAACAGCAGAGGTGAAGAAAAGAATCCAAAGTGCTTGGGGTCCAGTGTGTAATTGTTATGTCCTCTAGGGCAAGACACAAAGGTGTTGGTGAGTCTCAATCCCAGATCAAACAAACAAAACACTGGTAACTAAATAAACTTAAAACTTTATTTTAACATTAAAGTAATTTTACTGGTTTTACCCACACTTATTTAATAAAAACCACTTAAGAAATAAACAGGATGTAGTAACTTCAAGGTGACCCCAGGCCTCTACTCCTCGTCTGCAGAGGGCGCCCACCTCGTCACGCAGCCAGAGGGTGCCTGCCATGCCTTGACCGGAGGACGTTCACCGGGCCAAGCTGCCAGAAAGCGTCCGCCATGGCTGGATTTGTTTTTCTTTTTTTTTTTCTTGCTCGTGTCCCCCTGTTGTGCGACCGTAGGGGGAGGACCGTCCGACCCTCGCCCCGACTCTTGGCGCTCTGCCTTTGTCCGTTTGCGAGTGAGCCAAGGATGTTTTCATTAATCAAGAACGAAAGTCGGAGGTTCGAAGACGATCAGATACCGTCGTAGTTCCACCGTAAACGATGCCGACCCGTGATCCGGCGGTGTTATTTCCATGACCCGCCAGGCAGCGTGCGGGAAACCACTAGTGTTTGGGTTCCGGGGGGAGTATAGTTGCAAAGCTTAAACTTAAAGGAATTGATGGAAGGGCACCACCAGGAGTGGAGCCTGCAGCTTAATTTGACTCAACACGGGAAACCTCACCCGGCCCGGACACAAAAAGGATTGACAGATTGATAGCTCTTTCTCGATTCTGTGGGTGGTGGTGCATGGCCGTTCACTTAAAGCAAGAAATATAACTTAACCTGAAAGCAAAGAAAAACAAATACAACAAAACTAACCTGCCTACTCTCTCCATAAACAGAGGCAAAAGGTTACCAACCAAAAGGGAAGGTCACTCCTACAAATCCTGTTACAGTACAGCACACCACACAAGAAAAACATTCATTCATTCATTATCTCCCGCTTTATCCTCTATATAGGCGAACGTGCTAACCACTAAGCCACCTTGCCGCACAGACCAAATTGAGTTGTCTTTTATTGTGCTTTGTTTTTCTTGTGGCGGCACGGTGGCTTAGTGGTTAGCACGTTCGCCTCTCAGCGCTAGGGATTCCCGGTTCGAATCCCCATCTGGGTGGAGTTTCCATGTTCTCCCCGTGTCTGCGTAGGTTTCCTCCAGGTTCTCCGGTTTCCTCCCACAGTCCAAAAACATGTATCAAGTCAATTGAATTCTCCAAATTGCCCCATATAGAGTGTGTATGTGTGAGTGAGTGTGTGCCCAGCGATGGATTGGCGCCCTGTCCTGGGTCTATCTGCCCAGCGCCCGAGATGTTCTCCCCTGGATGGGCATGGGGAACCCCACCGTGACCCTAATAGAGGATAAAGCGGGAGATAATGAATGAATTAATTTGGTCTGTGATAGTGGACAGTGACAGGAGCAGCATATCAGCTCAGAAAAAAAGGTCCTCTTCCAAACTGCAAAACAGGCCTTTTAAATTTCCCACCATCAGATCCAGCCAATAGGAGCACCTGGGTGGAGCAATAAATCACCCATCACCCAAGCAGCCAATCACCAACAGGTCCTGAAAGAAAAGCAAGCAACAAGAAAAAAAAAAAAAATTCACAGGACGCGACACCCCACCATCAAAATCACCATACAATTTTATTCAAATCAAGCTCGAGAAAGACATTACATTTTCAGACCCTTTGTAGCAAATTTTAGGTCAAACTCCTGAATTATGAACACCCATCTCATTATGCGTTGATTTGAATTTCTCATACCATGGATTATGGATTATGATCGGTGTATACAACAGGTAATGCACTAGATCCAAGATACACCTCGAAGTGTCGTAATGCCAGCAGTAAAGCCAAAGTCTCCTTTTCAATACTACTATAATTGAGCTTATGTATTAAGAACGTCTTTGAATAAGAGCACACTGGATGGTCAATTCCATCCAAATGGTCTTGACCATCTTGTAGGAGGACAGCACCTGCCACAGTCGCACTGGCATCCACTTCCAACTTGAAAGGATGTGAGAATTCTGGAGCAGAGAGCACAGGAGTATGACAGAGCAACATTTTTTATAGACTCAAATGCACTTTGACAGGATGTAGACCACACAAACTCACAGGAAGAATGAAGCAGGTTAGTCAATGGCAGAACCACATCAGAAAAAATTTGGCAAACGATAGTACTCTACAACCCCAAGGAAACTTTTAAGTTCCTGCTTGGTGCATTGCACAGGAAAATCCAAAATAGCCTGCACCTTTGCAGCAACAGGAATGCAATGCATATCAAGACAATCATCAAGTTCAGAGTCACCTCCAGATGGAAACACAGAGGCAGTAACAACAAGAGCAACACCAGGTTTTGATTATAGAGTGTTCTCATCTCTACCAACATAGAATTTTAGCATGTTAATATGGCATACCCTCATTTTACGCCTTCTGTCAGGGGTACTGATAACACAGACTCACTTAACTTCATAAGGGCCAGAAAAACAAGCTTCTAATGCTGAGTTAGACACAGGTAACAGAGAGAGTACTTTATCACTCTGCTGGAAGGAACGAGAAATAGCCTTTTTATCAAAATGCACTTTTATCTTTGTCTGAACAAAAGACAATTTGAATCGAGCCAGTTTACACACATGACGCAAGCGCTCGCAAAATGAACTAACATAATCCAGGAAATTACCATGGGAAGTGACAGCATCTTCAGTAAACATCCATTTCTCTTGCAGCAGCATTAAGCCACACCAAAAGAAATGTTGCAAAATACGGTTGTTTTAGTTACACCCAGGTGATCAGCAAAACAGTGATCATGAGCAGGACTCAACACTTGTCTGCAGAACTTCTGAGGGACAACTAGCTGGTAAACTGCTCCCCATTCTAAATCTCCTAATGCTGTTGGTGTCCATTTATGCATTAACATTGGCCCATCCCAAAAATAGCCAACTGATTTTTTTGGACAAACCTTCCTTATCTACTGCTGCACTTCTGCAACGAACAAGGGAGGAATCACATTTCAGCTCAGTGACAATCTGTGTTCGGTCAACTGACAATGACAGGTCAACTTCTGCATCACAACTAGCAGACAACGATGACTCCAACCCCACAGGCTGAGGAGCCATAACTGATCCATTAACACCTGCTGAAAAAACACAGGAAGAGTCAGTATTTAAATCTAACTCTATCAACTATCAGCTCCACAATTTTGACCACCAGAATCACCAGTATTAGTAAAAAAGAGATAAATCACATCTGCAAACTTGCGCGACTGTGCTTGTGTTACAACACATGAAGAAAAAACAGATGGAAATTCTGAAGCTAAATCATATACAGGGTCATTAATGACTTAAGGAAAAGGCAAAACTTTTCCACCAGCCAAATCATAACCCAATATAAAATCAACCCCTTTGACAGGCAGCTGTGAACGAACAGCGATTTTACCAAAACCAGTCACCAGCTGAGACTGAACGTGCTTTTAATGGAGCCTTTACAACACCCAGTTCAATACCCTGAACCAACACATCAGCACCACAAAATGTTTTACCAGACAAAGGAACAATACCTTCATGAACAAATGACTGAGTGGCCTGTGTCCCGCAGAATTGTTACTGGGACTTGGTCCTCCTTCAGACCAGTCAACGATGGCGCACCCTTTAAAATAAAAAGCTTGTACACCGAATTAATGTTCTTCCTCTCTGCAACAGAATCACAAGTGACCAACCGCTTTTAGATGCTTTCTAAAAAACGGAGCTTTATTTTTCAGTGCTGGACAATCAGCAATCCAATGACCAGATTCATGGCAATAAAAACACTCATGACTGTCAAACCGAGTAGACATTCTAAAGTTAGGTACACTCCTCTCCGTACCAATTTTATACCAATTCTCCGTACCAATTCGAAACAAAGCTTTCCTTGTGCATCAAAACAAATTCATCACAGCAAACCGCAGCCAGTCCTAGAGAAGATACCTTTTGCTCATTTAAATGAACCACAATCTTATTTGGCAACAAATTTTTAAAATCCTCTAACAAAACCAGTTCACGAAGCTTCTGAAAATTACTCACCTTGCTGGAGTGAATCCACTTATCAAAAATGCTTGCTTTTTCAAGAGCAAACTCTGTGTGATTGGGAGTTTTTCAAAAACGGAATCGTTGACATAAGCTTCAGGCACTAATTCGTATGCTCAAAACACAGCCCTCTTTATAATTATAACGCATAATCCTGAGCTTTTCCAATCAATTTGCACTGCAAAAAAAGTGGCCAAACCTCCCTTGGCCAGTGCAAAGCACTAGCTATGCGCTCAAAAGCACCAAAATACGAATTGACCTTGGTCTCTCTAAACATTGGAATTAAGCGAATCTGCTTACTAAGTTCAAAATCTCCAAAATGTATCCACTAAATGTAACACAGGTGAGGTGACAGTTGCAGTAGGTGGAACAACAGAATCCTGTGCATGTGGAGACAAGGCAGTGTGGGGCAGATGAGATGCGGCTCTTGACAGCGCCCAGGTGCTCGCTGACGGCGTGGGCATCTGAACCTGGGGCGAACCTGTCTAGGAAGGCCGCCTCGAACCGGCTGGCTGACGTGAGGCAGACATCCCCGGTGGCCACTAAGCCCTCTCCTCGTCCGATAGCCCCTGACTGGTCCCACGATTGAACACCTTGCAACACCCTACGATGTACGGGAGCGGCTTTAAAGACACTTCGTCACAAGGTGCCGGGAGCCCGCACGGAACGGAGAGAGGGAGAACGATCTCCCCATACTCCGGGATGCGATCGATAACCCTCATCAAAAATGCGGAGGGCGGATGAGAATTAGATGGTGGGACTAGCGCCGAGCTAATGCAGCTGAGGCGGCAGCCGGACAACACGGCTACTGGCAAGGCTAGTGCCAAATTAATGCAGCCGAGGCTGCAGCCGGACAACGCGGCTACTGGCGGGGCTAGCGCCGAGTTAATGCAGCCGATACTCCAGCCGGAAAAAGCGGCTAATGGTGGGGCTAGCGCCGAATTAATGCAGCCGATGCTGCGGCCAAAAAAAGCGGCTAATGGCGGGGCTAGCGCCGAATTAATGCAGCCGATGCTGCAGTCGAATAAAGCGGCTAATGGCGGGGCTAGCGCCGAATTAATGCGGCCGATGCTGCAGCTGGAGCAAGGGCTAATGGGGGCAACACGACCCGACTGCCGGGACTGACCGAGAACGGCATACGCGGCAGTGGGGAATAAACCAAAAGTAATACGGTGCTTACCCGGTCGGGAACTCCTGGACTGGACTAGGGGGAGGCCAGCATTCTGTTACAGTCCATCCAACGGCGGCACTGTGCGTTGCTGTGTGGTAAGAAGCGAGCCAGGCGACCAGGTAAGCAACAAAGAGATATTTTATTCCATGAATCAGCGGCGAAACGTGCCGGGAACGAAACACTAACCAAACAAACAAACTAACACTGAACGTAACTAAATGCTAAACGCATGTATAGAATGTATATAATGCTGGCCTGCTGACTCAGGGCGCATACGCGCTTTAAGTGTAGTCAACAGGCCACATGTGATTAGGTAGGACCCAATCACAGCTCTAGGGGATGGGCCCTACCTACGGGAACCCTGAACGGCCTAAACTGAAATCAGAAAACAGGGGGGAGTGGCCTAGCACTCCCAACCCTGACATATATATACTGTATACAATGGTTGGTGTCTTCTGAGGGTGGGGGTAGATGGTGGCCTTTAACAGTTTTTATTGTTATTATTATCATTCCTTCTTTTTTTTCTGTTTGCAATAAATTTTTGTACATAAGCCCACAATGGATGTATGTTGTTGAAAAGAGTTCAATAAAAAGAGATATAAAAAAAGATATATAAATATATATTTTTTAAAGTGAGTGTTACCCAGTAAATAAATTGGCATTACAAATAAATCAGTGTGATATTCCTTTTAAATTCAGTAAATATGGCTTCAAATATCTTGGTGTCTTTGTAACACGAAATCTGTCGACTCTCTCTGCAGCAATTTTTTCTCTTCTAGTCGATAAATCTTCTTATCACTTATTGGGAAAATTAATGCAATTAAAATGAATATTCTGCCAAAACTTTTATTTTTGTTTAACTGTATTCCCTTATGTCTACCCAAATGTTTTTTCAAATCATTGGATTAATGTATTACTCAATTTTTGTGGAATGGTAAGGCGGCCAGAATCCACAGGGCATTACTACAGAGATGTAGGTTCAGCGGTGGGCTTGCACTTCCAAACTTTTAAGTAAATTACTGGTCAGCCCATATTCATAAATGACATTTTTGGTGTAATTCATCGGAGACTGTTTGGAGTAGACTTGAAGCTAATTCCTGCACCAAAACTTCAATGCTAATTTTGAACATTTCGAATTTGGTTTCAGATTAGGAGACATTTTAAATACACAGCAGCTTTTACTTTAACACCTATAATTGATAACCACCTATTTCCACAATCTCATACTGTCCAGATTTTCTTGCAGTGGCAAAGTAGATGTATCAAATGTTTTAAGGATCTTTATAAAGATGAATCTTCTGTGAGTTTTCAGACTTGAATGTGAAATTTAGTTTACCATCTTCGTATCTCTGGGTGGAGTTTCCATGTTCTCCCCGTGTCCGTGCGGGTTTCCTCCGGGTTCTCCGGTTTCCTCCCACAGTCCAAAAACATGGATAGAGTCAATTGAGTTCTCCAAATTGCCCCATATAGAGTGTGTGTGTATGAGTGAGTGTGTGCCCAGCGATAGAACGTAACGTTCTCCGCTGGATGGGCATGGGGACCCCCCGCGACCCTAATATAGGATAAAGCGGAAGATAATGGATGGATGGATCTTTGTATCTTTTTAGATATTTCCAGCTTAAGCACTGCTCGTTTGCTGTTTCCAGTTTCCAATTCTACCATCGATAAATCCATGGGAGAATTGGTTATGTGGTAGTAAACATAATTATAAAATTTCTCAAAATTACTCACATATTCTTTCTAAGTAAAAGCAGATTGGTAATTTGAGTTACAGACAAATTTCACAGATGTGTGGTGGAACAGGGCTATGGTTAGGATACACACAAGCTCAATATGTGCCATGTTTGGTTTAATCCAGTTTAAAATCTTTTTTGTTAATTTTTGTAAATCTAGACTAGCTGAAATTTACTACTGTTAACGACTCATGTGATATATACCACGCCTTTCCATGCAATTTAAGCCATATGTTTTTTAAACTGTCCGTCGCTATACCATTTCTGGAGTAACTACTTCACTATTATGTCCAAAATTCTTAAAACGAATATTGATATTTGTCCGGCAATAGCATTATTTGGGTATTATAATAATAATATTATATTATATCGGGTTCCTACAGACTACACTCATTTCTATGCTTTTCTATGCTTCTATGGGTGTTCTGGCCTTCTCTTCATTAGTAGCTAGACGCAGGTTAATCACCTATTTCAATTCTTTTAATTGTTCGGACATTGACTGTGTCACAAATGGCGCCGTTCGACCATGGGTGGCGCTGCACATAAACACGCAGAGTGAGGTGTTCCAATGTGAAGTAGCAAGCCAGGCGACCAGGTAAGCATGCAGGAGTTTATTAAGGAAACAGATAACAAAACCACAAATTGGGCAGTTTATGACGGGACTAAATAAATCAATAGACAAATAATGCTGACCTGTCAAACTAAGGGACACGTGCGGCAAAATAAACACTGAACTATAGCACGTGACCCAACAGAACCCAATCCCTAACCGCCGTTGATTAAACTAAGGGAACCAACCAAGGGACAAAAAACAAAAATCCGAAATGAAAGACGTGGGGGGAGTGGCCTAGCACTTCTAACACCTAATAGACTGACCTCTCTTTTCTCCATTGCATTTTATATTATATTTTATTTTTTATCTTTTCCCTCTTTCTTTTTTTGTTTCTTTTCCATATTCTCCCCCCCCCCCCTTTTTATTTTATTTTTTAGTTGGTGAACTGTCTGGATTAATGGGTTGGTTTAATTGAGTTTTATTGTTTTATTTTATTGGTAATGGGAAGGGGGGGGGGGGGGGGGGGGTTAACATTAGCTAAGTATTTGGGGGCTTGGTTTGTTGTTTATATGTGCACTGTTGTGTGTTTGTGTAGTTATTTGTGAATAATTATGTATGGTGTTTATCCATGTTAACTGCTCTTTAATAAAAATAAACAGATTAAGCTAAAATATATATATATATATATATTCCCATTCCATGACACTTTGAAGGCCCTTCCTGTATAAATTCAATAGACCGGGCCACTCCCAAATGTCCCGAACATAAATAAAGAGCCCAAGTAATAAGACGTGTATGAAAAGATAAAGTAACAAACAGTTGTCCCATTGGACAGTGAAGTACACTGCAATGCTCTATCTATCTCATGCTCAAACACCCAATAAATGTAATTAATAAATCAACTAGCTGGAAGGATGCCCTATATATATATATATATATATATATATATATATATATATATATATATATATATATATATATATATATACGCCCTTCCCCTCAACCTTCAGACATCAACAAAAATCCTTTTTATTGATGAAAAAAATTTATACTTATGACCCAACCCCAGCCAAACCATTAGACACTTACTTCTAAAAGAGTAGGCACCAGCCAGTTAATATTTTCCAAAATTACAATTCATAAAACATACATACATATTTAAGACAACTTTGTGCACCAGTGAAGTATACTTATGGTCGATCAGTTGTACTTTTTAATAGTTCCTTTCTAAACATGCAGGAATTTTATAAACTCCACTGCACTGCTCAACAACACCTCAACAAGCTCAGGTAAGTTGTCTATTGTCTTTGCGTAGTCTTAGGCACTATTGTTGGGAGGATAGTGATGTGTTTGCGCTCATAACATCATTACATTAGCAGGAAGTCAAAAAGGTTGATAAATAGACATATGATATGTGCTCACCACAATATCTTCCTGTGCTGAAGTAATAGCCCTTAATTTAGTTCCAGCTCCCTCGTCCTCTACTGGAGGGACATTTATAACAAACCTCCAAATAGTGTTTAATTACCACCCCAATACAGACAAAGACGGAATTGCTGTATCCGAAGCAGACAAAAGCGGGGTATCAGAGGGGAGTGGCTGTTGTGATAACCCTGTTCCAAAACGCACTGACGCTCCATGAAAGCTCCCTTGGCTTTGGAAATTTCCAGGATCTCCTGCCGCAGCTCACCGAGTAAGCGTCCTTTCTCCTGAAGTACATAGGAATGATCAGGTGAATTAGACGTGTCCATAATGGGTGGCGTTGAAAGCACACACAGGAAGGAACTAATATAGGGATGGAAGGGGAGAGTGCTATATGCTGGCGGGGCTAGCGCAGAGACTAACATGCACGGGCGCTGCATCCGGAAAAAATAAAAAAACTCTATTCTGGCGGGGCTAGCACCTAGACTAACACGCACGGGTGCTGCAGCCGGAAAGGGGAACATTTATTGATACTACACTAGCTAAATTATAGTGTACTATTCGGTTTTCTCTTGATTTCTTCTCCTGCTTTTCCTTTAATTTTAGGACTACCCTGGCTTCAGTGGCACGACCCTGTCATTTCGTGGACTTCTCGGGAGATCATATTATCTTCTTGGTCGCCATATTATCTCCCACTACTTACACTACCCGCATCTCCAGCTTCGCAGCGGGGATCAGCCCCTTCCTAGCCTTCCTGAGGGAGTTCCATCCAGGGACGCTCATTGGGCTAATGTATTTCGTTCTCATTTACATTTACATGTAGTCATTTAGCAGACACTTTTATCCAAAGCGACTTACAAATGAGTACATTACAAGTCAGAACTTATGCAGTAAAATCTACACTACACTGTAAAATCATCAAACCTGATTGTTATTTGATGCTCCGCCCCCCCTCTTTTTTTTTACAGGTATGTGTTGAAAAGATACGTCTTCAGTAGTTTCTTAAAACTGCTTAGTGATTCTGCCTTACGGACAGAGTTGGAAAGATCGTTCCACCATTTTGCAGTGATGAACGCCACGGAGATTAGCTCCTCGGTGTGGTGGAATCGCCAAGCAGGAATCATCACTGGAGCGAAGTGAACGAGTCAGAGTGTATTTTAAATAGATAGAATAAAGGTAGGAGGGGGAAGATGGAAATGGAGACCAGAGAACCAGAACCAGAAATGGTTCTGTAGGCCAGAGTCAGTGACTTGTACTGAATGCAAGCAGCTACAGGGAGCCAATGGAGGGAAATGAGTGACATGAGTTCGCTTGGGCATGTTAAACACAAGTCGGGCTGCAGAGTTTTGAATTAGTTGAAGAGGTCTGATTGTGGAAGCTGGGATACCGGCAAGTAGCGCATTACAATAATCAAGCCGGGATAGGACTAGGGCTTGAACTAGCAGTTGAGTAGCATGTTCAGTCAAGAAGAGTCTGATCTTCTTTATATTGTAAAGAAGGAATCTGCAAGAACATGTGGTTTTGATAACATAATCAGAGAGTTTAAGGTGGGAGTCAATTCTGAAACCAAGGTTCCGGACCAAATCGGTTGGGGAGATTGTCGAGCCGTCAATTTGGAAGGTCAGGTCGTGATGGATTGAGGTTTTAGCTGGGATAATGAGAAACTCTGTTTTTTCAAAATTTAATTTGAGATGACGGGCCTACATCCAAACAGTTATGTCGGTGAGGCAGGTAGATAACCGATTTGAGATCATGGTGTCGTCAGTGGCAAAAGACAGATGAAGCTGAGTGTCAAAAGACAGATGAAGCTGAGTGGTAAGCGAAACCATGCGCCTGGATGACTGTGCTCAGTGATGTCATCGTTCTTCCACTATGTTGTCCTTACCCCCTCACTGTATATTTAACTGTGCCATCGTGCTTATATAGGGAATTAAATGAGGGAATTACCACATGAGTCCTTATCTCCTTACTATAGCGGCAAGCAGAGCCATGAATGAGGCATTATTCGTCTTTTCAAGTCTTCAGAAGCACCTGGGTTCTTTTTTTGTCATCATGAAGGATTCTTCTTTGAGGCCACGTATTAATTATCGGGCACTAAACCGGGCTATACATAGGATGGTGTACCCACTACCTTTAGTTTTTACAAAATTTTTAGCTTCACAGCACTTATAATCTTGTGCACATATGGAAATGGGGTAAATGGAAGACTTAATTTGTTTAATATTAATATTTAATATTTCATCAGGGATGCCAACTCTGGAAAACAACTGAACAAGAGCACTGACGACTTTAGATGTAGTTATGCTTCGCAGTGGGAATGCTTCTGGGAATCTGGTGGCATAATCGCACACTACCAGTATGTACCTGTAACCAGAACTGCTTGTTTCCAAGGGCCCCATGATGTCCATGGCAATTCTACGGAAAGGAGAGGAGATGACTGGCAGTGGACACAACGGAGCTCTTTCAGACTTGCGAACTCCAGAGGTCGTTTGACAGACAGGACATGTTTTACAATAATGTTGTGTGTCAGTGTACATTGTTGGCCAGAAGAATGTTGCACTTAACCTAAGAAAAGTTTTCTGTTGCCCCAAATGCCCCGCCCATGCGACAGTGTGTGCTAGATGGAGAAGAAGAGGAACAAGTCGTTTCACATTTGTATCTGTCTGATTGTACAAAATATCATTTTCAATCCGGTACCTGTCTAAAGCAAACTTTATGATGTTAGACTCTGCTTTTTGGAACAATGCACTTAGTGTGGTATCTGCCTGTTGCAGTTTAACAATGTCACGTGGCACATTCCAATCAATATCCAACCCCTCAGTGTTCATGTTCTGAAAAGACCCCCATGGCTGTACTTTTCTAAACGTCTCTGGCGATGTGACTTCCATGGCCCTTTACACCTACCTTGGATTAAGTCCTCTGACAGATCTGGTAGTGGCTCCAAAGCCTTCTGGGAACGAGTAACCACAGCACATGACACATTCACAGCATAGGCATGAGACACATTAGCAACAGATCCTATTAAGCCACCCCACCCAGGTATGTCTCTCCCCAGGATAATATCAAAAGGTAAGTTTTGAATGACCACCATTTGCAGTAAGTATTTCACCACATCAATTTCAACAGTCAGTTCTGCTACTGGATGCTGCTTTCTATCTCCGTGTACACACTCAGATTAAAGGTACATGACACATTTTCATTAAAGATACTGAACTACCTGTATCCATCATAGCATCAAGTGTAACCCCATTAACTGGTTCTATGTCACTAACCTCAGATTTAGCATCCCCCTCCCTCGGCACATAACACAACCCAGACAGTTTTTGCTTCCTTAAAGGACAAACAGATGCCTTGTGGCCTTTTTGTTGACAGAAAAAACATAAATGCAGATCTTCTATTTTCCCCAACTATGTAAGCAGAATCCATACCCCCAGAGTACCTGCACTTGGCTTATAGCCCTGTGATGGCTTGTGAGTAACCACTGGGCGGTTGGGTATCACCTAGTGGGCATTGATATACTGCAAACCCAGCTTAGCATCAGTCTTTCCATCTTCTAGCTCATTTTCATGGACCCAGGTCCGTACCTCTGGGGACAGGACATTTAGCAGCTGCTCCATAATCACCTTCTCACCAATCTCCTCCTTGGTGTGTTTCTCTGGTTGCACTCACTGACGGAAGATATGTTTTAAGCGATGATGGGTCTCTATCGGCGTTTCTTAAACTGGTACTGTACTCCTCCGGAATCTCTGACTATACGTCTCCTGGGTAATGTCAAATTTCAGCAGCAGGGCCTTCTTCAGCTTCTGGAAGTCATCTGCATGGTCTTCATCCATTGCTGAATAGGCTTCCAGGGCTTTTCCAGTGAGCAGTGGAACCAGTCTGACTGTCCATTCCCATTCCGGCCACTGCCATGTACGTACAAGACGCTCAAACCTCAGCAAAAAGTTCTCCATATCTTCTCACTCCTGATAGGGGTGTAGTTTTGGTTCACGAGGTCGTCCTGGGTACATCATCATTTGTGGGAATACAGAGCTGGCTGGCGGCTGCGGTGGTGGGACGGCAGCTGGCGGCTGCGGTTCTACATTGGATGCTAGATGAAATGGTAAGTATACTCGTGGGTCTTCTGGGCTTGCTGCATGGAACTGTCTAGCGGGGTCTGGCTCTGGCTTCGGAGTTACTGATGGCAGGTCGAATCTTGAGCTTTCCTCTCCAAGCATGCTAGAAACTGCCAGTTGGTGTGATAAGGGAGGTTCTTGGCATGGTCATATTGCAGTGAGGAAATTGCGTAGTTCTTCTCGCAAGGCTTCGTCACGTCGCATCTATGCCTCCTGACGAACCTCATCTCGCATCTGTTGGGTTGTGAGGAAGTCTCGTACCACGTCTGTTAGTGATGTGGCCACTATAGAAGAAGCTGGAACACCACCCTTGGTCTTTGGTCTGGCCCCCTTTGCATTGTAGTCCTGGATATCTGCTTTTGTTTTCTCTTGCTCAGTTCCTGACTGAGCTGTTTCCCAGACGTCATCCTTTTGCCTGGAGGTAGCAGATCGGGTAGAAGGCTTATTGGTGTTGCTTTTCTTTTGGGTTGCTCGAACTGGTTTTCTTCGGCTGGCCATCTGTCACTCGCGCTCACTTGCTGTATGTTCTATCTCTCTTCAGGATTAGATTTCAGCTTGTATTTGCGCTTCTTCAGAGGATTCTCTGCGTCGGCAATCGTCATCATCACAGGTTACACACTTTGCCTATCTTTTGTTTTGTTTGTTTGTTTTTCTCGGCTCATCTGCGGCGGTTATTTTGTGTTTTTGCATCGCACAGTATTTTGTGTTTTTATTGTTTTTTCCCGCTCTCTTTTGAGAACACCACCGTTGTGCAATAAACTGCATTTCATTGATCTGTGAGTCCCTTACTACGTCGCTGACACGATCCCACTTCTGACACCATATGTCAAGGTTTCACAGTAGCCAACATGTTACACATTTTCCACACAACCCGACTGTTTACATTAACAGACCTTAGATTTACCACAATTCTTAATTTCCCCCTAATTAACTTAATTGGATGCAATCATTGACTTCTAACCAGACTGGAATTACAAAGGTAGTCACATTCCACAGTTCGGGTCCTTTGGTTGGTGTGTAGTGTGGTGCATTAGCACCTGGCGAAAGAGCACCGTGTGACATCAACACCCTCCTCTCCTAGGGTGGCAATACTGGGCAGCCTGGACAGATAGTCAGCGACAATGTTCTGCTGGCCTCGCTTGTGATGGACACAGAACTGGAAAGGCTGCCTATGCATTTTCTTCGGCCATCCCACTTCTGACACCATATGTCACATGGGTTCTGCGACCAAATGATGACTCAGCCAAGAATTGCAAAAAAAAGTGGTTTTATTCACACCCAAGTTTTCCAAATGCAAAAAAAAATGCAAATTTCAAAATGTTACAAAGTAATATAGGCCTATAACCTTTAACAAAATAAAAAAAAGAAACTGTCACTTCACTAAAGTAAATATAAATAAATAAATAAACTTGCCAATCTCAAGAGCACTCCTCTGTACAGCTCAGAACTACAAAACAGACTGCAATCAAAAATGGCCAGCCCCAGCTAACTCCTTCTGAGGGCTTAAATACTACCTAGACCCTCCCCTGTCAATTAACCACAAAGAGCTGTTTAAAAAAAGCCCCATTTATCTCTCATTTACACAACAATGTCACGATTTCACAGTAGCCAACACATTTTCCACACAACCCGACTGTTTACATTAAACAGACCTTAGATTTACCACAATTCTTAATTTTCCCCTAATTAACTTAATTGGATGCAATCATTGACTACTAACCAGACTGGAATTACAAAGGCAGTCAGATTCCACAGTTAGGGTCCTTTGATTGGTGTGTAGTGTGGTGCATTGGCACCTGGCAAAAGAGCTCTGTGTGACATCACCACCCTCCTCTCCTAGGGTGGCAATACTGGGCAGCCTAGACAGATAGTCAGCGACAATGTTTTGCTGGCCTCGCTTGTGATGGACACAGAACTGGAAACTCCTGCAACTCCAAATACCATCTTGTCACCCGGGCATTCTTATTCGTCATGGTGTTCATCCATGTCAGTGCTCTGTGGTCTGTGTAAAGATCAAAATCCCGGCCCAACAGATAATACCTCAAACTATCTAATGCCCACTTAATTGCTAGGCATTCCTTCTCTACAGCTGAATACCTTGTTTCTCGTGGCAGTCGTTTCCGACTGAGGAATAAGACAGGCCGTTCTTCACCTCGTTCTCCTTGTGCAAGGACAGCTCCCAGGCCACAGCCGGAAGCATGCACCTTGACAAGGAAGCACTTTTTAAAGTCAGGGGTCTGGAGTACAGGAGAAGCACACAAACACTCCTTCAAAGCATTAAAGGCAGCTTCACATTTATCATTTCAAATGACATGATTACTAGCAGTTTTCTTTGTCAGGTCAGTTAGCGGGGCAGCAATTGTAGCACAATGGGGAATAAATTTTCGGTACCAACCAATCAGGCCAAGGAAAGATTTTACCTGGGTCTTGGTTGTTGGATGTGGACTATTCCCTTTTCCCAGTTGGTATCCCAGGTACCTTGTTTCAGCTCTTGCCAACTCACACTTCTGCACATTCAATGTCAAACCCGCCTGCTGGATCTTCCCAAGGACACGATATAGGTGCTCCAGGTGTTGCTGCCAGGTTTTACTAAAAATCACCACATCATCTAAATATGCAGCACTACAGTCAAAGCAATCTTTGAGTACATGATCCATTAACTGCTGAAAACAGGCAGGTGCTCCATGAAGACCCAAAGGGCATCATGCGGAACTGAAACAGGCCCATTGGTGTGCGGAAAGCAGTGTAGGCTTTGGACTTCTCCTTTAAAGGGACCTGCCAATATCCTTTACAAAGATCTAAAGTGGTAATGAAATTGGCATGGCCTACCTTTTCCAGCAGCTCATCTATGCATGGCATTGGATAGGCATCGGAGTGAGACATGGCATTCAGTCTCTGGAAGTTGAGGCACACACGTATGGATCCGTCTTTTTTTGGTACAATTACGATTGGGCTGCTCCATTCACAGGCTGATGGCTCTATCACACCTAGGTCCAACATGGCATGAACTTCCTTCTCTAGAGCCTCAACCATTCTCTCAGGAATGGGGTAAGGTGGTTGTCTGATGGGAATCTGGTCAGGTTTGAGAAGGTTTGTATGTTCCAGTAGTGTAGTTTTCCCTGGCTTTTGCTGAAAGAGTGTGGAATAGTGACTGAACAGATCAAACAAATCCCTTTGTTCTTCACCATTCAGATGTGACAGGGTCACCTCTGTCTTGCCACTCCACGCCTGCAACAGCTCTTCAGGCTCAGCCTTCTCTTCCACATACTGTACAAACAGTGCCATCTTTTGGTCTGCTTGGTCATGCCAGGCCCTGAGGAGATTCACATGGTAAGTTTGAAGTGGCTTACCCTTCTCTGGATGGTGGACTTTATATGGTGTCAGAAGTGGGATGGCCAGCTGAAGAAAACCAGTTCGAGCAACCCAAAAGTAAAGCAACACCAATAAGCTGTCTACCCGATCTGCTACCTCCAGGCAAAAGGAAACTGTCTGGGAAACAGCTCAGTCAGGAACTGAGCAAGAGCAAACAAAAGCAGATGTCCAGGAATACAATGCAAAGGGGGCCAGACCAAAGACCAAGGGTGGTGTTCCAGCTTCTTCTATAGTGGCCACATCACTAACAGACGTGGTACGAGACTTCCTCACAGCCCAACAGATGCGAGATGAGGTTCATCAGGAGGCACAGATGCGACGTGATGAGGCCATGCGAGAAGAACTACGCAATCTCATCACTGCAATACAACCACGCCAAGAACCTCCCTTATCACACCAACTGGCAGTTTCTAGCATGCTTGGAGAGGAAAGCTCAAGATTCGACCTGCCATCTGTAACTCCGAAGCCAGAGCCAGACCCCGCTAGACAGTTCCATGCAGCAAGCCCAGAAGACCCACATGTATACTTACCATTTCATCTAGCATCCAATGTAGAACCGCAGCCGCCAGCCGCGGTCCCAGCACCGCTGCTGCCAGCCAGCTCTGTATACCCACAAATGATGATGTACCCAGGACGACCTCGTGAACCAAAACTACACCCCTATCAGGAGTGAGAAGATATGGAGAACTTTTTGCTGAGGTTTGAGCATCTTGCACGTACATGGCAGTGGCCGGAATGGAAATGGACAGTCAGACTGGTTCCACTGCTCACTGGAAAAGCCCTGGAAGCCTATTCAGCAATGGATGAAGACCATGCAGATGACTTCCAGAAGCTGAAGAAGGCCCTGCTGCTGAAATTTGACATTACCCAGGAGACGTATCATCAGATATTCCGGAGGAGTACAGTACCAGTTGAAGAAACGCCGATAGAGACCTATCATTGCTTAAAATATCTCATCCGTCGGTGGGTGCAACCAGAATTTCACATGGGTTCTGCGACCAAATGATGCAAAAAAAAGTGGTTTTATTCACACCCAAGTTTTCCAAAAATGCAAAAACAAAAATTAACAAAATAAAGTTGATTTTCAAAATGTTACAAAGTAATATAGGCCTATGAACTTTAACAAAAAAAAAAAAAAAAAGAAACCGGTCACTTCACTAAATGGCCAAAAATGGCCAGCCCCAGCTAACTCCTTCTGAGGGCTTAAATACTACCTAGCCCCTCCCCTGTCAATTAACCACAAAGAGCTGTTAACAAAAAAAACTATTTTATTTCCCATTTACACACCAATGTCAAGGTTTCACAGTAGCCAACATGTTACACATTTTCCACAAATCCCGACTGTTACATTAACAGAACTTAGATTTACCACAATTCTTAATTTACCCCTAATTAACTTAATTGGATGCAATCATTGACTTCTAACCAGACTGGAATTACAAAGGCAGGTGTGTAGTGTGGTGCATTGGCACCTGGCGAAAGAGCTCTGTGTGACACCCCCTCACTGTATATTTAACTGTGAATTACCACGTGAGTCCTTATCTCCTTATTGTAGAGGCGAGCAGAGCCATGAATGAGTATATCATGGATTCTCTGAAGTGTGGCATTATTCGTCTCTCCAAGTCTTCAGAAACACCTGGGTTCTTTTTTGTCATCATGAAGGATTCTTCTTTGAGGCCACATATTGATTATCAGGCACTAAACCAGGCTACACATAGGATGGCATACCCACTACCTTTAGTTCCCTCTGCTTTGGAGAGTTTGAAGGGGTCCACCATTTTTACTAAATTTTTAGCTTCACAGCACTTATAATCTTGTGCACATATGGAAGTGGGGTAAATGGAAGACTTAATTTGTTTAATATTTTCTTTGTTCAGAAATAAAATTTTGTGGAAATTTTAGGAGGTGTTTGTTTTTGTCTATATTGTTGATATACTTATCATCTCTTCATATCTATGCACTGTTGCTACTGTCCTCAGATATTTTCATCATACTCAGCTATTTGTTTGTGCCGATAAGTGTGCATTTCCTCAGAGAAGCAGTTTTTGGGGCATATTATTTCGGCTTGTATGTATCCTGGTAAGATCAGTGCAATCCTTGATTGGCCAGTCCCATCATTCTTTCAGGAATTGAGAGGTTGTTAGGGTTTGCCATTTTCTTACTTACTAACATACTACGGGGTAAACCTTGGCAACTGGTTTGGAATGGTAGCGGCATTTATCAAATAAAAAAAAAATCTAAGTTTATCTCAGCTCCAGTTTTAGCACACCCTAACACGGGTTTACAGTTTTTTGTAGAGGTGGATGCTTCATTAAACGGTATTGGGGTGGTTCTGTCATTTTAATTTTAATTTTACCATTTCTTTCAGGCCGGGCCATCATAACCATCAGGTGGACACGCTGTCACGACTACATCCAAACAGTAAGAAACATTCTGATGAGACACCGATCATTACAGCTCGTTGCTTCATTAATTCCATTTATTGGGAGTTTCACCATGAGAGTGAGCATTGCCGGATATTCCATCTCCACTTCACTGTCCATCGGGAAAATTGTGTGTTCCTTTATTTTTTCGTACACATTTTATTACTTGGGCTCATTCTTTTTGTTCGGGACATCTGGGAGTGTTCTGAATTATTAAATTTATACAGGAAGGGCCTTTAAAGTGTTATGACTTTAAAGTGGGAGCTTATTAACCCTCAACAAGAACTAACTGGCATTCCTCAGGGCTCTGTACTTGGTCCTCTCCTCATATCACTGTACATGAAATTACTGGGCACCGTCATTCAGGCACATGGTTTCTCTTACCACTGCTATGCTGAAGCCAATCTGCTTCATTTGTCTTTTGCCACTGACGACACCACTATCTCAAATCGGATATCTGCCTGCCTCACGGACATATCTGTTTGGATGAAGGCCTGTCATCTCAAATTAAATTGGGTAAAAACAGAACTTCTCATAATCCCAGTTTAACCCTCAATCCAACATGACCTGACCTTCCAAATTGATGTCTCCTCTATCTCTCCAACTGACTCCATAACCTTGGTTTCATAATTGATTCACATCTATCAGTATTTGATCAGGTCACTAAATCTGCCCGTTCCTGCAGATTCCATCTTTACAACATCAGGAAGATCAGACCTTTCTTGATTTAACATACTACTCAGCTGTTAGTCCTAACCCGACTTGATTATTGTAATGCATTGCTTACCGGTCTCCCAGCTTGCACAATCAGTCCTGTACAGCTGATTCAAAACTCTGCAGCTCGACTTTTGTTCAACCAACCCAAGTGAACTCATGTCACTCCATTACTCATCTCTCTCCATTTGATCCCCATAGCTGCGTGTATTCAGTACAAAGAACTGTAATTTTGGACTTTGGACTGTCCTTTTAGACTCTGGCATACAAGACAATTTCTGGATCTTCCTTTAATCTAAAGGCAATCTATATCTGTATTTTACCTTCAATCTATATTTCCAAAATACATTCCAACTTGTTACTTTGCTCTAGTGATGAATGTCGCCTGGTAATTCCACCTCACCGTGGTGCTAATTTTCACTCTGTACCATCCACCACTGCAAAATGACAGAACGATCTTTCCAACTCTGTCCTTAAGGCAGAGTCACTTTGTATCTTTGAGAAACGATTTAAAACACATCTTTTCCACAAACATAATTAAAAAATAAAATGAAATAAAAAAATAATAGAGGTGAGTTCAGATAATGATCATTTGATTAATGAATTTTTTCCCCGTAACTACTAACTTGTGTTGTACTCTCATTTATAAGTCACTTATAAAGTCTGTGCTCCCAAAGTTTGTACAGTACGTGAAGTGTGAAACCAGAGGGGATAATATTTTGGACCATGTTTATGCAAACATAAAACATATGTACAGAGTCACTCCCCTCCCCCATCTTGCCGGATCTGACCACTGTTGTTTGTTCCTAACCCCCACTTATACCCCCCTGCTGAAACAGACAAATCCACACAGGAAAACAATTCAAACCTGGCCTGAGGGTGGCCTCTTACAGCTTCAGGACTGCTTTGAACGGACTGAATGAGACTTATTTTACAGTCACGACCTGCAGGATTACACTGACACTGTTCTCTCTTACATTAAAAACTGCATTGATCAAATCACCACCTACAAAAGAATCAGAGTTTTTCCTAACCAGAAACCCTGGATGAACAGCAAAGTCAAATCCATATTAAAACGCCGCAACACAGCATTTAAATCGGGAGACAGGGCCCTGTACAGCGTGGCTAGAGCCGACCTGAAAAGAGGCATCAGGGAGGTCAAGACAACCTATAGGGAAAAGATAAGAGGACCACTTCGCTGTAAATGACACCAGAAAGATGTGGCAAGGAATTAATCACATCACAAATTATGTGATGCTAGCACTGACGCCTCACAGACAGAGGATTTGAACGGCTTCTATGCCTGTTTTGAAGCGAACAGACCAGCAACCACCACACATCAGTCATGCACATCTCTCCCTAACACCAGCACGCTAAAACTCCAGGAACACGGAGTTAGACGTGTGCTGAAGGTGGTGAACCCCAGAAAGCCGGCTGGTCCTGATGGAGTGCCTGGCAAGGTGTTGAAAGCGTGTGCTGGCCAACTGGCTGGTGTCTTCACTCATATATTCAACCTGTCCCTGTCGCAGGCTATCATCCCATCCTGCCTCAAATCCTCCATCATTATCCCAGTTCCCAAGAAGTCAGTAGAGGAGAGCATGTTATGTTCCAATAAACGGTCATAAGTTGGCGGTTTTGTTCCAAAATAATTTAATGCGTTTTACTGAATAGACAAACAAGTGTACAGGAAAAATCATCAATGGCGGGCAACCACGATTGATAAGAGAGCTCTGAATTCTCAAATATGCTGCTTCGGTATATAACCCTTAGGTGGGCTGTCTTTCTTCTGTGTGGGTGAGTGTGACGGTACCTTCCAAATATGGTGGGATTTTCTGAGTCCCCAGTCCCAATTATACATTTAACAAATGTTACTTGCCCCCTAATTCTATATTTTCACAGGTCACCCTGCGACCAGACTTTCTGACTCCTTCTCACGCTCATTCGACAAGTGGTCATTCCTACAATTATACATGCTCAACCCCCACCTGGTCATTCCCTCTGCCATTCAGCAGTTGTTTACATATCGTAAATTACAAAAATATCATAACAAAGGTAAAAGCATTCCAAAGTTGACCAAACCTTTCAAATAATAAAATTCATGTCTTTTTACGTTCAATAAATTCCAATAGTCCTCCCTTTCACACCCTAAAAGGGTGTGACCATATTTACTAAAGCTTTACTAAAACCATGTGTGTCCTATTGTTTATGAAAATGTACGGTGCAGGTAACAGAGCATAGTTGATCTTCTTGGTCTTGGAGACGGTCCCTGTCTCCTACCAGACCATTCCTCGTCTGGTCTTCGCTCTGGTCCCGAAACTTGTGATTATGTGACTTATAGAGAAATAGAAAAAAGTTAAATAAAATTTGTACAGGATTTACAGTTGTGTAATCAATCTCTTGCCTTTTTGGCTTGATGAGTCAACTTACCTAGTACTTTTGTCATAGTGTTACAGGTGCCTGGGGCACCTGTCCCTCGTTTGTGTTCTTTATTATCTCAGCTGGGTGATTGGTTTGTTTTGTGCACGTGATTAGTTGGTTTGTTATTTAGTTTCCGTTTCCCCTCTGTTCGGTGCACATCTTTGTTTTGTGGTTATCCTACCCAAAAGTTAGTTTGTTTGTTTGTTCCCCCTTTTTGTTGGTGTTCCGTCACCAGTTTTAATAAATTCGGTTTTTGATTTTATCCCGGTGTTTCCTGGACTCTCTCTCCACGTTCAACCACGGTACGGCACTGCGCATTTTCTCCGCACAGGTTGCACTCGTGGGAGCATTTCCGTGGACCGATGTACGCTGCCCGGGAAGCGCTCACTAGGCGTGAGCGGTCGTACGCTATTACTCCGCGTAGCCGCCCTCCTCCGGGGAAGAACGGACATCTCTAACAGAAAGACGTGCCAAACCATCGGGAGAGTTCCGGACACCAGGGGTCACCCATCGCTGAGCCGGAGGACCAGAGGCTGCACCGCTGAAGAAGCCGAGGACCAGGGACCGCCGATTGCCGAGTCTGGGCGCCAGGGACCGCTCTATCGCCGACCCTGAGCACCAGGGTCCGCCAGCCGCAGACTTCTGACACCAGGGGCACTATCCCTGCCTCGCAGCAAGAGGGCGCCGATCTGCACCCCCGCAGCGAGATGACGTGCTCCACGCTGTCAGCAGGGGGCAGCCAGCAGGCTTCACAGCCAGAGGGACCTTCCCCCCCCCCCCTTTTTCTTTTTGCGAGAACTTATTATTATTATTATTATTTATTTTTTTTTTTTTGGGTCGCTTTCCTTTTTGCGCGACCCTTGGGGTGGGGGTATGTTACTGGTGCCTGGGGCACCTGTCCCTCGTTTGTGTTCTTTATTATCTCAGCTGGGTGATTGGTTTGTTTTGTGCACATGATTAGTTGGTTTGTTATTTAGTTTCCGTTTCCCCTCTGTTCGGTGCACGTCTTTGTTTTGTGATTATCCTACCCAAATGTTAGTTTGTTCCCCCTTTTTGTTGGTGTTCCGTCACCAGTTTTAATAAATTCGGTTTTGGATTTTATCCCGGTGTTTCCTGGACTCTCTCTCCGCGTTCAACCACGGTACGGCACTGCGCATTTTCTCCGCACAGGTTGCACTCGTGGGAGCATTTCCGTGGACCGATGTACGCTGCCCGGGAAGCGCTCACTAGGCGTAAGCGGTCGTACGCTATTACTCCGCGTAGCCGCCCTCCTCCGGGGAAGAACGGACATCTCTAACAGAAAGACGTGCCAAACCATCGGGAGAGTTCCGGACACCAGGGGTCACCCATCGCTGAGCCGGAGGACCAGAGGCTGCACCGCTGAAGAAGCCGAGGACCAGGGACCGCCGATTGCCGAGTCTGGGCGCCAGGGACCGCTCTATCGCCGACCCTGAGCACCAGGGTCCGCCAGCCGCAGACTTCTGACACCAGGGGCACTATCCCTGCCTCGCAGCAAGAGGGCGCCGATCTGCACCCCCGCAGCGAGATGACGTGCTCCACGCTGTCAGCAGGGGGCAGCCAGCAGGCTTCACAGCCAGAGGGACCTTCCCCCCCCCCCTTTTTCTTTTTGCGAGAACTTATTATTATTATTATTATTTATTTATTTATTTTTGGGTCGCTTTCCTTTTTGCGCGACCCTTGGGGTGGGGGTATGTTACTGGTGCCTGGGGCACCTGTCCCTCGTTTGTGTTCTTTATTATCTCAGCTGGGTGATTGGTTTGTTTTGTGCACATGATTAGTTGGTTTGTTATTTAGTTTCCGTTTCCCCTCTGTTCGGTGCACGTCTTTGTTTTGTGATTATCCTACCCAAATGTTAGTTTGTTCCCCCTTTTTGTTGGTGTTCCGTCACCAGTTTTAATAAATTCGGTTTTGGATTTTATCCCGGTGTTTCCTGGACTCTCTCTCCGCGTTCAACCACGGTACGGCGCTGCGCATTTTCTCCGCGCAGGTCGCACTCGTGGGAGCGTTTCCGTGGACCGACATACGCTTTATTCCCCGCGTAGTCGGTGCCCGGGAAGTGCTCACTAGGCGCTAGCGGTCGTACGCTATTACTCCGCGTAGCCGCCCTCCTCCGGGGAAGAACGGACATCTCTAACACATAGACTAAAGTAAAAAGTTTTCTTTATGAGCCAGATTAACTTTTTTAATGTTAGTTCTACGCCGTAGCATGAAATCAACATAAAATCCAATTAATTTTAAGCTCAGTGTGTTTTATTTCATTATTCAGAATTTAACTCCGCTTCTAATTGATCTTTAATTAACACTGTGTAAGATATTAGGTTGCCCGTTTTTAACCTTCAACTTTGACTGTGTATGATTTGATACTTTATATGTTCCTGACCATTTAAGATTTGCTTAATTTTCTTATGCACTTTAATCCTCACCCAACTCCCTGGAGTGATGGCCTTGTTTGGTTTAGTCTGTACCCCCTTTGTCAGTGATCATTACTAAGAGGTGACACCTAACCATGTGTGCAGTTAGCTGCCATAACTCTTGTATATGAAAACAAGAACTTTAGTATTTTTAAAACATTTAGCCTCCCCCCTTTTTAAAAACATTTGTTTTTAAAAAACATCCAGACCAAAATGTCATGTGTAATTATTCTAGAAGTAAATTATTCAGTGTGTTATAAGAATCTGGAAGAGGTTATCATCTAAAGTGATCTTGTTGATATTCCTTGAAGTAATGATCTATGGTCCACCCCTCAGTGCCTGTGGATCATAGTCAAAGGGGATGACAGTCCCACAACACATAATCATTAAAATTATCAAGATTGTCCTCCGTTTTCTGCCAATCTGTAATACTAGGGGAAAATCAATCAATACAAAGTTATTATTTTAACTGGATCAAGCTGCTCTGTCAGCTCCGTCCACTAAAACCTGAAAATTGACATGAGATTAGTAAAGTTTAGAAAGAACATAAAACAAACATACCGATCACATATAAGTTTAATAAACTCATATTTTTCCTGTTGAATGTAAAATTTGATAATTTAGGCCGTCTTCAGTGCATGACCTGTAAAAAATAAAACCTTCATCAACCAATTTATAAAAACAGTGCTGCAAAAAAATTATAACAATAATAATTTGTATTATATTTAAATATGGGTCGGCAAGATTTTTCCTCATGCTGCTGTGGAAGAAATATAGATATTATCCATAATTTTGTCCTTATTAGGTAATGTCAGTCAGTCCACTCTAGTCTAGTTTATCATCAGTCAAACCTTCTCAGGAATGGTGCTCTGTCCCTTTTATGCTTCATAATTAAAAGTATTTTAATGAGCTCTAAACTATATCCAACAACTGTAAAACCATACACAACTGCCTTCTTTTCAAACAGCAATAAATTCTTCACACCCCTACCTCTACACTCATGTGACATCATAACAGACACACACAGACCCAGACACCCCCACTCAAACACATACACACAGAATGTTAAAACAGATAAGAACAGAGTGAAGCCAGAACCTATGAGAAATATGTTTAATTTTCAACATTAAATTACCTATTTAGTTTATAATTGTCAAGAAGATATTAGTATTTTTATAGCCAAATGTATTAAGTTATTTATTTATTTACCTTTTTAAATAGTTTTAGTGACACGGTGGCTTAGTGGTTAGCACATTCGCCTCTCAGCGCTAGGGATTCCCGGTTCGAATCCCCATCTGGGTGGAGTTTCCATGTTCTCTGATAAAGGACTTAGGTCTGATCCTAAGATACTGTCCATATTAATTCCTAGCGTCGGCATCTCCCTGATCTGGGCAGGTCTGGGATCAACAGACCCTCACCCATCTTTGGTCTGAGCATGCCCTCACTTTTTGCTAGGAAATCTCACACCCCATCATCATGTCTTTTCAGAGCATATTGTTTGTCTCCAAGCCTTGACATGTTCACCATTATTGAATTGAGTAAGTCCTTTATTGAAGCAGTAAACATTCTCATTATACTCATATACTCTATACTCATTACTAAACTTAAATTATTAATATTATAATGTTATTTTACCCTCACTTACTTCTCCCATAACTTATTTATTTTATTTAGTAATTTACTCATTTGCTTTTTGGTTATTGTACAACGGTACTGGGCAGTCAGGAAACGTATATGCAGAACAATGGTTATTTATTCAATAGCAAGGCAGAGGCAGGGTAATGCGGAGGGAGCAGGGACGAGCTGGTTTCGAGTGCCCGGGAACCAGGATGAGGACTGACACCTGGAACGAGATCCTGGGCAGAGCACAACACCGAGCAAACGAACAAAATAACAAACAGAGGTTCAGATAGTTAATGGAAACACTGTAGTAAGAGAACCCTACACTGGCTATGCGTGAAGAAGAATAAACTGGTGAGATGGCCTTTAGTAGGCAAAATAACAAACTCTAAGGAAGAACAGGATAGGGTGAAAAAGAGAGTGCAAGAACAAACACAGAAGGAAGTAACAGAGATGAATGTGATCGAGAGAGAGGATCGGTGAACTGGACGGGCTGTCGAGCAGACGAGAACGAACCTGTAACAAACACAGGGAGGGTAGACAGCAAGCGGGTTAGAATACAATGGATGAGAAAGGGTTAGTTCACAGAAAGAGGATTAGTAAACAGATCTGAAGAGTTAGTACACAGAGTGAACACAGATACACTGACAAACACAGGTGGTGACGCGCCAGCGGAGCGGGCTAGGATGAGCGCAAACTCCGCCCCAACCGGCCAAAGCCAAACCACCTGTGCGGACGAACAGTAAATAATAATGCTCCCGGGACAACAAAAGTTAGGGACAGGGGAAATGATGGAAACAATAACTCTGGGAGCAACAACAAACGCACACAGACGTTCACTCATGCACACACGCTACGCTAAACACGGAAGTGAGCACACGGACGCTAAACGCTAAACCAAACAAACGCGCACTCACCCAGACGATATACACCACACACAGAAGCGGACAGAGACAGATCGTAGAATAACAGCAAAAAACGCTCGGTATGTATAGTCGAAACCAGGGACAATACTTCGCGCCATCCAGCCTGAAAGCAGAGTTTAAATACAGATAACCGACCCATCAGAATAATCAGCCGCACCTGGTGACGAAGCGAAAGCGGAACTAGAATGCGGGGCTGAGAGAGCAAGTGACAGAGCGCGCTGGAGAGACCGAGACAGAAACCCTATTTCTTACAGTTATGCTAGTTTTCATTTCTAAATTTGATCATTTTCACCTAGAATATAAGCTGCGAAAAAGTGTAGAGTAAAAATGAATAGAGGTTTAGTTTTTACACTCATCACATCATACATTCAGACTTAATCCCCACAACAAAATATGACATACAACACACAAGTTAACAGACTAACATACTAACATTTATAGTGGTACCCCACACACAAACCAACACTAAGAATTACCTAAGTACTGTATATTTCAATACAAATTTCTAATTATTTTTTATTTAGTGTACACTTTAACTTAATAATGCTTCAGTTTTATATAGATTTTTTGTTCAGACTCTATAATTCTTACTTTAATCATACTTAACATATTTTATCACTTTCAGTCTTATGACCAAATCTATTGCTGTGCAGTTTCATAGTCTTTATCATATCAGACTATGTGGATCCATATAATTACAGAATATTTATTTATATAACATTATATAACAGCAATTTAAACAAGACCGGTCACACAAATTGTATACTTGTAAATAAAGCAAAAGCAAAGCTAAATGATCACCGTGACGGTTTTTACCATGGAATGCTCCAATGTTCACCGTCGTCACGATGCCCGGTGTCCTACGTAATATAGGCTTCGGGTGATCTGGGGCCGCCCCGTGTCGCCCCACCTCAGCAAGAGGCGCAAAGCCTAGTTCACTGAACTAGTGACTGAATTTTCCCTAATTCAGTCACTAGGACTCCCAGAGCCAAAATTTACTAACTTAAAAGACTAGGGGTGTCTCGGTTTCCCCGTTCATGCCCTTTCTTACCGTCTGAACCTCGTCGAAACTGTGATTGTTCAGTTCCAATGTGTCCAGTTAAATTAATTAACAGGGACAAGAAGCCTCGTAGACAATACAGTTCTGTTTTCAGCACTCCCTACCCTACCAGCATAATAAAATAATTACCTTTGCTCGATGATCAGCTCTGTTAACATTGGGTTATCGAATCACAGATTCTCGCCAACCAGCAACAAACCACTACCCCAAACAGTAATCAAACAAGAATTACCTTTTCTCGATGATTAGCACTGTTAACGTTGGGTTATCAAATACTGCATTCTCGCCAACCAGAAACAAACCACTATCCCAAACAGTAATTTAAAAACTTACCTTTGTTCGATGATGAGCACTCTTAACATTAGGTTATCGAATCACAGATTCTCGCCAACCAGCAACAAACCACAAACTTTGTTCGGTGATCAGCACTGTTAACGTTGGGATATCGAATATAAATTCTCGCCAACCAGTAACAAACCACTAAATTTGTTCAATGATGAGCACTGTTAACGTTGGGTTATTGAATACCGCATTCTCGACAATCAGCAACAAACCACTACCCCAAACAGTAGTTTAGTAATAAAAATTATTCAGTAAAACTCATTTGTGCCCTGCAACATCAGTTGTGGTGCTGTAAACACGTTACAATTAAAGCAATAATCAATATACAGGATTTTGCTGTAACAGGTTCCTGCAACCAAATCGATGTGCACATCAGTGTAAACGAAGTGCAGCTTGCAACAGACAGAAATGGCAAATTGTGCGATACACACCGCTCCGCGACTCCCTGAACCGTTATACCACGTCAAGGTCACCAATTTATTATGTTCCAATAAACGGTCATAAGTCGGCGGTTTTGTTCCAAAAGAATTTAATGCGTTTTACTGAATAGACAAACAAATGTACAGGAAAAACATCAATGGCGGGCAACCACGATTGATGAGAGAGCTCTGAATTCTCAAAGATGCTGCTTCGGTATATAACCCTTAGGTGGGCTGTCCTTCTTCTGTGTGGGTGAGTGTGACTGGACCTTCCAAATATGGTGGGATTTTCTGAGTCCCCAGTCCCAATTATACATTTAACAAATGTTACGTGCCCCCTAATTCTATATTTTCACAGGTCACCCTGCGACCAGATTTTCTGACTCCTTCTCACGCTCATTCGACAAGTGGTCATTCCTACAATTATACATGCTCAACCCCCACCTGGTCATTCCCTCTGCCATTCAGCAGTTGTTTACATATTGTAAATTACAAAAATATCATAACAAAGGTAAAAGCATTCCAAAGTTGACCAAACCTTTCAAATAATACAGTTCATGTCTTTTTACGTTCAATAAATTCCAACAAGCGCAAATGACTACAGGCCTGTTGCACTTATGCCAGTAGTCATGAAGTGAGTCACCTGGAGCAGAGAGAAAGCTATGTGAGGATGCATTTCCTGGACTTCAGCTCAGCCTTCAATCACATCATCCCGGAGATTCTGATGCAGAAACTTGCACTCCTGGGCATCTCCACCTCTACATACCAGTGGATTAGAAACTTCCTCACAGACCGCCCACAGTCTGTGAATCTAGGCCCTCACCTCTGGCTCCCCTCAGGGCTGTGCACTGAGCCCTCTCCTGTTCACCCTTTACACTCATAACTGCTCTCCAACCCATCTCTCAAACACCATCAAAATGTTTGCGGATGATACCACCGTAGTTGGACTCATCTCAGGGGGAGACGAGTCTGACTACAGAAACTAGGTCAACAAACTGTCAGTGTGGTGTTCAGCAAACAACCTGTCCCTGAACATCACAAAAACCAAGAAAATTATACTGGACTTCAGGAAGGGCAGAGCTGACCCAGCCCCACTTTATATAAATGGGGTCTGCGTAGAACGGGTGAGCTCCATAAGGTTCCTGGGAGTGCAGATCTCCGACAGCCTCTCCTGGTCTGCAAACACGCCAGTAGTGGTGAAGAAGGCACTGCAGCGACTCCACATCCTGAGGGTTCTCAGGAGAAACAATCTGGAGGAGAAGCAATGGTGCTGTTCTACAGAGCTACTATTAAGAGTATCCTTGCGTATCCTACAGCATGGTATGGAGGGTGCTCAGTAGCAGACAGGAAAGCGCTGCAAAGGGTGATCAATACAGCCCAGCGCATCACTGGCTGCTCCTTGCCCAGCCTGGAGGCCATCGCCAAATCTCGTTACCTCAGCAGGGCTGCGGGAATTATTAAAGACTCATCACACCACAGCAATCACCTGTTTGACCTGTTACCGTCTGGCAGACGGTACAGGTCCCACAAAACCAGGACAAATAGGCTAAGGGACAGCTTTTACCCAAGAGCCATCACTATGCTAAACAATAGAAAATAATAATTAGCATCCAAATAGTTACAGTCCAATTAAAAGCAAAATAAATGTGTGCAATTTTGGTTTATTTTAATGCAATCACGTATAGAATGATGCGTTGCTATATTCAAGTGCAGCGTTTGTTGTTATTTAATCACAAATAAATGACGTGTTTTAACACATGTGGTGCCTTAAAACACATTTCACGTGTTTTTTGAATGAAATCGCTGGTTTATTTTAATACAATCACGTACACATTGATGCCTTGCTGTATTCAAGTGCAGCGCGCTTGTTTGTTTTTATTAAATCGCGATTAAAATAATTAGAACATGATTAAATGTGTGTTATTCGTTACATTACTGTTGTACGTGTAAACTGCAGTGCGATTCTATAAAAAGTGCTATAATAAATATCTAAATGTGCTAGTCCAGCCTTGTTTACTTAGTTGCTACGTTTTTATTCATTAAAGGTGAAGTTATAAATTACTAAACATGCTTACTTTTAAAGTCTGTCCATCTTTCCCCGGGAGAGGGCGGCTACGTGGAGTTGTTGCGTACGACCGCTCGCGCCTAGTGACCGTTTCCCGGGTACCGACCACACGGGGAATAAAGCGTGCGCCGGTCCACGAAAGCACTCCCACGAGTGCGACCCACGTGGAGACAATGCGCAGCGCCACACCGTGGTTGAACGCGGAAGGAGAGAGAGACACCGGGATAAAATCCAAAAGTAGAATTTAATAAAAATTGGTGATGGGACACCAACAGAAAGGGGGGAACAGAACAAACAAACTAACATAGGGTATAGAAACCTCAAATCAAAGACGTGCGCCGACTGACAGGAAAATGAAGACTAAATACAAAACGAACTAAACACGTGCACAAAACAAACCAATCACCCAACTGAAACAATTAAGGATCAAACGAGGGACAGGTGCCACAGGCACCTGTGACATACCCCCACCCCAAGGGTCGCGCAAAAAGGGAAGCGACCCAACAAAAAAAATAAAAAATAATAACAAACAGTTCTCGAAAACAAAAAAGGGTGGGGGAAAGGTCCCTCTGGCGGTGAAGCCTGCTGGCTGCCTCCTGCTGACATCGTGGAGCACGTCATCTCGCTGCGGGGGCGCGGCTCAGCGCCCTCCCACTGCGAGGCGGGGACAGCACCCCTGGAGTCCGAAGTCTGCGGCTGGCAAACCCTGGCTCTCGGAGTCGGCAATAGAGCGGTCCCTGGCGCCCAGACTTGGAAATCGGCGGTCCCCGGTGCTCGGCTTCCTCAGCGGTGCAGCCCCTGGTCCTCCGAATCAGCGGTGGGTGACCCCTGGTGTCCGGAACTCTCCAGATAGTTCGGCAGGTCTTTCTGTTAAAGTCTGTCCGTCTTTCCCCGGGAGAGGGCGGCTACGCGTAGTTGTTTGTTTACGACCGCTTGCGCCTAGTGAATGCTTCCCGGGTACAGACCACGCGGGGAATAATGCGTGTACCGGTCCACGAAAGCACTCCCACGAGTGCGACCCACGTGGAGACAATGCGCAGCGCCGCAACGTGGTTGAACGCGGAAGGAGTGAGAGACACCGGGATAAAATCCAAAAGTAGAATTTAATAAAAATTGGTGATGGGACACCAACAGAAAGGGGGGAACAGAACAAACAAACTAACATAGGGTATAGAAACCTCAAATCAAAGACGTGCGCCGACTGACAGGAAAACGAAGACTAAATACAAAACGAACTAAACACGTGCACAAAACAAACCAATCACCCAACTGAAACAATTAAGGACAAAACGAGGGACAGGAGCCACAGGCACCTGTGACACTTACAAATAGCATATTCTATTCACAAACATGTAATTATAAGCAGTACTACTTCATAATTATATTTTATAAGAGAGGAAGCAGCAGCACTAGCAGCTTGTGACCAGAATAAACTTTATTTAATGGTTTCATATCTTTCTATTGTAGAGTGTGTCTGTGTGAGTGAGTGTGTGCCCAGCAATGGATTGGCGCGCCTGAGACGTTCTCCCCTGGATGGGCATGGGGAACCCCACCACGACCCTAATAGAGGATAAAGCGAGAGATAATGAATGAATGAATATCTTTCTATTGTAGATGATGCAATCTTGCCCTGTAATGAGGAAGGATGTGTCTCGGTGCGGCAACCGCCATGGGGGTTCTAAAGAAATATGTCCTTTAGATGGACAGCAGCATCTGGTAAAGACTTATTTACACAAAAGTCCTCTGCATTCACCTCCATCTGAATAAATTATAATCATGTAATAATTGTGCTTCAGAACCATCTGAACAGGATTTGCTAGCTGCTGCTATAGAGGTGGAATCTGCAGGTAAGTTTACATCCATCATTTGGGAAATTATGTCAGAAAGAAAAGCCAAACTGACACACACTTTCTTTGTTCAGGTCCTCAAACGTCAGCGGGGTCGTGGGCGCTAGTGAGCAGGCAATGGAGTAGGTTGCAAGGTTAGTGAGCTCTGCACAAAATTGTAATTTTCCCTTTTTAAATGGCGCTTTGAGAGACTACCTAAGACTGCGTTACATATTTTGAGACGATTTATTTCCTGACAACTGTAAATGGCAAGCAAGACTGCTACTAGCAAGACACGTGCTGACACACCTACCAAAAAAACTAGCGTGACGTCCGAGATGGATGAACAAATTAAACTACAAACTGGTATGATAACGGACATAAAGACAGAGCTGTTGTTGTCTATTAAAGCGGAGATGACAAAGCTCTTCCAAACTGAGTTTAAGTCTATCATGGCTGAAGAGTTTAATGGAGTGAAGTCGGAGCTACAAGCAGTCAGACAGGAGATCGTTAGCAACACATCCGCACTTCGGTTAGACCTGGATCTCATTAGGACAACGGTATCAGACGTGGAAAGAGGGCTGTCAGGATGCTCAGATGATATCACGGTGTTACAAAACACTGTGAGTAAACTGGAGGAAAGTGTTCAAAGTCTACAGGAGAAATGTTTGGACATGGAAGGGCGGATGCGGAGGTCAAACATCCGTATATTGAATGTAGCTGAGGAAGATGGTGCCAGTAGCCCTGCCTCTTTATCAAGACTGATTAAAGAAGTCTTTAAAATGGATAAAGACGTGCTGATTGACAGATCTCACCGCACCCTACAGGCCAAAAGGGCAGACGGAAAACCAAGAGCGATCATAGCAAAATTGCATTACTATCAAGACTGTGTGGAAATCCTCTGACTGGCACGGGAATCTGGTCCGCTACAGTACAACGGTTCAACCATCCTTATTTTTCCTGACTACCCACCGAGTATAGCCCGTGCCAGGGCGGCCTTTAACGAGGTCCGTAAACTACTTCGAGGACGGGAGGGGGTCCGTTATGGGCTCCTACACCCAGCCCGACTCCGGATCACATATAAAGGGAAGGACAAGCATGGCTTATGTTAAAGACAATATTCTGTAAGGTAGCGCCGTTTTGTTTTTTATGTCTATACTGTCAACAGACTTTTTGGTGAGTACACGAACTTAAACAATTGATCTGAATCTTTAGTGATGAGGATTGGAGACACAAAGACCACAGGAAATCTGATTTCTCAAGAATTTCTGTTAATTTGATTTAACTGTGGTATATTTATTATTATGTTTTTTTTATAACCTATATTTTCCCCTTATCATTAATCACTGTGTATCTCACCTAATTGTTCACCTGTCGTCAGTATTATAGTCTAATAGTAGATACTAATTGCCACTTTCACTTAATTTTTATTTGAAATGTTTGGGTTATCTTATTTGATTTTTTAATATATAGTATGTGTTCTCTTTAAAGCACTTTATGTGTGGATTTCTTTTTTGCGAGGGGTTAGTTTCTCACCATGTTCGGGTTGGTGACTGGGGAAGGGTTACTGTTGCACTAAATGTATTGCTCCTATTTTTTGTTGTGCTATTTTTCAGGTTATTGGAGGGATCCTCTTCTGTCTGCATTACACAAAAATTACCCATGATCCATATTACTACAACTTATAAATACTTAAGACTAATATAAATGATTGCTCGCAATGATAAATCAAGAACTTGCCAGATAAATTTTGTAAGTTGGAACGTTAAGTCCCTAAATCACCCAGTGAAATGCCGAAAAGTACTTTCACACCTTAAACATGCATTGCCTTCCTGCAAGAAACCCATTTGAACACGTTTGACCATTTTAGACTTAGAGGGGGATGGGTTGGACAACTTTTCCATTCTAATTTTCATTTTCATCATTTTCATCAAGGGTAACAGCTATTTTAATTAAAAAGACCATCCCATTTGTAATGTTAAAAGTTGATGTTGACTCAGCTGGTCGTTATATAATAGTCGTGGGCAGATTGAACAATACTCCAGTAGTCTTAGTAAACATATATGCACCTAATTGGGATGACAGTGCATTTTTTACCAGCCTCTTTTCTCGTATACCCGATATAGACACATATCATCTCATATTAGGAGGAGATATTAACTGTGTCCTCTCACCATCATTGGACCGTAGTTCACCCAAGACCATGCAACCAACCCGTTCAACAACTGTGCTTAATCAGCTTCTTAAAACCTATGGAATGGCTGATGTATGGCGCTTGCAAAATCTTGTGCGCAGATGCTACTCCTTCTATTCACCGGTTCACAAAACATATTCTCGTATTGATTATTTTATTGTTGATAGTAGTTTACTGCCGTTAGTCACGGAATGTGAATATCAAGCAATAGTAATATCAGACCATGCACCATTGTTAATGACATTAAACTTGCCTACTTGCAGCAGTAGATATCGGCCGTGGTGATTTAATACACTACTTTTCTCTGATACTGAGTTTGTTAAATTCATTTCTAGAGAAATAGATGACTTTTTACAATATAATCAGACCCCAGGAATGTCCTATTGTTTAAATTGGGAGAGATTAAAAGCCTATCTCAGAGGCCAAATCATGTCATACAGTGCCCGTGTAAAGAAAAAACAACAGGAGCGGCTTAAAAAGATCGAAAGTGATATTCTGCAGCTCGATAGGGTTCTCTCACTTTCCCCATCCACTAATTTATTTAAGGAACGATTAACTCTTCAGACAGAATTTAATTTGTTATCTACCAAACTTACTGAGAATCTACTAAACAAATCCAGACCCAAGTCATATGAACATGGCGAAAAAATTGGAAATATCTTAGCCCACCAACTACGGCAAAAGAGTGTTGACCAGTCATTTATTGAAATTACTGATGAACTTGGTCAAAAATTTACTGATCCTTCAGAGATTAATAATAGGTTCATGGAGTATTACTCACTATTATATACAGTACATCTGAATCTAGTAAGAATGAGTTACTATTTGACTCATATTTTAGCAAATTTACCTTACCAACTATAGATGAACAATTTGCCTTAGATCTGGAGAGGCCATTTTCAAAGGCCGAAATATTGAAAGCTATCGCCTCCATGCAAAGTGGGAAGTCGCCAGGGCCAGATGGCTTTCCAAGTGAATTTTTTTAAAAGTTATCCCCTATACTGCTTGCTGTCTATGATGAATCCTCCATCTCTGGATCATTGCCAGAAACCATGAGGCAAGCCGTTATTTCTTTAATTCATAAAAAGGGTAAGAGTAAATTGGATTGTAGTTCATATCGGCCTATTTCATTGTTAAATGTTGATAGTAAAATATTTGCCAAACTTTTAGTACTTCGATTGGAAATTGTTATACCTTCAGTAGTGTCTGATGATCAGACTGGGTTTATTAAGAATCGATATTCATTCTACAATATACGTAGACTTTTGAACATCCTCCATCATCCCACTCCACTTGATATACCTGAAGTGCTTTTGTCCTTAGATGCTGAAAAGGCATTCGATCGGGTGGAGGGGGACCTTTTTATACATAAAATTTGGTTTCGGTCCAAAATTTATATCATGGATTCAGGTTTTATATTCATCCCCTTTGCCTGCAATTCGGACAAATAATAATATATCATCTTTCTTTCCATTAGGTCGTGGGACTAGGCAGGGCTGCCCCTATCACCCTCGTTATTTGCACTGATGATTGAGCCTTTAGCAGTTGCAATACGGTCTGATAGTACTTTCAAGGGCATACGGAGGGGTGAATCTGAATTTAAAGTGTCCCTCTATGCGGACGATACCCTCTTGTATGTGTCTGAGCCACTTAAGACCTTGCCTCAAATATTGTCATTACTTCGTAGTTTTGGAAAAATATGCAAAAGAGTGAACTTATGCCAATCAATACAGCAGCCAGACTAATCACATTTAACTCCTTACCATTTAAACTGAGTAAAGATAAATTTAAGTACTTAGGTATTTGGGTTACTAATAACTACCAGCACCTCTACAAAGCAAATTTTATTCCACTGATGGTGTTAGAGATGGCTAGGCGTCCCGTTGCCGGAGGAAACGAGAGAGAGAGAGGCGTGTCTTGAAGTCTTTTATTTCCTCACAGCGGGATTCAGTTCAAATAAACGAAAAAATAACCAGTTTAAACAATTAATATGATTCAGATCTCCCCACCAGCCGAAGTATGCAGCGGCTCACGTCAGGCGCCGGATGAGAGCGGCGTGGAATGCAGACGAGGGGGGGTGCGGGGGCGTGCGCAGCGGAGAACCCGAAGTCCCACTATTCCTGAAGGGAACGATCCTGTAAAGAGGCAGCATGTCAGAAGACCGAAGAACGTCGTCAGCTGGACACGTCGGAGCGAAAGCAGGATGGGTAGATCAGGAACAGACCGGGAAGCGGCGAGCTGCGCGCATGAGCGTTGCAAACCAAAAAACTCTGCGCCGATAGATCCGGATCGGCGGCTTAAGAGGAGTCTGTCATCAGAGGATCACACCTGCACCTAATAATCTGGAGAGGGTGATCTGTGATTATTAGGAACGGAATCAGGTGTGGAGATGGGTGTGTGCGGTGCGGAGCGTGCAGCAGAAGAAAGTGTGTCTGTGGAGTGGGTGTGTGCGGCGGGGCGGACGAAAGGGGCGTGAACGGGAATGTGTAACATCACCCCCCCAGAAAAAAGTGGTCCCACGAGACCTGGTCCGTGGAACGCGGCGAGGTGGCCGACCCCTAGGCCGAGGGGCGGGGTGATCCCGGTGGTACTCCTGAATAAGGCTCGGATCCAAGCAACCCAGCTCCTCTCCTCAGGACCGAACCCCTCCCAATCCACCAGATACTGCACCTTGCCCCGGCGCCGGCGGGAGTCCAACAGAGAGGACACGGTGTAGATGTTGGAGTCGCTCTCCTCCTGTGTCTCTCTATTGGACTCTGTCCAATTGGTATCAAGGGGACCTGGAACGAAAGGCTTAAGAAGGGAGACGTGAAAAGTCGTGTGCACCCGCAAATGGTGCGGGAGCTTAAGCCTGACCGTGACCTCATTAATGATGGCTTCTACCTGGTATGGTCCCAAAAACCGGGGAAGGAGTTTACTTGTCCCCTGACGACACCGGATGTCACGAGTACTGAGCCACACCATGTCACCAACCCTGTAAAGAGGAGTGTCACCCCGAGAGCGATCCACGAAGCGTTTGTATCTTCGGATTACTGCTTTGACCCGCTGGTGGACCTGGGTCCAGACCTCCTCGCTGTGCTGGAACCAGGCATCCACTGCTGGCGCTTCCGACTCCTCCCCATTCCAGGGCGCGAAGGGTGGTTGGTATCCCAACACGCACTGATACGGGGTGAGGCCAGTGGCTGAGTGGCGCAGCGAGTTCTGGGCGATCTCTGCCCAGGGGAGGTACCGCGACCAATCTGATGGATTGCGGTGAGCAAAAATCCGGAGGAACTTGTCTCCTGGTGCGACCCGATGAGAGACTGACGGAGGACCCCAGCTTCTCACAGAACGCCTTCCAAACGGCTGACGTAAACTGAGGACCTCTGTCGGATAGAATAACCTCTGGGATCCCAAACGAGGTGAACACCCTCGAAAACAGGAGTTCGGCCGTCTCGAACGCGGAGGGCAGTCCCTTAAGGGGAAGAAGCTTCACCGCCCGGGAGAACCGATCGAGGACCGAGAGGATGGTCGTAAAGCGATTGGAGGAGGGGAGACCGGTCACGAAGTCCAGAGCGATGTGGGCCCAGGGTCGCTCCGGCACTGGCAACGAGCACAGCTTGCCCGCTGGAAGCGCCCGGGGGGTCTTACAGGCGGCGCAGATGGCACAGGAGCGCACAAAGGACTGAACGTCCGCCTCCAAGGACTCCCACAAGTACCTCCGTTGGACAAGCTGGATGGTACGCAGAACGCCCAGATGACCAGTGCACAGAGACGAATGGGCCCACGTAATAATACGGGCACGAAAAGAGACAGGTACGTATGTCCTATCCACAGGACAGTTAGACGGAACCGTGACAGTACGCAGCGCCTCCTGAATTTGGGTGTCAACCTCCCAGCGGATTGCACACAGAAACTTGCTCGCGGGAATAATGGACGAACCAAGTTCCGGATCGGACTGCGAGGAACCGTGCAGTCTAGATAGCGCGTCAGCCCGGTTGTTCTCAGAACCTGGTCGGAAAGAAATTTGCAAATCAATTTGGTTAAAAAAGAGCGCCCACCGGGCCTGACGCACGTTGAGGCGCTGCGCACTCTTAATGTATTCAAGATTTTTATGATCAGTGAGAATGAGCACGGGAAGGATGGACCCCATGAGCCAGTGTCTCCACTTCTCCAAGGCCAATTTGATGGCCAGAAGCTCACGGTCCCCGATCCCGTAATTACACTCGGCCGGCAGGAACTTGCGGGAGAAGTAAGCTATGGGGCGCGCTTGCGCTAACCCCTCAGTGGACTGGGACAACACCGCACCCGAACCACTACAGGAGGCGTCCACCTCCACAATGAACTGGCGCCCAGGGTCCGGATGGGCCAACACCGGTGTCGTTGTGAAACTTTGTTTCAGCAGTTTAAAGGCCCGATCCGCCTCCGGGCTCCAGCGCAACATGGAGGGAGCGCCCCTGAGGCTAGACATCAGGGGTAGCACGATCCGACTGAAGTCTTGAACGCCTATGAAAATTAGCAAACCCTAGGAACCGTTGCAGTTCCTTGGGTGAATTGGGTGTCGGCCAGTCCACGACCGCTTGCACCTTGCCGGGGTCCATCTCGATCCCCTTATGGGAGATGATGAAACCCAAGAAGGAGACCGAGTCCCGGTGGAACACGCACTTCTCCCCCTTAACGAACAACCCGCTAGCGAGGAGACGCGATAGCACCCGCAGAACTAGGGTGACATGGGAGGACAGATCCTTCGAGAACACCAGGAGGTCGTCAAGGTACACGATCACCCCCTGGTGGAGAAACTCCCGAAGCGCATCATTAATGAAGGCCTGGAAGACCGCCGGGGCGTTAGTGAGACCAAAAGGCATCACCCGGTATTCGTAGTACCCCGAGGTGGTGATAAAGGCGGTCTTCCATTCGTCTCCCTTCCTAATCCTAACCAAATTATAAGCGTTCCGCAGGTTTAATTTGGAAAATACGCATGCAACTGTTCGAGGTTCGATGGGACGAGCGGAAACGGGTACGGGTAGCATTTGGTAGCCTTGTTAAGTTCCCAAAAATCTATACAGGGACGCAACTCCCCACCCTGCTTGGGAACGAAAAAGAACCCTGACGCTGCTGGCGACTTAGAGGGACGGATGAAGCCCTTACTTAAAGCATCCTCAATGTAGTCCTGCATTGCCTTAGTTTCGGCAGCAGAGAGGGGGTAGGGGCGCGCGTGCGGTAATTTAGCCCCCGGCGCCAGGTCAATAGCGCAGTCATAATGGCGATGGGGGGCAGTGTGTCAGCACACGACTTACTGAAGACTTGGGCGAGATCTCTGTATACCTCGGGTACCTGAGGCGGAAGCTGTTACTCCGGTGACACCCTGGAAGCTGAGCCCAGCTGACGAGAAGGATGTTGAGTGCAGCTCTGTTGACACCGAGAGGACCACGAGCGCACCCGCAACTCGTCCCAGGAGATAACTGGATCGTGCCGCCTCAGCCAGGGAAACCCTAAAATGATGGGGACAGAGGGAGAGGAGATAATGAAGAATTTAATCTCCTCGGAATGGTCCTCTCCGATCCCCATCCGGAGAAGGGGTGTAGAGCTCTGGGCCCCTCCCAGGCCCCCCTCCACGGCCTGGATTGCAAAAGTGGTCTCGAGCGGAACCTCAGGAATGCCCCACCGATGACAGAAACCTCGTTCAATAAAATTCACCAGCGCAGTAGCCGTCTGAGAAGCACCTTTGAAAAATAACACAGGATTTAAATACAGAGCCTGCCGACATGGTGTGGCAGAGCCTCAGATACTCTTACCGCGACGGGAGGACGAGTGGGTGCAGGTCGACCGCGGCGGTCGGGGCGGATCTCACAGTCCTGTAAGGTGTGTCTAGGACTCTCACAGTAAATGCAGAGCCCTAGACGAATCCGACGACGCCGTTCTTGAGGAGTCAGGCGGGAACGGTCCAGCTGCATGGGCTCGGGATCCTGAGCCCGCGGCGGTGTTGGTGAGGCGGAGTCCCTCCGACCCGATGAACCAGCAGGAGGACGAGCGGGGTTGCTCACCGGCCGAACTGTAGTGAGATGCTGCTCCATCAGGACGGCCAGGCGGATCAGTTCGTCCAAGGAGGCCCCGAAGTCGCGTCCAGCGATCTCACGCTGAAGCTCCCGGCGCAGCTCCCTGAAAATCACAGTGAGGACAGAACGGTTCGAGCGGCCAGCACCCGGAACTCCAGAGTGTACTCGGACACCGATCGGGGTCCCTGGCGTAGCCGGTATAATTGGGTGCCCACCTCCTCCCCCTCCAAGGGGTGGGCGAAGGCGGTGCGGAACGCCTGGTGAAAGGTGGCGAAGGACCGGCATTCGGGACCCTGTGCCTCCCAGATGGCGGTAGCCCACTCGCTTGCCTTGCCCGTCAGCTGAGAGATGATGAGCAAGATTTTGTCCACCACGCTGGAATGTGGATGGCTGCGAAAATAATGGGCACAATGCATCAGAAAAGATCGGCATTTTTCCGGACTCCCGTCAAACCGTTCTGGTTCCGATAGGTGGTAAGGGGCAGCGGTGGGTGGGGGAGGCACATCGGTGTCCAGCTGGAGCGATGGTTGTGGTGAAAACAGTCCCGCGGCTCCAGGAGCAGAGCCGCCGCGCTCCAGCTTGGTGAGACGGCCCATCAGTGCCTGGATAGCTCGTATCATCTCACCTAGACCACTCTGGAGTTCCACTAAGGCGCGTCCTTGCGCCTGTAGGGTTTCCTCAGTCGGCTCCATCCTCGTAGTATGTTCTTTGGCAGAGTTTCATGTTAGAGATGGTTAGGCGTCCCGTTGCCGGAGGAAACGAGAGAGAGAGAGAGAGAGGCGTGTCTTGAAAACGTAAACACAAGTCTTTTATTTCCTCACAGCAAGATTCAGTTAAAATAACCAGTTCAAACAATTAATATGATTCAGATCTCCCCACCAGCCGAAGTATGCGGCGGCTCACGTCAGGCGCCAGATGAGAGCGGCATGGAATGCAGACGAGGGGGGGTGCGGGGGCGTGCACAGCGGAGAACCCGAAGTCCCACTATTCCTGAAGGGAACGATCCTGTAAAGAGGCAGCGTGTCAGCAGACCGAAGAACGTCGTCAGCTGGACACGTCGGAGCGAAAGCAGGATGGGTAGATCAGGAACAGACCGGGAAGCGGCGAGCTGCGCGCATGAGCGTTGCGAACCAAAAAACTCTGCGCCGATGGATCCGGATCGGCGGCTTAAGAGGAGTCTGTCATCAGAGGATCACACCTGCACCTAATAATCTGGAGAGGGTGATCTGTGATTATCAGGAACGGAATCAGGTGTGGAGATGGGTGTGTTCGGTGCGGAGCGTGCAGCAGAAGGAAGTGGGTGTGTCTGTGGAGTGGGTGTGTGCGGCAGGGCGGACGAAAGAGCGGGGCGTGAACGGGATTGTGTAACAGATGGAATCTATAAAACAAGATTTCAAACGCTGGCGTACATTACCGATTTCATTAGGAGGCAGGATAAACACTGTTAAGATGAATATCTTGCCAAGATTTTTGTATCTGTTCTAGTGCATCCCAATATTTTTAACTAAATCTTTTTTCTTACTCATAGACAAGCTAATATCAGCATTTATATGGAATGGGAAAAATGCACGCATCCGCAAAAGTATCCTGCAGCGACACCGAAAACATGGTGGACTATTGTTACCCAATTTTCAGTATTATTATTGGGCAGCCAATGTCCGCGCTATGTTATATTGGTTTAAATCACATATTGATGGTCCTGAGTGGCTGTCTCTTGAGAATTTGTCATGTCAGCCTGCTTCATTACATGCACTGCTTTGCTCAAAGTTCCCATTACCTCATCCAGTAGGCAAATACTCACTAAATCCAGTGGTTAAACAGTCTTTCAAAATATGGGGACAGTTTAGAAGACATTTCTCGCTCAAAGATATTTCCGTCCATGCTCCCATAGCAAAAAATCACATGTTTACTCCTTCTATTATAGATGACTCCTTTAATGCTTGGTCGTTAAAAGGGTATTAAAAGATATGTATGTTGAAGGCAGTTTTGCAACTTTAAATTTATTAAAAATGGTGTAGGAACACCAACAGAAGGGGGGAACAAACGAACAACGTAACATAGGGTATAAACCGCAAAACAAAGACGTGCACCAACTTCAGGGCAAATGGAAATTAAATAACAAACCAAACTAATCACGTGCACAAAACAAACCAATCACCCAGCTAAGACAATTAAGGACACAAACGAGGACAGGTGCCCCAGGCACCGGTGACAGTCTGGCAATCTATATTGAAAAATATTCATTTGTCTTCGATATGTCAAAGACATCGAGTGATCCAATTTAAAATGGTCCATAGATTGCATTGGTCCAAAGTAAAATTGGCGAAATTTAAACCTGAGATAGATCCTCACTGTGATAGATGTGAAGCTCAGCCTGGAACTCTGTACCACATGTTTTGGCTCTGTCCAAAACTTGAAGATTTTTGGAAGTCTATATTTAAATTTATCTCTCACATATTGGGGACAACAATAGAGCCTGGTGCCACAATCTCTATATTTGGCATTGCACCACAGTATTCTCATTTAAATCAAAATAATAAAAGCCTTTACAACTCTTTTAGCTCGAAAGCAGATACTACTCAAATGGAAAGATAAGTCCCCTCTAACTTTTAAAATGTGGTTTACTGAACTTTTATACAATTTGACTATGGAAAAAATAAGGTATTCTGTAAGAGGTTGTGCCTACAAATATCTGGCAACCAGTTTTGGATCAAATCAGGAAGATGGATCCCTCCCTAATCTCATTTTCACAGGAGTAATGTACATATTTTGTATTTTTTTTTCTCTTTTGTAAATACTAATACTTTATGAATCTTTTTAAATTTATATTTGTATTTGTGTAACAGGTGGGGGTTGTTCTGGGTGGGGGTGAAATAATGACAAAAAAAGTGTATCATACAGTGTATTAATGCTAAAGATGTTCAATAAAAATACTTTATACAAAAAAAATGTCTTAAACATTCATTAAAAACATATTAAACATTCTAAAAAAAATTATACATGCTTTATTTTGATTTCTAACACAACTACAATTAGTAGAAAATGTAAATAGAAATAGGAAATGGGCCTTCAGTCTTTTTTTCTCGAGCTGTCACTGATTACCGACAGGCCTTGGCGATCTTGGAGTTCTTTGCGCTGCCAGCCAGAATTCAGCAGATTTGCCTTCATGTAAGGCACAAAATGGAACGCTTTTGTACTTGCTGTGTACATAAATTTAAAAATAATTTAAGCAAACCAAATAAGTAATAATTAATCATTATCATTATCAATAATATCATATCAATCAAATACATAGACAAAAACAAGTTCAAGTTCAAGTTATTTATTTATATAGCGCTTTTTACAACAGTACATTGTCACAAAGCAGCTTTACAGAATGAAATGCCTTTAAACCCCCAAAGAGCAAGCTGAAGCGACAGTGGCAAGAAAAAACTCCCTTTTATTTTGTTATTCAAGGAAGAAACCTTGGGAGGACCAAGACTCAGTGGGGGACTCATCCTCCTTGAGCGGCCAGGCAGCAACAACAATGTAGGACAGCTATGTACAGATATGGAAAAACAAATGGAAAAACTAACAACTGGAAAACTATATGTGAGTCCATTAAGGGTGTCCTACAGGACCGCCAGTCCAATTGATATTCAGGTTCCATGCAGTATTCGTCAGCAGAGCCATGGATGAAGATCTCAAGGAAGCCTGTCACACCTCAAAAGAAACAGACAAGGAAGGACAAGGATACACTTATCAGAGATTACCCCCCCAACACAGCCAAGCCTGAGATCTACATCTTTATCTACAGGGGATTAATTAAACGCCAGATTAAATAAATGTGTTTTTAATTTATTTTTAAAGGTTAATAGTGATTCAGAATCACGAACAGTAACTGGAAGGCTATTCCAAAGTTGAGGAGCCTTGTGGGAGAACGCTCTTCCACCAGCAGTAATTTTATTTATTCTAGGAGCTAAGAGTAGACCAGCACCTTGAGATCGGAACTCACGTGTTGGCTTGTACAATTGAATCAGCTCACTCAGATACTGTGGAGCCTGATTATGTAGAATTTTATATGTTATCAATAAAATTTTGTACTCAATACGAAACTTAACTGGTAAGCCAGTGCAAGTTTGATAACACAGGACTGATATGATCAAACTTTCTGGTTTTAGTTAAAATTCTAGCTGCAGCATTTTGCATAAGTTGTAATTTATGTAATGATTTATTAGAACATCCTGTCAGAAGTGAATTACAATAATCTAACCTTGAGGTAATAAAAGCATGAATTAGTTTTTCTGCATCTTGGAGGGAGAGGATATTTCGCAGCTTCGAAATGTTACGAAGGTGAAAAAATGCAATTCTAGTAATATTGCTAATGTGCTCTGTAAAGGACAGATCTGAATCAATTATGACACCGAGATTATTTACAGATTAACTGGGTCTAATTAAAGAGTTATCAAGGTTTAACATAGTGTTAGAAGCTTTGTTAATTTTGTCTTTGGGTCCAACTCTGTTTTATCAGAATTTAGCAGTAGGAAGTTTTTTGACATCCATATTTTTATATGCAGTCCTCGAGCTTACTGACTGAACGACCATCATTAGGGTTAGCTGAAACGTATAACTGTGTATCATCTGCATATAAGTGGAAACTGATTCCATGTTTATGAATAATTGATCCCAATGCAAATAGGAGTGGACCCAGAACTGACCCTTGTGGGACACACATATTTAACTTTAGCAAGATCAGAACATTAGTTGTTAACACAGGTAAATTGATATCGACCTGTCAGGTAGGATTTAAACCACTGGAGTGTAGATCCTGTAATGCCCACAGTGTTTTCTACTCTATCAACTAAGATATTATGGTCTATAGTGTCAAAGGCTGCACTAAGATCTAATAATACAAGAAAAGAGATTTGGTTATTAACAGAGGACAATAAAAAGTCATTAACGACTTTTATTAAGGCTGTCTCAGTGCTATGATGATACCTAAAACCTGACTGAAAAACTTCATGAACGTTATTAGCTAGAAGATGTTCAGCAGAAGAAGAAGATGAAGATTCAGATGGTTGAACACAATTTTTTCTAGGATTTTAGTGACAAAAGGGAGGTTTCATATTGTTCTATAGTTGGACAGTATTACAGGATCTAAATTAGGTTTTTTAAGTAATGGTTTAATGACTGCACACTTCATAGCCTATTTTAAGTGATGAATTTATAATGTTTATAAAAGGCTCTGTAATATTTGGTAGGAGGTCATTAAGCAGGTTTGTAGGTATTGGGTCTAACATACAGGATGTTGTCTTTGATTGTGTAATTAATGAAACAAGCTATTTTTAAATATGGGGTTAAAGGTATTTAACATTTGTACTATATTATTTTCTCAGAAATCATTGAGGGTTGATTATTGGTTACGCAACACGATGCATTAGATGATTTAAGTCTTTTTTTAAGTCAATTTTATTACTAAAGAAATTCATGAAATCATTGCTGCTGAACTGTGAGTGAATCTGTGAATCTGATTCAGTAGCACTTCGAGTTAATTTGGCAATGGTACTAAAGAGGAATCTTTGGTTGTTTTTGTTGTTCTCTATTAATTCAGAATAATATTTAGTCTTTGCTGCATTGAGTGCAGTCATACTGTCCTTACATGCAACCCTAAATACCTCTAATTTAGTTTGTCTCCAAATACCTCTAATTTAGTTTTGTCTTCAAAGTGAACATTGAAGTCACCGACTATTAAGGCCTTGTCTGATGAGATTACTACGTTAGAGAGAAATTCACCAAATTCTTTAATAAACTCTGTATATGGGCCGGGAGGGTGGTATATGTTGTATTTATTCTTCAGTGTAGATGAGCTGCTTATGTTGAGTACAAGAGGTTTGAAGGATTTTGACTCATACTTATTATTAAGTGTTACATTTATGTTTTCTTTATAGATCATAGCCACTCCACCTCCTCATCCACTAAGACGTGGTTTATGAGCATAAGTATAACCAGGTGGAGAGGCATCATTTAATGTTAGGTATTCATTGGTCCTAATCCAGGTCTCTGTGAGACAAAATACATTTAGGATGTTTTAGGACATCAGTTATCATTTCTTGAACTAGAGCTGATTTTGATGAAAGTGACCTAATGTTTTTTTGGCACACTTTTTGGACTCTTTTTGTTTTTTGCTCACTGCGATACTTGATAACTGTCTTAATGGTATGAAACCTAGTTATTGTGGGTGACGACTCCTGGCAGTTCACAGGCAGTTGGTTAGGCCATTCTGTCTGCTGCCTGGCCTTGGCTCTGAATTGTCAATTTTTATTCCTATCTGAAGAAAAAACCCTATCGGCTATGTTATGTGACATGAGTGCAGCACCCTCCCAGGAAGGATGGATGCTGTCCCATTTAAAAAGGCCAGGCCTTCCCTCAAAAGTAGACCAATTATCAATAAAGGGAATGTTGTTTTCCGACCAACCTTGTGATTGAACGCAATCAGGAACAGCAGCTTTTTCCAAGGATCTAAAAAGATGAATGAAAAAGCATGAATGAAAAAGTATGAATGTAGAGGGGGAAGGGGAGCAGGAGAAAAAAATGTCATTTGCCTGTCTCCTCCCCACCACAACAGACCGCTCCTCCTAAGAAATCGTGGGAATTTTGAATTTCTTAAAGGGCCAGGCAGCAATGGGGCTCACAGAATGACAAAATGATTCTCTACACACATTTTGGAAGGGACGCATGGGCCACACTACTGGGGTCTAAGGGGGTAAGTTGCTGGGGTCTTTCGCGGGGGTCCAGGTGTGTGGTCCTCAGGGGCCACGACAGAAAAGAATGGTCCCCATCTTTTGCACCAGGGGCCATGCTAATCTTCTCTGTATCATTCTAATTTTAGTATATGTGCTGCCGTAGCAAGCACAAAACAACAGCCAGGCAAGGCTGAATAAGTACGGGCGTAGCAGTACTGAGTTTTAAGCTCATGGTGTAACAGGTGCCTAGGGCACCTGTCACCTGTTCTGTGTTTCCTTTCGTTCTGTTGAGTTAATTAACGTTCATTTGTCATTAGTTTAGTTAATTAACTCCTTTTTGTCATTGGTTTGTTTTGTGCACGTGGTCGGGTGTCTTTTTGTATTTATTTCCTTTGTTTCTCGTCCTCAGTGCTCGTCGTTTGTTTTATGTCACTCGTCAGTTTGTACCTCATGCTTTTTGGTGTCACTACACCTTTAATAAACTTGTTCTTCTGCTACCTGCGTGCCTGGCTCCCTTCAGCGCGTTAAAGCGCGGCGGCTCTGCGCTTCCTATGCGCAGCCGCTTTATCTCGAGGTAGACGAGTGTGACAGAACGACGAGCCAGTCAATTTGGGGAGTTCAGTGCCCAGGTAAGCTGATTTTAAAAAATTTCTTTGCGGGGGCCGTGTTACCTCGTACTCGCGGTGCGTTCCGCCGTGTCCACGAGTGCGCCGCTATGCACAGCCCGCCGTCCCGGAGCCGTAAGGACGGCTAGAACAGTGTGATGTCGGAGTATTATGACTCCGATGATGAGTGGCTATGGAGGTATGGGTACGAGGCGCTCTGCGCGGAGGAAGGTCTTGATCTGGTTCAGATTTCCGATGACGAGGCGGGCCTCATACCTGTATGGGCATATTCTGCCCATACGAACCCTCCTCAACTCCGGTCCAGCTTGTTAAACCCCCCGTGACGAGATCCAGACGCAGAGCGCGCCGGCGCGGTGCCAAGATGCAGCGTGCGCGCTGCGCAGCTGCTGAGCGCGGTACGTGCGCTGCGGGCCAGTCACGTGACGCGTCCGCACCGGACCGCGTCGTGTCTGGGTTGCGCTGCGAGGGGGCGTTACCGGAGCCGGCACTCGGGGGGGTAAATGTGGATACATGTGGCATGAGCGTGGTGTGTCCCCCTGTCTCGTCTGTCTCGTGTGTCCAGTCCATCTTCCCTGTGTCAGATATGTCCATGTCTTTGTGTTTGGGCATTGCGGTGGGGTGTACCTCTACTGTGTGCAGGATGGCGATCCCGAGGTGGAGGTTCACCCAGCGTGCGTGCCGGCCGAGGTCCGCCCAGCGTGCGAACCAGCTGAGGTCCAGCCAGCATGCGTGCCCGCCAAGGTCCTGCCAGCATGCGTGCCCGCCAAGGTCCTGCCAGCGTGCGAACCCCCCGAGGTCCAGCCAGCATATAAATCCGCCGAGGCCCCTCCTGCATGCGTTCCCGCCAAGGTCCAGCCAGCGGGCAGTCCTGCCATGGACCCACGAGCCTGCACACCTGTTGTGGTCCCTGCGCCGCACGCCGCCCAGCCCGAAGTCCAGGGGCCGCACGCCGCCCAGCCCGAAGTCCAGGGGCCGCACGCCGCCCAGCCCGAGGTCCAGGGGCCGCACGCCGCCCAGCCCGAGGTCCAGGGGCCGCACGCCGCCCAGCCCGAGGTCCAGGGGCCGCACGCCGCCCAGCCCGAGGTCCAGGGGCCGCACGCAGCCAGGGGGCGTCCGCTTCGCCACGCAGCCGGAGGGCGTGGCCCACTCCTTGTCCACCGAGGGCGTCCACCGGACCACGCAGCCAGAGGGCGTGGCCCACTCCTGATCCGCCATGGGCACCCACCTGACCTCGCAGCCAGAGGGCGTTCGGCATGCCTCCCCCGCAGAGGGCGTCCACCGGAGGGCGCCTGCCAAGCCCGGCTCAAGGAGGGCGGGGGACCCCGGACTGTTTTTTTTTTTTTTCTTGGTCGCGTCCCCCCGTTGCGCGATCGCAGGGGCGAGGGTAATGTAACAGGTGCCTAGGGCCCCTGTCACCTGTTCTGTGTTTCCTTTCGTTCTGTTGAGTTAATTAACGTTCATTTGTCATTAGTTTAGTTAATTAACTCCTTTTTGTCATTGGTTTGTTTTGTGCACGTGGTCGGGTGTCTTTTTGTATTTATTTCCTTTGTTTCTCGTCCTCAGTGCTCGTCGTTTGTTTTATGTCACTCGTCAGTTTGTACCTCATGCTTTTTGGTGTCACTACACCTTTAATAAACTTGTTCTTCTGCTACCTGCGTGCCTGGCTCCCTTCAGCGCGTTAAAGCGCGGCGGCTCTGCGCTTCCTATGCGCAGCCGCTTTATCCCGAGGTAGACGAGTGTGACACATGGTCATTCAAATTTTTTTTTTTTCAGATTTGGAACGACTAGCGCTAGTTGTTCAATGTGTTAGTCATGACCAGCTGGCTATGAATTTTTGACTGCTTTTTTTACTTGCTTTTTTATTTTCTTATTGCTCAGATGCACTGCATTCTACTACTTCATACTTCCTCCTTTTGTGATGTCACTTGTACTCCACCTCTCCCTCACCCGTCTGAACATTTTCATTTCACTCTTAAAAAGTGAACAAAATAATCCAATCTGTCTGTAAATTTGGATTTCGGAGACATTTACCCTGGGCTCAAGCCCCTCTCGAGGTTCATGGTTGTTGCTCGAAAAATGGCCAAGTTAAGGCAGTTTGAAAATCAGTCTCATTCATGTCACCAATTCAAAAACTACATAACGAAGGTATCCTCATCATTATTTATGTAACAGTGTTTAGACGGTGTCTGTATGTTGAGCAGTAATGTGCTTAGGAAGCATAAAGAGAAACAGGACAACAATCGAGGGCTTTTCAAGCACTCACACACACAAAGTGTGTTCCAGCTACCCCTCCTCCGCCTTTTTCCATGTCATGTTCAGAGGTTTTGGTTCTGACCTAAATCTAAGCTTCTGTACATTCCACTGATAAGTAGTAATCATGATTGGTTAAGAAATTCGCATTATGCATCCACAAACACACACACAATATGTCTTTGTTACATATTGGGGACAAAAAAACAGTAAGATCAAATTACAACACATCACTTGAAAACACTTCTTTAATCAATCTTTAATGTAGGCCAGACCTGACATTTCACATTGGGGACCATGTTTTTAAAAAGTCAGTACATTTTAAAAGAAATAAATGGAATCATACAGATAATGTTACATAGGGGGGGGTGGAGTCTGTACAAAGGCAGCAATGCGCGGTGCGATGTATTGGGTAATGAGCGAGCCAGGCGACCAGGTAAGCAGCAGCGCATTATTTAATAAATGAAAAACCAAAAACCGAACCGAAACAACACGCCGACGCGACGCCAAACATAAACAAAGAATAAAATAACCCAATGTAACATAGCGCTAACCGCATGTATAGCATATATAATGCTGGCCTGCTGACTCAGGGCGCATGCGCACTTTAAGTGTAGTCAGCAGGCCACATGTGATTAGGTAGGACCCAATCCCAGCTCTAGGGGATGGGCCCTACCTATGGGAACTCCGAACGGCCAAAACCAAAAACAGAAAACAGGGTGGAGTGGCCCAGCACTCCCAACCCTGACAGATAATTAATTTTTGTAATTTAATTTAATTTAATTTAACATAAGTGGGCGGCACGGTGGCTTAGTGGTTAGCACATTCGCCTCTCAGCGCTGGGGATTCCCGGTTCGAATCCCCATCTGGGTGGAGTTTCCATGTTCTCCCCGTGTCTGCGTGGGTTTCCTCCGGGTTCTCCGGTTTCCTCCCACAGTCCAAAAACATGGATTAAGTCAATTGAATTCTCAAAAAAGAAAAAAATTGCCCCATATAGAGTGTGTCTGTGAGTGAGTGTGTGCCCAGCGATGGATTGGCGCCCTGTCCTGGGTCTATCTGCCCAGCGCTCGAGACGTTCTCCCCTGGATGGGCATGGGGAACCCCACCGCGACCCTAATAGAGGATAAAGCGGGAGATAATGAATGAATGAATGAATTAACATAAGTGAGGCACCTGAATGCACTGTGTTGAATCAGGCAAGGTGAGTGTATAGATGCTTTTTATTAAAGCAACAATCAAAAACAAATAAACTGACCACACATAACATGATAAACAATGCTGCTCTGGGGAGAGAAAGAATATATAAAATAAAAAAATCCAAACACATGAGCAGATTGGGAACCAATAGAGAAACTCAGTGAAATAACAAAAACGAGGGGATAAAATGAGTTAATTAACTGAAACATAACACAAACAGAAAATGTGAGTGGCCTGGTACTCCTAACATTTTGCCCCCCTAAATGTTTTGCTCGCAGAAACACCCACGACATGGCACCAATAAATCACTGGGCACACTCACACAGACATACACTATGGAAGAACATGGAAACTTCACAGAGATTGGGATTCGAACCTGGGATCCCCAGTGCTGAGAAGCGAACGTGCTAACCACTAAGCCACCATGCCGCCCTACCAATGATTAGTGATTGAGTAATTATTGGAATTAGGTGAAAAACTTTTAAGCTGTTAGAAATTAGAAGGCCATGTATCACGATGTGTTCTAAAGCTGTTTCTATTGTATTAATTATTGATGTCTTAATACTAAATAAACATTAATTACAAAATCAGAATCTCCTTGTACCTGTGCCAATGAGACACTCAAAATAATATATTTTTTTACTATCAAAGTTAAGTTACAGTGATGGTTAGGAGCAGGCCCAGGCGACAGTGGTGAGACCACTTAGCAGTCCCACCCACTGCACGCCACATAATGCCCATTCCCAAGGCCCTATATGTGAGTGTCATGAGAGTGTTAATAGTGAATGTCTAGGGTGTATAATAAAATTGGTGTCCAGGTGGTCATGGAACCCCAAAGCCCTACATGAGTGGAATCGAAGTGAAGGGGATGGAGGGATGCGACAAGGGATGGGGAGAAACAACTGGAGGTGCAAACGCCCCCCCAGGGAGCCAGCCCCCCCACTGACCCCAGTAGGCTCCCCCGTTCCCCGAAACCCACCCAGGGAGGGAGGCCTCAGTGCCCCTGCTCCAAGGCAGATGGTGCACAACGCCAGGTTGGGCAGCAAGAGGCCATGAATGGACAGAGCCCAGGGGACTGCCGAAGGCGGGACCAACACCCCACCCACAACAAGCCACAACCCCCAGCTCCACAGCCAGCCCCCCCAGCCGCAGCAGCCACCAAACCCCAACAAGGGTGATCCCACCGAGCATGCCCACCCAGCCACCTAGAGCGCAAGGCAGCCACCGGGAGCGTGCCCCCCCCAAGAGCCAGCCAGCACCGAGGCCCTCCACTCGGTCCCCACCCCAGAGGAAATTCTACTCCCACCCCAACAGTCGGATAACTCTCAGAACATATAACACAAGACACCCAGGCAGAGCCTGATCCACCCCCCCACCCGGCCACACCTCCCCCCTGCAACCCAGAGCCCCCCGGCCAATGAGACCCACAGCCCACTAATGGCCCGAAGACCCCCAGCCAGGGGCCACACACCGAGGCATGCCCCGGCAAAGCCCCAGCAACACGCCCGCCCGGGTCCAGGCCCCCCAGGCCCAGCCAGGACCCCAGCCCGGGGGCAACCCACCCCCACAGCCCCAACCCCCCTGGGCCCACTCCGAATCCACCCCAGGGCAGCCAGGCCGCCGGCTGAGCCCGCGCCCGCGGCCACCAACCACCCCAGACCCGCACGCAGCCACTAGAGGCCACCCCCCACGAGGCCCGCCCCGGGCCACGGGCGGCAGCACCCCCACCCAGGTACCCCCACCGACCCAGCCCCCAGGCTCCCCCGGACGCCCCCAAACCCCAACACCCCCCAACATCAGCCACGGCGCCCGCAGGACGAGACCGAGGACCCCACACCCACCCTACGTGATCGAGTCAATCAGGGAAGCCCAAAGAGATGGATCTGATGTGGCAGCAGAGGTTGTCTCAAGACTAATGTGATCTAACAAAAGATTTTTATACTGATTAATACTAAGAGCGTTTTTGTTTTTCCAATTCGTAAGTATAGTTTTCTTTGCAATACATAAGGCCGTGAAAATCACATAAGATCTATTTTTCTTTAAAGTGACATCATCTAATTTAGCCAATAAGCAAACAGACGGAGATAGTGGAATATTACATTGCAGACACTCAGATAAGTCTTCACATACCCGAGCCCAGAACCTCTGAACAGGTGGACAGAACCAGAGAGCATGCATGTAATCATCAGGTATGTTACCTGTGCACTGTGAGCAGGTGTTAGATGATGCAAAACCCATTTGGAACATTCGCTGACCTGTATAATGTACTCTGTAAAGAAGTTTATATTGTTTTAATTGTAAATTGGGGTTTCTAGTCATTTTAAAAGTTCTTAAACATATTTGAGACCAAGTGTCTTGTTCATAGTTTACTGCCAAGTCTAATTCCCATTTCCCAATAGGAAGTGATATTGAGCAGTCTATTTTAGATATTAACTTGTAAATTTGCGATAGTAATTTTGGGGGTTTAAGATTAATAAATTCTGAAACAGCTAATGGTGTTTCTAATCTAGTGTTATTGAGCTTCAATTTATTTCTTATTATAGATTTAATTTGCTGATATTCTAAAAATTGTTTTTTGTTTATGCCATATTGTGATTAATCTGTCAAATGGTATAAAATCTATACCCTCAAAAATATGTTCCAGGTATTCAATTCCATTACTTCTCCAATTTGGGAAGTTTAACATGGTATTTTGTTGTAGGATGTCAGGATTGTTCCAGATGGGTGTTTTTTTGCATGGGATTATTGAAGAGTTAATCATTTTAAGAAACTCCCACCATGCTGTCAGGGTTTTATATTTGGGCTGATGAATGGAAGATCCGAAATTTCGATATTCTGACATAAAGCTTGTTCAGTGTCTAGCCAGAATTCATCTAATGGGCTGTGTTTTAACCATCTTGAAATATATTGTAACCTGTTAGCTAAGAAATAATGATAAAAGTTAGGAAGTTCTAGACCTCCCTTGGCTTTAGTTTTCTGTAATGATTTTAAGCTAATACGTGGGGTTTTGTTTTTCCAAAGGAATTTTGAGATGATCGAATCCAGTGATCTAAACCAGTGCGGTGGGGGTTTATTTGGAGTCATTGAGAATAAATAGTTTAATCTAGGTAGCACCATCATTTTAATTGAGGCAACTCTCCCCATGAGTGATATGGGTAGTGATTTCCATCTATTGAGATCATCTTCAATTTTCTTTAAGAGCAGAATGTGGTTCAGTTTTACTAAGTCTTCCAATCTAGGAGAAATATTAATACCCAAATATACAATGTTTCCTGACTGTAGTTTGGTAGTAAGAGGATTGTTAAATGAGCAGTTTATTGGAAGAACTGTAGACTTTAAACAATTTATAGAATAATCTGATACTTTTGAAAAAGAGTTAATTAATGTAATAACCTGAGATAGAGAGTTCTCCGAATGTTGAAGAAAAAGTAAAACATCATCAGCATAGAGACAAATTTTATGTTCTATATTCTTGCATTGTATGCCTTTAATATCTGTAGTTTGCCTGATAGCAGTCGCTAAATGCTCAATGAAAATAGCAAATAATGACGGAGAAAGTGGGCAACCCTGCCGAGTGCCCCTTTGGAGACAAAAGCTAGAGGATGTTTGATTATTTGTTCTAACACATGCCATTGGTGAGCTATATAACATTTTTAACCAATTAATGAAGTAGTTTCCAAAGCCAAATTTTTGTAAGGTTGTGAATAAGAATTTCCAGTTTACTCTATCAAAAGCTTTTTCTGCATCTAGGGACAATATAGCAGTTGCAATGTTTTTACTATACGAATAATCTATTAAATGAAATAATCTGCGTGTATTTGTAGATGAATGCCTTCCTTTGATAAAGCCAGTTTGGTCAGAATGTATTAAGAGTGGAGTTATCTTCTCCAGTCTTTTTGAAAGCGCCTTGCAATTTATTTTAAGATCAACATTAATAAGGGATATAGGACGGTAACTGGTAGGAAGTACAGGGTCTTTGCCTGGTTTCAACAGGAGACTGATGTTGGCAGAGTTCATATTTTTGGGAAGTCTACCATTTTGCTCAGTTTCCTGCAGCATTCTGTGAAATATTGGTCCTAAGATATTCCAGAATATCTTGTAGAATTCTGCCGGGAATTATTAGGCATGCTTTGGAGGGCTTTTTGAAGTTCAGCTGCTGTCAGTGGGGAGTCCAGCTCTATTACTTGACTACTGGATAATTTGGGGAGTGATATTTTATCTAAAAATTGATTAATGTCTGTATCTGATGGGTTTATCTGGGGTGAATATAGAGCTTTGTAGAAGTCTCTGAAAATATTATTTATACTTCCAGGATCATAAACTATGCTCCCAGTTATGTCTTTAACACCAGATATGGTTGGTTTTTTCCCTATTTATTTTGAGCTGGTTCGCTAAAAATTTGCCTGATTTGTTTCCATGTTCAAAGTTATCTATTCTAAGTCTTTGGATTAGGAATTTATCTTTGGATTAGGAATTTATCTTTGGATTAGGAATTTAATAGACACTTAGGGTTTTGGGCTGGAGTGGGGGTGCACGTCTCTGGGTCGGATCATGTGCCGACCTCCCCCTCCTCCCCCTTTTAATTGCACCTTAAAAACAACACGCATCAACAGCATGTCTGGGGGTGGGGGTGTGTGTGTGGGGGTCTTAAGCCCACTCCCCCGTTTCCCGTTATGCCGCTTGGGGTGGGGGGTAGGAGAATAAGGGGTAGTCCATCTGGTGGGGGCGGGGGCGGTGGGTGGGCTGCGGGGCTTGGGGGTGTGGTGGGGGCGGGGCCGGTATTCTGGCTTCCCTGGGCCTTTTTGGATTCTTGGGTCATCGCTCTGGGCTGTGCGGTCATTCCTCTGGCCGGGCTTGTCACCGGGGTCTGGCGGGCGCTCAGCTGGGGGTGTCTGCTTGGCTGTTGGTGGTGCTCGGCGGTGGTCGGGGGCGGGTCCTCACCGTGGCGGGGGATTGCCCTGCCGGTCTGGTGCAGCCCGGGCTGTGGGACAGCCTTGCGGGTTCGTGGCTTTGGCCGTCCCCTCCTCTCCACCCTGGAGCGAATGGGTCTACCTTCTGGGTCCGGATGTGGGTTTCCACCAATAGGGGGCGGACGCATGTCCTGAACCCAGAGTGTGTATAGAGTGTGTATGGGGAGTATGAGTGAGTGTGGCGTCTACTGTATATGTTTACTTCGAATGAGTGGAGGTGAGTATGAGGGTGGGATGGTATGAGTGCGTATGTGTGTGAATGTGTATTTGTCAGGCTGGGGCCTGGTCTGCTCCCTCTCCTGGGTCATCTAGGGTCCACCTAATGGTGGCCCTCACCTCCGCGTCGCATTCCCCTCCGGGGGGGGTTGTACCCTTTGTCCTCTGGTGGGCTGGTGGCTCTCGGTATCGGGGGCTGGGCGCCGGGGTGTGTGCTGGTGGGGCCTGGTGGCTGCCTGGTTGGGTTTGGGCCCCGTGGCTCCGGGGGGCCCTGGCTGGGGGGTGGCGCGCCTCGGGGTCCCGGGCCACCCCGGGGCTCGGCGGGGGGCTGCTGGGGGCTTCCCTTGGCTCTCCCTTTGGGTCCGTTCGGGGGGGTGGGGTGTGTGGTTGTCCCTGCATTGGGGCCCCTGGGGGCGCTGCGCCTGGGACCTCCGCTGTGCCTTCGGCCCTGGTCTTCCTAGTGTCTGCCTCGGGCCTTGGGGTCGGGGCCGGGGGTCCCCCACGGTCACTACTATAAATTCCCATTTGACATTCCTATGGAAGAAATCTTTCATCTACTTGCATGCTCACAACTGCACACAAACAGGTGTTCAGATCCTGGTTTCTTAAAATTGTCTTTCTTTTCGTTAATTTATAAAATCAATTAAAAGAATAGTTTAAATAAATAAATATATTTATACTGGAAATTGTAATTAATTTTAGTATATGAAGGTAAATGTAGGTATGGATGTGTGTGTATTTATATGTATATGTATATATATATATATATGCGTATGGGCATATGTGTACTTATGCGTAGATGCGTATATGGATATGCATATAGTACAGTTGTGATCAAATTTATTCAACCCCCAATGCTGCGAAGGGTTTTATGGAATTCAGTGCACATTTGTAATTGTGTTCATAATGAAATCTTACAAGGACTTGTTAAAGAACTAAATGCAACTAAGATAGCATCAATTGTTTTTGTCATAAAGTATTAAATGGTCTTTTTGTGATTTCTTCATTGACACAATTATTCAACCCCTTTACAACTACCACTCATAAGAACAGAGGTTCATTCCAGTGTTTTCAATCAGGTATTGAAAACACCTGTGGATGTCAACGAGCAGCAATGAAGCATGATAAGCACCAATTAGGCAGATTTAAAAGGACTGTGATACTCAGCTCCTTCTAGACATCTACTGGTGTGTTTACAAGCATGGTGAAGGCAAGAGAATGGTCCCAGAAGACAAGAGAAGAGGTTATTGCTCTTCACAAGAATGGCAATGGATATAAAAAGATTGCGAAGTTGTTAAATATTCCAAGAGACACTATCGGAAGTATCATTCGCAAGTTCAAGTTAAAGGGCACAGTGGAAACGTTACCTGGTCGTGGCAGAAAGAAGATCCTGACCGCGACTGCTGTGCGCTACCTGAAGCGTAATGTGGAGAAAAATCCCCGCGTGACTGCTAAGGAACTGAAAAAAGACCTGTCAGATGTGGGCACTGAAGTTTCAGCTCAGACAATAAGGCGCGCACTGCATAACGAAGACCTCCATGCCAGAACTCCCAGGCGCACCCCCTTGCTGACTCCAAAGAACAAGAAAAGTCGACTGCAGTATGCCAAAAGTCATGTGGACAAGCCACAAAGGTTTTGGGACAGTGTACTTGAATGAAACTAAATTAGAACTGTTTGGGACAATGGACCAGCGCTATGTTTGGAGGAGGAAGAACCAGGCTTATGAACAAAAGAACACCTTGCCTACTGTGAAGCATGGCGGGGGGTCAATTATGCTTTGGGGCTGTTTTGCTTCTAATGGTACAGGAAAGCTTCAACGTGTGCAGGGTACCATGAATTCCCTTCAGTACCAGGAGATCTTGGAGGAAAATGTGATGGAGTCAGTCACAAACCTGCGGCTTGGGAGACGTTGGACCTTCCAACAGGACAATGATCCGAAGCACACATCCAAGTCCACTAGAGCATGGTTGAACATGAAAGGCTGGAACATTCTAGAGTGGCCATCGCAATCACCAGACTTAAATCCAATTGAGAACCTCTGGTGGGACCTAAAGAAGGCAGTTGCAGTGCGCAAGCCTAAGAATGTGACTGAACTGGAGGCTTTTGCCCATGAAGAATGGGCTAAGATACCCATAGGTCGCTGCAAGACACTTATGTCAAGCTATGCTTCACGCTTGAAAGCTGTCAGAACTGGAAAAGGATGTTGTACTAAGTACTGAAAAATAATGTCACTAGGGGGTTGAATAAAACTGATAATGATGTGAGCACAGTAAAGACATTTGTGGTTATTCCATCATAAATATTATGTTATATTTGTCTAATTTATAAGTGCCTCTTTGATATAATTGTAAATAAGATGACTGAAATGATCCAAATCAATGTCAAACTGGCCAAAACACTTTATTTCAGTGGGGGTTGAATAAATTTGATCACAACTGTATGTAATGTTTATGTAGATATATATGAGCATGTGTATGTGCATGTTTGTGCATATGTATGTGGGTGTATGTATGTGTGTGTATATATATGTGTATATGTATGTGTGTGTGTATGTATGTGTGTGTATATGTATGTATGTATGTATGTATGTATGTATGTATATGTGTGTATATGTGTATGTGTGTATATGCATATGTATGTATATGTGTATGTATGTGTATGTGTATATATATATATATATATATATATATATATATATATATATATATATATATATATATATATATTTATTGTATTTATGTATTTATTTATTTTCTTTTCTTTTTTTTTTCTCTTTTGGTCTTTTCTTCTTTCCTCCCAACACTTTCGTATACCTCTTTTTTTTCCTTTTTCTTTTCTGTTTCCCTTTTCATCTCCGTGTTTGCTGTACTGATATGATCCCCAAAAGAACTTACAATAAAGTTTTAAATATATACCAAGTGGAGCATCATGGTGAAATGCCTGTATGCTCCACTTGTAAAATCAAAACTGTTGGGCCTGATTTAGACACTCAGACATCAATCCCGAGTTTCACAGTGCCAGACAGGACACGGAGGAAAAAAAGAAAAAAAAAAAAAAAAAAAAAAAAAAAAAGTTACAGTGATGGTTAACATTAAATTATTTAAAAATAACCAAGATGTTGAAAACAAGTATGTAATACAACATAGTGTTCAATGCAAAGTGCAGTTTGTTCCGGTCCTGATGGCGCTCATAAGTACATATTAATCCAGAGTAGAGGATGAAGGTATACAGTCTACTCCTTAAGATACACATTATAAATACATTGCCTTAAAAAGATAATAATAATAGTAATAATAATAATATTAATAATTATAGCAGCAAGCGGTAAACACGACTAGTAGGACACGGTCTGAACAATATGACAGTAGGAAATAGACTGTGTATTTGTGACTGCGTGACTATAGACTGTATAGACTAGTTTTTCCGGAGAAGAAAAAAATAATGATAAATATAGCCGCAAGTGGCGATCATGGGATTCAAGCTGATAGAAGACAGTCAGGTAGGTTTTTTTACTACTGTAATAATAACTGTGCGGTTATGACTGTGTACTGCAGTCGTATACAGGTAGTGTCTGCATACCATGTATATAAGCAGATCTTTGTGAATGAAAATGTCAACCTGATTTTAGGAACTACATACATATGTACAGACATACTGTCACACATTGTACATGTTTTTGTGCATATCAGAGGCCCCTTAAGGACTATGTAAAACAAAATTCTACAGTTTAGCTGGTTTACTTCATAACTACTGACTTGTGATGTTCTCACCAAATTATGCTACTATACTATAATACTATAATTATAATACTAGCAAAAAAGTGGACGGAGCTTATGGGTCCAAATGGCAAAGTCGTTTGTTCAGAGTCTGGGAGACAGAAAAAAATGTGAAGACTGTGAGAAGTAGGTGGTAGAAGTTAGAAGCATAAAAGCGTTTTTGCTGCTCTATTGCACCCCCTATAGGTGAATAGGTCTGGAATTTATTATCTGGGAAGTTGCACACCATTTGGATGTACCCTTCAGGTTTGGTGGCTGTAGCAGCTACGGTCTTGGCTGCCGAGCGGCGATTACGGGGTTCAAGCTAGTAGGAGATTGCCTGGACAACATGACTGTCGGAAGGCAGTGACTGTGTGACTATAGACTGCAGTCGTACACAGGTAGTGTCTGTGAAACATGTATATATGCAGATCTGTATGAATAAAGAAGGTCAACATGATTGTAGGAACTACATACATATGTTCATACATCCGGAAGGCCACTAGATAGCAGCATTTGATTGTTACAGAAACCAGTTGCCCTGGGTGGAATTAGTGTTCAGTTTAAAAACATTATTGTGCTGAAAACAAGTTTATTAACGAATTAGCTTTGTTAATAAGCTTCAATCAAATGATTTATTAATTAAACCAATTTTATGAAAGAGTGTTTGTAACAGTCTTATAAAATCAATTAGACATTTGAGTTTGTGTATTTTTATATTTTATATTTTTATATAGAAAGAGATGTAAATAGTCGTTAGGTGGCAGTGTAATGCATTCAAGGACAAACGTCTCTGATCCCTTACACCATGGACATCACCTGTTCCAGCAGCTTTCCTCAGGTCGGCGTTTTAGCCTACTGAGGATAAAGACCATCAGAGTGAAGAAAAAGCTTCTTCCCACACTCATGAACAGGTGCACCTTCTTAATTTATCATTCTGCCAACAGTATTGTGAGAAATGAGAATGTGATTTGTAAAAGTATTAAAACTAAGTAGACAGGTGTATATATACAGTAACTGTATAAATATAGGCGGCACGGTGGCTTAGTGGTTAGCACGTTCGCCTCTCAGCGCTAGGGATTCCCGGTTCGAATCCCCATCTGGGTGGAGTTTCCATGTTCTCCCCGTGTCCGTGTGGGTTTTCTCCGGGTTCTCCGGTTTCCTCCCACAGTCCAAAAACATGGATCAAGTTAATTGAGTTCTCTAAATTGCCCCATATAGAGTGTGTTTGAGTGTTTGAGTGTGTGAGTGTGTACCCAGCGATGGATTGGCGCCCTGTCCTGGGTCTATCTGCCCAGCGCCCGAGACGTTCTCCCCTGGATGGGCATGGGGAACCCCACCGCGACCCTAATAGAGGATAAAGCGGGAGATAATGAATGAATGAATGTATAAATATATAAATTATATAATATATAAATAATTTATAAATTATAGCAGACAGTAAAATACAAATAACAGACATATATATAAAGTTTTACAGACAATATATATAAATTATGTTATAGCAGATAATATGTAAATAGTAGCAGAAAGACAAATTGTGGCAGACAATTTGGATAATGGATAAAAAAAAGTGCACATAAACAAAATTCTAAGTGATAAATGGTGCACAGATAGCATATGGCTCAGAATTGAATTTTGAAATCGTCCCAAGTGTTAAGAATTTAACAGTAATGACATTGGGGAAAAAACTGTTGCACAACCTGGTGGTCCTACACCAAATGCTCCTGGTCTTTTTCGTGAAGCCAGCAATGAAAACAGACCACAGTGAGGATGTGAGGGGTCACTGATGATATTGTGTTCATGGGATACGCTGCGCATTGATGCGAGGTCCTGTATGGAAGAGAGAGAAGACCCAATGATTTTCTCTGCTGTCCTCTACTCACATTCTTCCAGTCAGAGGCATTACAGCCTCCACACCAGACAGAAATACAGCTCGTCAGAATTCTCTCTATGGTGCTTTTATAGAATGTGGTGACGATGGGTGGGGCGGATGGACACTCCTCATTCTGCGCAAGAAAAGGCAGGCACTGCTGTGCCCTACTGACCAGTGACATGGTGTTTACAGACCAGGTGAGGTTGTCTGTGATGTGCATCCCCAGGAACTTTATGCTACTGACCACCTCCCTTGTTGTTAATGCAAAGTGGAGCACGGCTGGGCTGGTTCTTCCTGATGTCGATGATGATCTCTTTGTTTTATCGGTGTTCAGGATCAAGTTGTTGGCACTGCACCAGCCCACCAACAACTTGACTTCCTCTCTGTAGGCTAGGTTGTTGTCATCCTTGATAAGTGAGTCTTTTTCTCCTCTAGATGGGCATGGCTCAGATGAAGAGAAGAGGAGATGGCGTCCTCAGTGGAGCGGTTTGGCCGGTAGGCAAACTGGAATGGGTCAAATGTGGTAGAAAGTCCGGAGTTAATGTGCTTCTTAACCAGCCTTTTAAAGCAATTCATCATGATTGGAGTAGGCCGGTAGTCGTTTAGAGATGAGATGTTAGGTTTTTTGGCACAGGAATGATGATGGTGGACTTAAAACATTATGGGACTTTGGCTAAAAGCAGTGAGGTGTTGAAAATATCTGTTAGGACATAAGCCAACTGGTCTGCACATTCCTTTAGCACCTGTCCCGGTATGTTGTCAGGGCCAGGGGCCTTCCGTGTGTTGACTCTCCTCAGAGTACTCCGCACATCAGTGATGTCAAGGCAGAGTATCTCCTGATGGGGGGCAGCTTTCTTTGCAGGGGTGTTATTTAGTGCCTCAAATCTTCCAAAAAACGTGTTAAGTATGTTTAAAAATTCTACATCATCATTATCACATGCAGGAGGGGCTGCCTTGTAATAGCCCATATGCCGCACCACATGCCCTTGGTGTTATTGGAATCATGGAAAAAGTCCTGGATTTTCCATTCGTGGGAATGTTTTCTCAGTTTCATGGCACGGTTTAGGTTGGATCTCGTTGTTCTCAGTGCATTTTTTACTTCAAGGCGTCAGGTGTTCTTGGCTTTAAACATTCGACGTACTTCATCAGTCAACATTCGAAGTCCTCTATGCATTTTTGTATGTACGCTGACACAGTCATGGCATACTCATCCAGGTTGACGTGGTCACGGTAAGGGGCAGCTTCCTTGAACATGTCCCATTCCGTGCATTCAAAGCAGTCTTGTAATGCCTCCATAGCCCCCTCATGCCACATCCTTACCTGCCTCACTGTAGGTTTTTTCTGATCAGCAGGGGTTTATATACAGGAATTTGCATAACAGATAGATGGTCTGAAGAGCCAAGGTGGGGAGGGGACTGCTTTGAATGCATTCTTTATATTGGTGTAGGCCAGATCTAACGTGCTGATACCTCTGGTTGCACAGTCAACATGTTCATGGAACTTTGGAAGAACTGTCTTCATATTAGCTTGGTTAAAATCCCCAGCAACAATAAAGAGGTTTTCAGGGTGGGCTGATTGCAACTCCGTGATGTTTCAGTAGAGAACATTCATAGCCTCCTTTGTATTTGCACTAGGAGGCACATAAACAGCAGTGATGGAAATTAGAGTAATCTCCCTGGGTAGAAAGAATGGTCTGCAGATTACAGTCATAAACTCGATATCCGGTGAACAATGGCTTGAGACAAGCTTAGCATTCCTGCACCAGTTGTTATTTATGCAAATACACAGACCTCCACCTCAAGATATACCACTGAGAGCGCAGCTCCTATCAGCACAAAATGTAGTTAGCCCCTTGATGCTAACAGCATTATCCGAGATTGATGAGTTAAGTTCAAATTATTTATTTATATAGCTCTTTTTACAACAGTACATTGTCACAAAGCAGCTTTACAGAATGAAAAGCCTTTAAACCCCCAAAGAGCAAGCCGAAGCGACAGTGGCAAGATAAAACTCCCTTTTATGTTGTTATTTAAGGAAGAAACCTTGGGAGGACCAAGACTCATCCTCCTTGAGCGGCCAGGCAACAACAACAATATAGGACAGCTATGTACAGATATTTAGCAAATGGAAAAACTAACAACTGGAAAACTAAATGTGAGTCCATTAAGGGCGTCCTGCAGGACCGCCAGTCCAATTGATATTCAGGTTCCATCCAGTATTCGTCAGCAGAGCCATGGATGAAGATCTCCAGGAAGCCGGTCACACCTCAAAAGAAACAGACAAGAAAGGCAGTTAGAGCTAATAATAAAGCACAGCATTTAATTAATAAGTAATTTATTGATACAGTGCAGCATGTGACTCCGGCATCACTGACTAGAGCAGCATAACTAAAAGAGGCAGATACTGCAGACTCTACATAGTTGAGATGGCACCCAAGAAAAGCATCATTTCAGCACCACACCCCTCCATAATGATGAGGTGGGTGAAGAGGTGAAACGCCAGCATACACTGTTCACAGATTAGCACCCCAACACAACCAAGCCTGAGATCTACATCTTTAACAACAATTAAATGCAAGATTAAATAAATGTGTTTTTAATTTATTTTTAAAGATTAATAGTGATTCAGAATCACGAACAGTAACTGGAAGGCTATTCCAAAGTTGAGGAGCCTTGTGGGAGAATGCTCTTCCACCAGCAGTAATTTTATTTATTCTAGGACAGGGGTGCCCACACTTTTCTGGCCCGAGATCTACTTTTCCATTGGACAGGTCATCGAGATCTACCGGGGTCAATCTCTATTTTTTAGGCTATTATATTCAAACCTGTTTACACACATCATGTTAGTATTGTCAAATCAGTTAGAATTGCTCTTTTATTAAACACATTCCAGCAAATAGCATGAACATTTGATTTTAGTTAAACACACAGTATACAGCACAAATGTACAACAATCACTGTAACCCACATTTTCCCAAACAGAACATCCATCCATTATCTTCTGCTTTATCCTCTATTAGGGTCATAGGGGGGTTCCCCATGTCCATCCAGGGTAGAACACTTCGGGCGCTGGGCAGATCAATCTATCACTGGGCACAAACTCACTCACACAAACGCACTTTATATGGGGCAATTTGGAAAATTCAATTGACCTTGATCCATGGTTTTGGACTGTGGGAGGAAACCGGAGAACCTGAAGGAAAGCCACACGGACACGGGAAGAACATGGAAACTCCACCCAGATTGGGATTCGAACTGGGAATCCCTAGTGCTGAGAGGAGAACATGCTTAACACTAAGCCACTGTGCTGCCCCCAAACAGAACATGATCATTAATAAAAGTAAATGCATTTTGAGTTTGACATTGTAAAAAATATTCACCCCCCCCCCCACTCTAAATGAAAGTGGTACATTTTAGTTCTTTTTGAGCTTCACTCGTCCTTCGCTCGTCTTGTCAGTCAAATAAAGTGTAAAAACACAAACAGAAACTCTCTGATGTAATGTAAAGTAAATCAAATGTAGATGATTCTCGAGGCTGTGCTTCGGATTTAGGCACGGAGGCGTGGCCACGTGCCGGTTTTGGGAACAGCGAGAGAGACGGGGGGGGCAGACTGCTCGCAATTTAGAATTAATCACATTGTGTGTGAATGTGTGCACGTGTGTGTATAAGCGCTTCCGATACTGTGCTGTAAAAAAGCGCTGGTACGTGATAAACGCTTTTTTTTCACAAACCTCCATTGCGATCGACCTGACACCCCTTCGCGATCGACCGGTAGATCGCGATCGACATATTGAGCACCCCTGTTCTAGGAGCTAAGAGTAGACCAGCACCTTGAGATCTGAGCTCACGTGTTGGCTTGTATGATTGAATCAGTTCACTCAGATACTGTGGAGCCTGATTATGTAGAATTTTATATGTTATCAATAAAATTTTGTACTCAATACGAAACTTAACTGGTAGCCAGTGCAAGTTTGATAACACAGGACTGATATAATCAAACTTTCTGGTTTTAGTTAAAACTCAAGCTGCAGCATTTTGCACAAGTTGTAATTTATGTAATGATTTATTAGAACATCCTGTCAGAAGTGAATTACAATAAGCTAACCTTGAGGTAATAAAAGCATGAAAAAGCATGAGTTAAGCCATGTCTCTGTCAAAATTATTGCGCAGCAGTTTCACATCTCTCGTTTTATGGTTAATTCCAATTGGAGATGGACCATTTTGTTCTCCAAAGAGCAAACGTTGGAGAGAAAGATGGAAGGAATCGGCTTTCTGTAGGGGTTCACATTTAGCTTAGTTGTTAGCCTCACGCGACAACCGCGCTTCCGCTTGCGGTCACACCACCTCCGTCTCCTCTTCTGTGTACCAATGCTGCTGGACAAGTCCACTGCTCCGTAGGCCTCAGTGTCTTTCAGTAGCATTCCGAAGCTACGCAGCCACAACAGAAACCCGCCCCGTTTTGATGCTTGGCTTAAAAACACTTGGCATCTCCAAATAATATGCCAACAGTAGTTGATGTCTTGTGGCTAAAGGATGCAAAATATTTTTGTAGTTGCCAGAATCACAAACCACCTTTTTAAAGAAAGAATGCTTGGCCTCGAATCTTATTGTCCAAAATTCAATTAAGGGCCCAAACTTCTTTATTAACATAGGATAATGTTCTAGATAATGATGTTTAGGGCGTAACTTAGTACCAGGAAAAACATCTAAAAGCAACTGTCGGTGGTCAGAAATTTTGGCTTGTAGATTGCACAAGGTTTCTGTTGTGAATGAGGAACTATGTCTTTTAACTCAAGAATTATATGCCAAGCTTTTTCCCCCTTTGGAACAAAGTGGCCAACCAACAGTGGAAGAAATCTCAGAAGTGTCCAGTTTTCATGTCCATTGCCACCAATAGTTCCATTTTTTTGAAAACTTAATGGTATTATCTGAGGTCTGTTAGTGTTGTCAGAGAATTGAAATGGGAATGTTCTTATTCTACAGTTAAGATCATCTAATGCAAAATACTTCTTTGCAATTAGATCTGACAGGCATATACAGAGTTCTACAGGTACAACCCCCTCTAAAGCATCGTGCAGAAAATCAGGTGGAAATCCTTTTGCACAGTGAAAGTGGGTCAGTCTGTTCAAAGGACAGTCTTTCTTCACACCATCAACAGCAGACACATCACTTTGTTTCAGTACATTAACAGCTTTGTCAAATAATTCTGGTGTTCTCAAAGTAAAAGACCCACTTCTGACATCACACTGCTGAATCTCTAAACGATTTGCCAAACAAAATCTGCAAAACTTGTCAACATTGAAAGACTCTTGAAATCCAGCAAGCGAGTGTGCACCCAAATTATCTGCCGATACATACGAAACTGTCCCTTTAACAAAATAGCCGAGACTTGGAACAAATACGCCTTCTTTCTCAAGGAGTTCAAGATCATTAATCAGGGTCTCTAGAACCTTGCTGTACCCATATTCCTTCGTGTGTACAGTTTTTCACAAGACAGCTAGGTATATTGGTGATATTTTGGTGATGTTGAACGCAGTCTTATAGGTAAATTGGTCGTCAATTTATCTATAAAAATCGTCAATGTATAGTCCAAGTGCTATGCCCAAATCCTCTGAGAGAATTTTGTTTTCTTTACAGTATTCTCCATCTCTAAACGAACTGTAATGACCTTCTTGTTGACTGGAGCTCTTTAATGTCTGCTGTATTTCATGTCTTTCTAGAAGTAAATCTATAATAGGAACATAAACAAATGTATGCTTGGCTTGTGCATTTAACACATACTCAACTGGTGTCAGGGGCGTGTCCGCAAAGGCGAAAAAGAAGCGCAGCGGTGCAGAAAGGATCCAGGAGGCACAGGTGAGGTGAACGGAGTTTATTTGATAATCGACAGTCTCATGCATCGTGAACGGACACGCGTGACATAAGTGACGCTGGAACGCTAACACAACGGAAACAGAAACCATAAATACAAAAACCCCGACCACGTGTAAACTACAAGCGACCAATGAAAATAACAAATACATCAACTAAATGAGAACCAATGAACGAAAATACTTAAAAGAAAATGAAAACAGGTGAGGAGTGCCTAGCACTCCTTACATTACCCCCAATTACGACCAAGGGGGAGCAGAGGACAGGGAGCAGGGAGAGCCCCCGGGGGTCCCGGACCCTGCGGGAGGGCCATCAGCACCCGTGGAGTACAATAAAGTTCTTGGTGTGTGCTGACGGTCCCCTGGAGCTTAGACGAGCGCGGGGGCCTAATCAGGAAGCCGAGGCAGCGAGACAGATTCCGGACACGATGGCGGCGTTGACGGGGTCGTCTCAGGGTGCGGAGGTGGCGGGACGCCTTTGCAGGGCGCGGAGGCCTTTTCAGGGCGCGAAGGCGGCGTGGACGCCTTTGCAGGGCGCGGAGGCAGCACGGACGCCTTTGCAGGGCGCGGAGGCGGCGCGGACGCCTTTGCAGGGTGCGGAGGCGACGCGGACGCCTTTGCAGGGTGCGGAGGCGACGCGGACGCCTTTGCAGGGCGAGGAGGCTGTGCGGAGGCCTTTTGAGCGGACGGAGATGGCGCGGAGTTCTTTTGAGCGGACAAAGACGGCGCGGAGGCCTTTTGAGCGGACAAAGACGGCGCGGAGGCCTTTTGAGCGGACAAAGATGGCGCGGAGGCCTTTTGAGCGGACAAAGACGGCGCGGAGACCTTTTGAGCGGACAAAGACGGCGTGGAGGCCTTTTGCGCGGACGAAGACGGCACGGAGGCCTTTTGCGTGGACGAAGATGCCGCGGAGGCCTTTTGCGCAGGACTAAAGCGGGCTCTGGTGCTGGAGGGACTACAGCAGGCTCTGGCGCTGGAGGGACTACAGCGGGCTCTGGCGCTGGAGGGACTACAGCGGGCTCTGGCGCTGGAGGGACTGGAGCGGGCTCTGGCGCTGGAGGGACTGGAGCGGGCTCTGACGCTGGAGGGACTGGAGCGGAGGGCACCTGACACGGAGCGGAGGGCACCTGACACGGAGCGGAGGGCACCTGACACGGAGCGGAGGGCACCTGAAACGGAGCACGAGCCACAAGTCCTCTGGAACCCGGGGCCGCAAGTCCACTGGAACCACAGGCCGCTCCTCTGGAACCACGGGCCACTCCTCTGGAACCACGGGCCGCTCCTCTGGAACCATGGGCCGCTCCTCTGGCACCACGGGCCGCTCCTCTCGCACCACGGGCCGCTCCTCTCGCACCACGGGCCGCTCCTCCTGAACACAGAACCACACAGCCAGTATCCCCGCCCAGAGAACGGAAAGGACATCACACACATTAGGGACCTCAGACACACAGATGTAGGGAGGACAATACTGGGGACCACCATCCACAGGGACCCACTCAGACACCACACCAACATCCAACTTCCCACCGACGCCCAAATGTTCTCTCCATCCAGAACCCACGCTCTCCATCGGGAGAGCAGAGAGTGAGGGTACCGCTGAGGGGGCCCCCTGCTTGATGGAACTGGAGAGAGGCTTTGCTATGACTCGACGGCTACGCCGGTTCCGGCGTTTAGCACCGGTTGAGGAGGTTGAGGGCGCTTAATTGCACACCTCGTGAAGTCCGTGTACATGGGTGAGGGAAGATGGAATGAGGTGGGGACCGAAAAATGTCGGGGGCAGGAATACGGTGAGACAGAACATAAACAGGGAGGTTTATCAGAGGAGGAATGGGTGTAATGAGAAGGTGAGGAGTGCTTGGGGGAACTGGAATGGGGATTAGGCCATAAATCAGGGGACTGTAAAAGAACGTGGGGAGGAAGAACGTGCCCCGAGAGAAAAGAATGGAATTCATCCTCGGAGTTGACACATGAGTCGAGACTCTCCTCAGAATACACCGATTCCGATTCTTCCCGGGATACGACCTCCTCGTACCACCACGGTTTGGACATGACAAATACCACTAAAAACACAAAAACCAAAAGACTGCCACACACACGAACAAAAGCAGTCAAGCTCTCCTACCTCCGTCGGCTCAATGCGCCGAGGAACCGATTCGCCGAACCCTGGCTGTCGTTTGCGCTCTGTGCCAAGAGGCCCGTACCTCGAGAGAAATTTGAGTGGGTTTAAAGTTTGTAATTCTTCAGTCAATGAAGCTAAAACTGAGGCATCAACTGTGACACTATTATTTTTTAAAACTTTATCAATTATTGTTTTTATATTTTGATAAGCAAATTCTCCAATGTCAAATAACTCATCAATTATTTCCTGCACTGCTGAATTTGATACATGCAAAAGGGCTTGCATGCGAAGAAACAGAGATCCCAATTGATTTTGAATGGTCTTTCCATGTTTAAATTCAGGTTCCTCCTCAAAATAAAAATCAGATTCAAGATCAGTGTCTGAAACAAAGCCCTGTTCTATTAAGGGTTCAGAACCTGTAAGTTGTACTAAAAGCTCTGGTCGAAAAGTTTCAAATGAGGAACATTTATGATTGCGACTTCTATGAGCAGTAAAAGTGGACAGCACACTAGACTGGAATAAACAACCTGCAAAAGGACATCTAACAAGTTCCCTGTTTCTCAAATGAGTCTTCAGATGACTGAAGTATTTATTAATGTCACTTGGCTCTGAGAAATTACACAAATCACAGGACAATTTGGTTACAATTGTATGAGCTTCTTTTACATGCTCTTTTAGATGAATTTTTAGCTCTGCTTGGGTTTGAACAGTTTTCAAACAGTCTTTATGAATACATACAAGTCCTGAACTCCTTCGATAATGACCGTGACGCTCTTTGTAGTGCTGTAGTATTCTTCCTTGAACATTAGTGGAGAAAGCACAAAACTTACATTCCCACTTCATGTCAGGGACAAACCTTCAAACTCTGCAGAGAGGAAAAAAAAAGACTAAATTGTGCATCCTGAAAATGTATGAACACAATTGTAGACATCTGCATGGTCTTTTACTGATATATTTTATGTTTTTAACCCAACTACAAAATTTACAAAAATTAACTAAGGAGAAAAATCAGTAATTATCTTTAAAAATTATCCAGAAGAAGGGGATGAGCACAACTGTGCACCACCCCGTCCAGAACAAAGCACAGTAAAAAGTGCCAAGCTAACTTAAATGCACCAAAGCTAACTAGCCTTAGCTTGCTAACCAATTAACATTAGTAGCTAAACCGAGCCTCAAATGAGAGAGAATATAACATTTATTTTTAACACATATAACTAGTGTTAAATTAAAACTATTAACTAAAAATATGTCTCCTTGTCGCTTTTCTGTTTTCCACCTTGTATTAAAGTGTAGCTATGAAGCCGTGAGGGAAATGAGGTTGAGAGAGAGGGAAATTGGCGGGAGCGTTCCATAAAAAAATGAGGGAAAAATATGGCTAGCTTGCAAGCTCTAGTAAGTGTTAGCAAACGTATATTTCAAGATTATGTGCAAAAAGCCAAAAACCAAAGTTTATTTCGCCCCAATTATTACAGCACAAAACACATAGTCACACCTACCCTCAACCGACCTATGCGCTATATTTAACGAGTATTAGTTAAGCGTTCAAGGCTTCGGCAACATGGTGACCCAAAGAGGAAATTCGTGATAACCGTTGTCACTGTCACATTCAGAGTCTGACCAACGTGCACATGTTACCTTTTTATGACACAAGAAAGCAGCAGTTTTGCAGGTTTAAAATAATAAAAACCCACCTGCTGGTTGCCGCTGTGGCGTTCCCCTGTAAACTCTACTCCAGCTGGCCAAACTCCACTTCAAACGCTGCCTCAAACTGCAATGCGGAGTTATGTGTGTCACTCCGCGACTGGAAGTAGTCCCATATAGTTGACGGTTTTTTCCCCCCTCTTTTTTAATATTAATTGCTATGGGTCTATGAAAATGTGGTTAGTCCAATGCTCCCATTGTTTTAAATTGTAAAAAGTATTTATGCCTTTTCTGACTTCGAAAATGGTGCCTACCTCTCTGCATATTCAAATCTTTGCACTTTTCTTTTTTTAACCAATAACTTACAAACATAAGTTAAATAAACTTTAAATATTTTGAAAAACTTACAAGAAGTCAAGACAATGTGTTATTTTAAGTTATTTTCATTTCAAACAAAGGAACTTGAGTGCAATATCCTAAACTTGCCATACCCCGGTAGGCTCCTTAGTTGACTTAGTATACCGCTGTTCAGCGTGATTTATGTTTAACGTTCCTGACTTCGATCCCCGTACAGTACAGTCTGCAGAACCAGTTTACTCCCTCTTATATCACCCCTTTATTGTTCACACCTTTTAATTTGTTCTTATTTGCGTCCTTGATTATTATTTCCCAGGCACTGGGTGATAGTCGCCACTAGGGGCTTCCACTGAGTCCGTAACTTGCTTCCTCCTCTCCCTTCACCATAACAGTACAGTGCGACCAGTATGGAGGCAGCAGACTTTAAGTTATTTCAGGAAGCCTTGCAACAACAGGGGACAGCCATCGGCCGGCATGAGCAGTTGTTGGAGCAGATAACCCAGCAGCTCGCCCTCATGACTCAACTACAATCTGAGGCTGCGCCTTCGGTGCCCCTACCTCCCTCTAGGGGGTCTCCAAGGGCATCAACATCTGGGACCCCTGAGGCATACGTCTCCCCCCCTGAACGTTTTGCTGGAGAGGCAGATAAATGCCGTGGATTCTTGCTGCAATGCTCCTTGACTATCGAGCAGCAGCCATCACGCTTCCCCACTGAGCGCGCCAAGGTAGCGTTCATGATCTCCCTTCTCACGGGTAGGGCATTGACCTGGGCCACAGCCCTGTGGGAGGCGGACGCGCAGGAATGTGCCAGCGAGCTGGCTTTCCGCCGCGCACTCCGGCAAACGTTTTATAACCCCAAGGAGGGTAAGAAGGTGTCTGCTCGTCTCCTTTCCTTGACGCAGGGAACTCGCAGGGAATGAGCCAGCCTTATTAGGTATTTTTGAAAAGGGGTTGAGCGAGCGTATGAAAGATGAGCTCGCTTCCCGGGACCCGCCAGACAGTTTAGAGGAGATGTATGAGCTTTGCATAAGGCTTGACACCCGCATTCGGCAGCGGGCCCGGGAGAGGATGAATCACCCCAAGGCCTCCACAGGCCAACCTCGCTGGCATTCACCACCCCGCTATCATGTAGCACCCTGTGGGGGTCCTGAACCCATGCAATTAGGGGGAACTGAACAGTCGGGTCCACGATTGTCGGGAAATGCAGGGGCCAGACCCGGTCAGGGGGGCCGGGCCTAGGCCGTATCCCTAATCCCCCCGCCGGCGTTGTTGTCGAGGGAACTCTGTCATGGGGAGAAACACCCCACTCCCGAGTGTTCGCCTTTTTGGACTCAGGGGCAGGTGGCAACTTTGTTGACGAGGGTCTGGTCAGATCTCTTGGAGTGCCTACTGAGAGGTTGCCGGAGCCCATACCAGTGCGGGCCCTAGATGGGCGGATGCTGGGAGCGGGCCCTATTACTCATGCCACCCACCCAGTCCACCTTGACATTAAGGGTCACCGGGAGACTCTTCGACTATTTGTCACCAGGGTCCCCAATCTCCTGTTGGTCTTAGGATTCCCTTGGCTCACCCAGCACAATCCTCAGGTCGATTGGCAGACACGTTCCATCTATGGGTGGGCTCCACGCTGTCAGGAGGCCTGTCTACTCCCCAGGAGCCCCCAACAGCCTAAAATGGAGGAACCCTGTGACCTCTCCAAGGTGCCCCACTACTATCATGACCTTGGAGAGGCCTTTAGTAAGTCCAGGGCCCTGAGCCTTCCCCCACACAGGCCCTATGACTGTGCCATCAACCTGCTACCTGGTACCACACCACCACGGGGCAGGCTGTTTTCCTTAAACCCCGCCGAACGCACAGCCATGGAGAACTATGTGAAGGAGGCCCTAGAACAGGGGTTCATCCGACAGTCATCTTCACCGGCGGGGGCAGGATTTTTTTTGTTAAGAAGAAGGATGGTACCCTTCGCCCATGCATAGACTACCGTGCTCTTAATGCTATCACTGTGAGGGACCGCTACCCTCTGCCTCTTATGGCTACAGGGTTTGAGGCTCTGCAGCAGGCGTCCGTCTTCACTAAGCTGGACCTGCGCAGCGCCTACAACCTTATCCGTATACGGCAGGGGGACGAGTGGAAGACGGCATTTCTGACCCCAACTGGTCATTATGAATATCGGGTAATGCCCTTCGGCTTGATGAACGCCCCTGCCGTTTTCCAGCGGTTCATTCACGAAGCATTAAGAGAGACATTAGACCGGTACGTCTATGTTTATTTGGATGACATACTCATCTACAGTCGGTCACTAGAGGAGCATGTCGGCCACGTGAGGCGGGTTCTCCAGCTCCTACTGCAGCACAAGCTGTTTGTTAAGTTGGAGAAATCGGTCTTCCATTCCTCTACGGTATCTTTTCTGGGGTTCATCATCTCTCAAGGTACCCTCAGAATGGACCCTGGCAAGGTTCAGGCTGTGACTGACTGGCCCCGTCCGAACTCACTTCGGGAGGTTCAGCGTTTTTTGGGCTTCGCCAACTTCTTTCGCAAGTTTGTGAGAGATTTCGGCTCCATCGCGGCCCCTCTCTCAGCCCTAACTCGAAAGATTCCAGGTCAATTTCGCGGGACTCCCAAAGCAGATCGGGCATTCAATACCCTGCGGGAATGCTTAACCTCTTCCCCCGTCCTCCACCTCCCGGATGTGGAGAAGCCTTTCATCGTCGAGGTAGATGCGTCGGAGGTGGGAGTTGGGGCGGTGTTGTCCCAGAGGGTGGGGACGCCTCCTAAACTCCATCCATGTGCGTACTTCTCACGCCAGCTCTCATCTCCTGAGCGCAACTATCCGGTCGGTGACAGGGAATTGCTGGCCATAAAGTTGGCACTTGAAGAGTGGAGGCACTGGCTTGAGGGAGCAAAACATCCCTTCTTGGTCTGGACAGACCACAAAAACCTGGCCTATATACGACAAGCTAAGCGTTTAAGCGCCCGTCAAGCTCGCTGGTCTCTCTTCTTTGAGAGATTCGAGTTCACCTTGTCGTATTGGCCAGGTTCGAAGAACACCAAGCCAGATGCTCTTTCCCGGCTATGGGTTCGTACTGAAGGGCCGGAGGATTCAGAACCCAAGTCGATCCTCCCTGAGCCACGAATTGTGGCAGCCCTCACCTGGCCAGTCGAAAGCCAGGTTAGAAGGGCCCTCCGGAACAATCCTGATCCGGGCGGGGGTCCTCCAGGGCGTTTATTTGTTCCACCTCAAATGCGCAAGAGGGTCCTCCAATGGGGGCATGCCTCTTTTTTCTCAGCCCACCCCGGCATCACCCGAACTCTTGAGTTCCTCCGTCGAAGATTCTGGTGGCCGGGGATGGAGGGTTCCGTGAGGTCCTTTATTACAGGGTGCGCCGTCTGTGCACGGAACAAAACACCTCGAGCTAGGCCAGCTGGTCGGCTGCAACCCTTGCCTATTCCATCTCGCCCATGGTCACATATTGCCATGGACTTTGTCACAGGGCTTCCCCCGTCCAGAGGCAACTCGGTCGTGTTGGTGATCGTGGACCGCTTCTCTAAGGCATGTAAGTTTGTAGCTCTGCCCAAACTCCCTAACGCCAAGGAGACGGCAGACCTTTTGGTTCAGCACGTGGTCCGGGTCCACGGGATCCCCAGAGATATTGTCTCCGACCGAGGTCCTCAATTTTCGAGTCGCTTTTGGCGGGCGTTCTGCCAACTATTAGGGGCAACGGCTAGCCTGTCGTCGGGTTTTCATCTGGAGTCCAACGGCCAGACCGAAAGAGTTAACCAGGATCTCGGGCGTATGCTCCGGTGCCTGACGACAGACCGGCCCAACACATGGGTAGAACACTTACCCTGGGCAGAATATGCCCACAATACCCTCTGGCACTCGACCATTGACATGTCACCATTTGAGTGTCAGTTTGGGTACCCAGCCCCCATGTTCCCCGAACAGGAGGTGGAAGTGGGGGTACCTACGGCAGCGCGTTACGTAAGCCGTTGCCATCAGACGTGGCGGAGGGCTCGAGCAGCCCTCAGGCAGCGTAATGAGGCCATGAGACGAACCGCCAATAAACGGAGGCAGTTGGGACCCACCTACCGTCCAGGCCAACGAGTCTGGCTGTCTACCCGGGATCTCCCCCTCCGTGGCCAATCCAACAAGCTGGCTCCCAAGTTTGTGGGACCCTTTAGGGTGCAACGCCGAATAAATCCAGTCACGTACCGGCTGGAACTGCCCCCTGCGATGCGTATTCACCCTACCTTCCACGCCTCGAGACTTAAACCGTACCTATGCCAGGGGTCTGCCCCACCCACGCTTCCACCGGCCCCCAGGCAGGTCGCAGGAGGTCCCGCGTACACGGTACGACGTTTGCTGGATTCCCGTCAGGTCCAAGGCTCTACCCAATACCTTGTGGATTGGGAGGGTTACGGTCCGGAGGAACGTTCCTGGGTCCCATCCAGACACATCTTGGATCCCGACCTCATTCGTCAGTTTAGAAGAGATCGGGCCACCGGCCTGGGGACGTCAGGAGCCGCCCCTAGAGGGGGGGGTACTGTAACGGGGCGACCAGCCACTAGGGGTAGGCGACGAAGTGCTGGTGAAGGGCGGCGTCCTGGTGGGAGAACTGCAACTCCCAGAAGGCGCCGCGCCAATCAACAGCAACAAGGCGCACCGGCCGGCTTACCTACTTAAACAATGCGACAAGCCTCACGCTTTGTCGCACTGTAACCTGACGCTTGCCGCCACGTGACACTGTGACCGGTTACCTTTATTAGTGGGTACGACTGGGCCCGTTTAGAGGGGTCAGCCGTGGTACCGTCAGGAGACGGGAGGTATTTCAGCTCTTAGATAAACAGGCAAAGACAGCGCGTGGTGGTGGGCGTGTCGCTGGTTGGACAGTCGCCAGCGCTCGCTGCGTTTAGCTCGTGAATCGGCGGAGTGTGTGTGTGTGTGCGTGCGTGTGTGTGTGCGCGCGACCGAAGCGCACCACTTTCGTTGCCGACACGCGCGTTAGCGTGCTTTAAGTCAGCACGCGCGTATCGGATGTTTTTTGTTTTTCCTCACTCACGGCCCCGAGCTTTCGAGGAATTGTGTTTAGTGCGCATGCGCACGGACGTTGTTCTTTCCGCGCGCTCCGTTTACTTCACGTCAGTCGCTGCACAAAGGATTGTGCGGAAGCGCGCTCTTCCCTCGTTTGTAGTTAATTTGAACCGTGTTTTCCAGCCGCCGGAACCCCGGTAGGCTCCTTAGTTGACTTATTATACCGCTGTTCAGCGTGATTTATGTTTAACGTTCCTGACTTCGATCCCCGTACAGTACAGTCTGCAGAACCAGTTTACTCCCTCTTATATCACCCCTTTATTGTTCACACCTTTTAATTTGTTCTTATTTGCGTCCTTGATTATTATTTCCCGGGCACTGGGTGATAGTCGCCACTAGGGGCTTCCACTGAGTCCGTAACTTGCTTCCTCCTCTCCCTTCACCATAACAGACCAGCTAAATAATATATTCTAAATAATGTTGCTGTTATGATAAAATCATGGAATTGCTGAAGTGAAACATAATGTAGTACATGTACATTATTGTGCAGTTCCGTCACTAGCAGTGCATGTTAAAGCTAGAAAATGTTTTCACCATATCCACCCTAACATTTATTCACTATTCATTTTCATTACAGCATACCTTTTTGTGTTTTAAAGATATTAATCTCTCTTATAATATACAGCACTGTGTATTAGGGCTCAAGGTTGCAGATCTATCTTAACCCTTAAGACTACACAGGGGTTAAATAGTTTTTACTCATATCAATCATTGCCATATTTACTGGATTAGATTTGCTATGAATGGAAATAAATTACTCATGTACTGAAATTTCTTTACAAAAACTTGCACGAGAACTAGTATATACAGAGCAATCTTAAAATAACATATGTGCTATTGTAAATTGAAGTGAAAGGACGTACTGATGATCAGCATGGTAGTTAGTGCATCACTTTTGTTTTAGAAGTACATCTTGGCACAGACAACATGGATTGAACAGGGCATTTCACAAGTACAGAGCAACATGGTATTCATAAGACTTGTAGTTTTGTAACCCTTAGAATTACAGGGGCCTTGTTTGAAAATACGTTTACATGGATGAGGTTTGCCATCGTGCATATAGCACCTTTCAAACAGAAGCAATAGAAAGTGCTTTACAGAAGGGTAAAATATAGTAAAAGCCATAATCAAGCCAAATTAACACTATTAATGTATACAGTATGTTACAATATACTTTTTTGTAATTCTCAACTGCAGATGTGGCAGATTGGTGTGGAGGGGCTGCTGCACTGACTGACGGGGTTTTGCACCCCCATTGTTAAAAGGCTAACGAGGTTCTGTCACCTCATAAAAAAGGCAAAACTGGGCCAATTACCTGCTCTTATAGCTTGCAACAAATCTGCTAAAAAAGCTTGCGAAAACTCTGCTGTTACAGCTTGCAAAAACACTGCCATTGAACCTTGCACAAACTCTGGCCCCCCAACCCTGTCATTAACTCCATATTATATTCCATTCTTAACCCTGAATCGGCTTCATTTCCACAGCCATCCACAGTGACGCATCTATGCTGTACACGTCTATGCTGTACATCAATAGCATGTTCTGTGACACGTCTATGCTGTACATCAATAGCATGCTGACTTGAACTGTTCATTAGTTCAGTATTGTGCAGCAGTCCGGTCCATAACATGATGTCTGTAAATGTCATTCTCATGGTATCGGTTTAAGCTTTTCAGTACTTTCTCCTTTCTTTTCACTTCACTTCATTCATATTGTTTTTTCTGCTTCATAAGGTTATGATGACTCGACGCAGTTCTTGAATTTGCAGTTTCACAACTTCTTAAATATAATCCAGCACATATAGGGCACGGTAGCTCAGTGGTTAGGGCGTTGGGCTGTCAATCTGAAGGTTGGGGGTTCAAATCCCAGGTCAATTGAAGTTACCAGTTACCAATCCCAGGTCAAGTGAAGTTACCTAAATTTTTCTTTGTGGGGGCCGTGTAACCTCGTACTCGCGGCTCGTTCCGCCGTGTCCGCGAGTGCGCCGCTATGCGCAGCCCGCCATCCCGGACGTAAGGACGGCTCGATCAGAGATATAACGGAGTATTAAGACTCCGATGATGAGTGGATGTGGAGGTACGGGTACGAAGCGCTCTGTGCTGAGGAGGGTCTGGGTCTAATTCAGATATCCGATGATGAGGCGGGCGAGTCGTACCTGTATGGGCATATTCTGCCCATACGAACCCTCCTAAACTCTGAGGAGTTCTGGACGGACACTCTGGTCCAGCTTGTTAAACCCCCCGTGGCAGAATCCAGACGCAGAGCGCGCCGGCGCGGTGCCAAGATGCAGCGTGCGCGCGGCGCAGCTGCTGAGCGCGGTACGTGTGCTGCGGGGCAGTCACGTGACGCATCCGCGCCGGACCGCGCTGTGTCTGGATCGCGCTGCGAGGGGGCGGTACCGGAGTCGACACTCGGGGGGGGTAAATGTGGATACATGTGGCGTGAGCGTGGTGTGTCCCCCTGTCTCATCTGTTTCGTGTGTCCAGTCCGTCTTCCCTGTGTCAGAGATGTCTTTGTGTTTGGGCAATGCGGTGGGGGTGTACCTCTACTGTGTGCAGGATGGCGACCCCGAGGTGGAGGTTCACCCAGCGTGCGTGCCCGCCAAGGTCCGCCCAGCGTGCGTGCCCGCCAAGGTCCTGCCAGCATGCGTGCCCGCCAAGGTCCTGCCAGGGTGTGAACCCGCCAAGGTCCGGCCAGCGTGCGAACCCGCTGAGGTCCAGCCAACGTGCGTGCCCGCCAAGGTCCTGCCAGCATGCGTGCCCGCCAAGGTCCTGCCAGCGTGCGAACCCGCTGAGGTCCTGCCAGCGTGCGTGCCCGCCGAGGTCCTGCCAGCGCGCGAACCCGCTGAGGTCCAGCCAGCGTGCATGCCCGCCGAGGTCCTGCCAGCGCGGCCATGACACACACAGACAAACTTATATCAGTTCTGAAATTTTGACAAACAAGTATTCTCTTCAGAGGATATTGAATTTTGATAAGGGCTACAAATTTCTAAAGCCCATAAGAGGCATGCCAGTTTTCTGGCAAGGTGTTCAGAAAGACTTGTTTGCCATGGTGAGACAGCTGGTTCCCACGTGGTTCTGTTCATTTTCCTCTGCTGATTTGCGATGACCTGAAATAATGCAAACAATCCTGAAACAGCAGGGAAAAGACACAGCACTTGATGACCTGGACTGGTCATCTCTGTTAAAAGTGAAACTGGTAACGGCAGCAATAATTTTTGATCATCGTTTTCACTGCTTCCTAAAAGAAGTCATCATGTCTGAAGCTGAAGATGCAACCCGAAGGCCAGTACGAGCGTTGTCTTCCATCCGCAACTAAGAAACTTCTGCACTGGTGGAGTCGAAGAGCCGTCCTAACACGGTGAGTGGTGAGTGGAGGAACGGTGGGTGTGTGGTTGTGTAACAGAAGCACAACCGATTGGAGAAATTGTGGATTTTTTCTACAGAGTAGAATTTCAGCAACGTGACTTACCTCACATTCACTGCTTGTTCTGGGAAAAAGATGCTTCACAGATTGACAAAGGTGAAGATCATCATGTGATAAGTTTTGTAGATCGCTTTGTGAAATGTGAAATGCCAACCGAGGAAGATAAAGAGATGCATGACATTGTCTCAAGTGTACAACAACACAGCAAAAGACACTCAAAAACCTGTCAAAAGAAAGGAACAACTTCTAGGTTCAACTTTCCTCGTCCACCAAGTAACAGGACATTTATTACTAGAAGCAAAAGCAACGGTGAACAAAATGATGCTGATGGTAATAAAAATAAAGGACCACAGTTGGTGAATCATCAAAAGGAAACAAATTTGGCAGAGACCATCTTGAAAAAAGTAAGACAAGCTTTGTTGAATACTGATGCCACGTTCGAATCAGTCGATGCTTTGTTTGCTTCATGGGGTATAAATGAAGAAATATATGAAGCTGCTTACAAACAAGCCACAAAGAAAAGCAGTGTTGTTTTAAAAAGAAAACCCTGTGATGTGTGGGTAAACCAGTATAATCAAGACCTTTCACATTGCTGGAATGCCAACATGGACAAACAGTATGTGGTTGATGCCTATTCCTGTATTGTATACATCATC